>CM052713.1:72720043-72772761 GCA_028551405.1 Uromys caudimaculatus | reverse complement strand
TTTCTTTCTTCAGAGACTTGAAGTTCTTGTCATACAGATCTTTCACTTGCTTGGTTAGAGTCACACCAAGATACTTTATATTGTTTGTAACTATTGTGAAGGGTGTCATTTCCCTAATTTCTTTCTCAGCCTGTTTATCCTTTGAGTATAGGAGGGCTACTGATTTGTTTGAGTTAATTTTATATCCGGCCACTTTGCTGAAGTTGTTTATCAGCTGCAGCAGTTCTCTGGTGGAGTTTTTCGGGTCACTTAAGTATATGATCATATCATCTGCAAAGAGTGATATTTTGATTTCTTCCTTACTAATTTGTATCCCTTTGACCTCCTTTTGTTGTCTAATTGCTCTAGCTAGAACTTCAATTACTATATTGAATAGATAGAGAGAGAGAGGGCAGTCTTCCTGAGCGAGGTAACTCAGTCACAAAAGAACAAACATGGTATGTACTCACTGATAAGTGGATATTAGCCCAAAAGTTCGGAATACCCAAATTTCACTTTACAGTAACCACTGTACTGAGAGTGAGGTCCCAGATGGAGGAGTAGGAGAAGAGACTGAAGGACCTGAGGGAGTTTGCAGCCCCATGGGGGGAGCAACAGTGTCAACTGGCCTGAGCCCCCCCCCAGGTCCTCCTGGAGGCTGGACCACCAACCAAAGAATACACATCGAGGGACCCATGGTTCGGACCACATATGTGGCAGAGGAGGGCCTTGTTGGCCATCAGGGGGAGGGGAGTCTCCAGTAAAGGGGAATGTCAAGATGGGAATATGGGAGTGGGTGGGCAGGTGGGTGGGGGTGGAATTCCCTCATAGAGGTGGGGAGGGGGAAGGGATAGGGGGTTTCCAAAGAGGAGACCTGTAAAGGGGGAAACATTGGAATTGTAAATAAAGTATCAAAAATATAAATAAATAAATAGATAGATAGATAGATAGATAGATAGATAGATAGATAGATAGATAGTCCTCACAGCAAAAGATGGTTCTATAACCAGGGATGACAATCAATACACAACCACTGAAATATCTCCCAGTGATAGGGAATAAGAAAGTGTTTTCCCAAGCCCCACTGATGTGTTAAAAGATCACAAAAGCCAACTGGTTGGCCTCTGTTTCATTGCAGTGAATGCAGATAGGTGAGGATGGGGAGGCAAGGGATGAGGGTCATTAATAGTCCATAGCAACAAGTCCTTGATAATGTTTATACTTAGTGTGGTAGAAAAGGAACACTGACTCTCTGGTCCTCCTTCCTGACTCTGATGATGATAAAGGAGCAGACAAATTCCAGCAAAACGTCTCCCTTCAAAATAAACTACCAATAAGTTATCAGGAGTGCCAGGGTCATGGAAAGAATAGAACAGTGACACAGCAGACAAGCCTACTGAGACACAATGAGAATAAACAAGGTAAAGTGGCATCTGTTTAAGATCCCAGAACAGGAAAAAATGTGAGGTCAAATCTAAGCACTTTGCATAAAATTCGCTTTTTATTTGTAATCATTTATAATGGCTCTTTAATTTTGACAAATACGTCCCAGTAATTCATGATGTAAATAACAGGAGTCATTGAGTATATTGGTGTATGTGAGACATTGCTGTTATGAGAATTCTGTGGGCTATTTACTCAATGTTTTGATAAATTAAAACCTTATTAAGAAGTAATACACATTAAAACCAGAAGTCTCAAAGCATATCAAGGCTTCTGGAATTACCTCCTCTCAGGAAGTAAAGATCTACAGGTAAATTTATTAAGAGAAATAGAAATAGAAAAAAATCCTTTTCTATATAGTATGCAAAATAGTGTGTTTTCTAAGGATCTCCTCAAAATAAAAACAACAGCAGTTAATGTTAGAAAATTATTAACACAATAAACTTTGTATAAAAACTACTATAGACAAAAATGTCGATAACATCTTTTTGAGAATTCTGCAAATAGTTTATGGAGAATCAGCCATTAACTTCTTGGTTTTCAACTACTGCATGCTTTTTTCATACTTAATTAAATGTAATTTAACTATGAATATTGATTCAGTCATTGGACTATACTCTGTTAGAGATGGTTAAGTGCTGATGTCCTTGAACGGAAAATTACAACAATCTGTTTGCAAGAATCCCATTCCTTAGCAAAACAGTTTAAATATGCCTTTAAAAATCGATACTCAATTCCCAGAACCGATAAAGTACTTCATAATTCAAATTGGAAAAGTATGGTGAAAATCAGTTTTTTTTTTAATGAGAAGTCAATTGTAACTTTAAAGGTTCATTTTATTGTATCATGCCATGTGCAGAGATATGCATAGGCGTATTTGAATGTGTGTGAATGTCTGTGTGTGTGTGTGTGTGTTTATAGGCCAGAGGTCAAATATACTGGGTATTATTACTCGGGCATCAGCCACCTTCATTTATGATTAGGTTTGTTTGGTTTATGAGATGATCTCTAATTGAAAGCTGTCTATCCAATAAGCATTGGAGATTCAATTGTCTCTGCTTCCCGTGGTCCAGAATGTCACATGTGTACATTCCTGCATGTGCAAGTGCCTGTTTGTGTGTGTGCATATACACACATGCAAACATTTATATTTACATCCATATATATCCATATATATAGTATATATACTATACATATATGTTTGTACATATACATACATATATATACCCATATATATACTTATACTATATAGAGAGAATATGATATATATCATATATAAACATGTATATATACAATACACACATATACATATATATATACATATATATATAAAGTGTTTTAACAACTGAATTATTTCCTCTGTCCATTTTAAAATTTTAAACTTCTTCTAAAACATTAAATTATAAAACTTGTGACTCTATAAACACGAGTTGCATTCAGATGGCCCTGCTATGTTTGTATTGTGGAAGATGTGGCCAGTGGATCGATGGGGAGAGCCATCTCTGAAGTGTAAAGGCAATCTTCACCTTTTAATCCTGGACAGTTTGTGTGCTTTTAGTTCCTAGGATACATTTGGACCACAAGGCTGTTTCTGTACTTGCTCAGTGCACTGTCAAGATCCTTTATAAATCATTGTAAACGTTCAAAAGCAAAGAATGGTTAAGAAAACAGCCACACAGCCTTAAAGTATGAAAAAGCCACTAACTATGTTTTTTTTCAAATGAATGGTGCATTAAAATAGTAAACACTAATAGAACAATACAGATCCTAGTATGTGACTTCACATTCAGTAGTATATAATTTGTTCTTTTTAAAATTATTTCCCTTCTTTTTTGAGATTCATATATAATTATGTCACTTTCCCCTTTCTCTTGCTCCTTCTAAACCTTCCCATATATCCCTCACTGATCTTTCAAATTCCTGATCTCTTTTGTTACATACACGTATGTGTGTGTATACATAATGTATACATAATATATACATACATATATACATATTCATAAATATATAAGTACAGTCTGCATTATATATGTTTTAATACTGACAATTTGGTATTGAATAGTCATATATATGTACATATATACATATTCATACATTTATAAGCACAGCCTATATTATATTTGTTTTTAATACTGAGCACTTGGTATTGAATAATCAGGTAGTATGTTCTTCCTGGGGGAAACCCATTTCTCTTGCTCCCAGCACTCGAAAGCTGCCTGTATTTCTTTGTACTTATAGAGAACTTACAGTGAATGGAGACAGGGAAAATTTGTCCATTTTGTTAGGGCTGTGGATTGGGGATATTTTTTTCACATTGATTCCTGTCATTACTCTTGTCCAATTTAAACGTGATTGGATAAAGCAGCCATTCTTCAGATTCTAGGTGATTGAAGCAGTCATTTGCATGCAGATAGGCATCGTGAAAAGCCTGCTGTAATGAGAGTCCTTCCATTTTAAGGATTTCTTGCTCACTTTCGTCATGACATCTTTGAGGAAAGTCACTCCCCGTCCATCAGCTTGAAGGTGGTAGTGAGCAGGCACATTAGTGCACATCTGCATTTGGTGACTTTGGGACAAATTGAGATACCACTGTAGGGAAACATCCAGCTACGCCATGCCTGACACTGATAGTCTCTGAGCCAATTATGTGGAACTGACATTATTTTTCTGTCATTAAACTTAACTAGGCACAAGAGCCCAAAATTCCACTGGGTCATATCAAATTGCTCACTGTCAACTTTAAATGCATATTTATACAAATATCCTTTTTTCTTTCTCCCTGTGGAGATTAAAGTTCTCTAAAGAGAACTGCAGGCTGTCCATGAGACCATTTTCCCCCAGTTTGATCCCCGTCCTGGTGTTGACATCTAACTGCATTGTGTCTCTGCCCACATCCCTGACTGGACATCAGATAGCCTCACCTTAAAAACAAAGCCTGTGCTCCATCTTCCTCCAGCCTTGGCTCTGACCTTCCAATGGTAATGAGAGTAGGGAAATGGATTCATCTATTATCACACATTTACCTCAACTCCGAGTGCTTTGTGAAGCAAAACTTCCAAAATTAAATCAGTGAAAGAAGTTTACTTTGTAGTTACCTGATGTTTTAAAGAGAAAGCTAATATGATTAGAGCTACCATATCTCTCTCTCTCTCTCTCTCTCTCTCTCTCTCTCTCTGTCTCTGAATATATTTATAAAACTGATAGAGATTAAGACATAGACAAACATGTATATGATTATATGCTGTACAACATTTACATTAATATTTAAATGTATAAAATGTGATGTATGCAACCTTATCATATATATTATATACATTATTATATTATATAATGCTACATATAATATTTATCTGATATTATATAATTACATGTATAGAGTGTGATGTATGATGTTACTTATTTCATTGCTGTCTTTTTATTGTGTAGACCTACATACAACTATTATATATATTCAAATATAAACATAGATTTATATTGGTAAGCCAGTTGCATTTTTCTCCTGTGCCTCAAATATTCTACTTGGAAAACACACACACATATATAAACACACACAACAGTAGTTGCATTTTGAATAGCTGGGAAAGGTGGCGAGAATGAACACCTTTTCTGTGACTACTGGTGACAGAAGAACAAAGAAAGGAAGCATGGGAAGTCACAAGATGGCTGCCATGTTTATGTTTCCTCAGGCTGTGTTTTCATTTGAAATTCTTGTGGCCATCATAATTCTCTTTGACTATATTGGACAGAGACTACATGGGTGCATTTAGAATCCCACTGAGATGGGTTGATCATACTTTGCTACCTCTGTGGAATGTTTACCATAAGATACAAAACTGAAAATACAACACAGATGTTTTAGATAACCATTTATTCCCATAGACACTCAGTATCTCATTCTTGGCCTCATAAGTATTTAGGAAAGAGAAATAAGATACAGAAATTCCTTTGAACAGGTATAGAAATCATATCAATTTTTTTAAAATATCTTTTCTATATAATTTATAAATGCAAATTTATGCAAAGATTTAAAATAACTGGAAATAAGAGTATTTAACCAAGTCTTCAACAATTTTAAAGCACCTGTTTATCATTTGAATAGGAAACCGAGGCCACCCACAGTGACTGAGATCCCAGGAGCCAGGCCATATCCTGAGCCACCTTCTTGTTATTTTCTTAACACCTTCATTTTCCTCATAAACATGTCTGAAAAGCAAGAAAGTTCATATGTAGATGAATGAAAATAATTGGCAAATTAAATGCATAAAAATTTCACAATGCAAAGATCTCAACGCCAATCTACACTATTTTAAAAATCAGGACAGTCCCATAAAAATGAAATCAAAATGTGCGGAAAAAAATTGATGTGGAAGGTGAGTTAAAATATTATCTCGTCAGGGCTCAGAGTTGCAGAGACTAATCCAGGGACATGCTATCATCTGGGGGAAATGTCAATAGGAGAGTCTTAATAGAAATATGTTACACTATACATGTCTGTCATCTGTCTTAGTTACTTTACTCATGGTTGTGACAAAGCCCTTGACAGAGCAGCTTATGAAAGCAAGGGTTTGATCTGGCTCAGGGGGAGGGTTTAGTCAGTCACAGTGGGAAGACATGGCAGAAGGATCTCAAGACAGCTACTCACTTTGCACTCACTAGCAGGAATCAGAAAAAAGGCTAAGTTGTTCTGCTCAACTGGCTTTCTCCCCTTTACTGTGTCAGGAACTTCAGCCCCTTAATCTTACCACCAACAGTTAGAGTGGATTTTCCCACTTGAGTAACCCAGTATAGGAAGAGACTTCTCTACAAGTATGCCCGGATGTTTGTTTATCTAGATCCTATCAAGTTAAAAAATCAATATTAACCATTCAAGTCGTTTCAGATCTTTTGAACTTTGTGTTATGTGGGCATTTCTGATCAATTTATCTTACAAATAGTCCAAGGTAAAGAAGTATCTTTGTAGTCAAAAGAATAACGGGAAAATGCTGACATTCATAAGAGAATGGGATGCAGTATATCAATTCAGGATGCTTACCTTTGTACCACCATCTTTTAACTCTACCTTTTATGTGTATGGGTAATCTGGACACACACACACACACACACACACACACACACACACACACACACACACAGAGGTATATATATCACTTTTGTGCCTGGTACCTGTAGAGGCCCAAAGAGTGTGTTTGATCCCCTGGAAGTGGAGTGACAGATGGTTGTAAGCCACCATGTGGGGATGAGGAATCAAACCCCAGGTTCTCTGGAAGAGCAGCTAATACCTTTAACTGAGTCATCTCCCCAATGTCTGTCTACATACTTTTATTGCTCTAACTTAAGTGGGACAATTCAAACAAGTGTTCTCCACTGCATAGGCTGAGCATTATGTGCACAGAGAACTGTCTAAAGAGTCACACGCTTCACTCATTTTGTGAAAGTGCCCTAGGACTAGAATGTCAGAAGGGAAGCCTGGCCTGCAGTGTAGACATCATATAAGCATATGCTTGCCCTGAAGCCAGCATGAGGAAGAGGAGGGAGGAGGACACCTGACTGATGTGGTCATTGTGGAAGACGAAGACTGTTGAACAGTTCCTGGAAAGCATGGGGAAGCAAGTTTGCTGCTGAGTTCCTGCAGCTTGTGCTGTCTTGTTTCATAAGAGGTCATCCATCAAATTGACTTTAGAGTTTTTAGTAGCTTTTGACCTTTCCTTTTTCCTTCTGAGGCTAAGGATTTAATTTTGGTTTCTGCCCTCTCTCCACCCTTTTCTTATTCATTTATTCATTCTTATATTTATAGCCACTCTTATTCTAAAAATATTTCAGAGGCTTACAGAGGCCAGATACAGATATTGCAATCTGATAAAATGTGCTAAAGATCCAAAGGCAAGTGTGAAGATGAAAACGTGAGAGTTTCCCTGAAAAAAAAAATCCAACAAGGGACCAGAAAAAAAAAATATATCTTATATATCTTCACTTTCAAGTAACTGAAGGAAGATGGAAAAACAAGTATCCCAGAGTTGAGAGGGTTTTGTTAGTAGAAAGATTATGGAATTTTCAGGCTGAAAACTATGTGAGACTTTCATCCTATATCAAGATGAAGGGAGACAATACAATACTGTAGATAATGACCCCGTGGGAAATCACCAATGCGTGTCACACATTTGCTTCTCAGGAAGTACTAATACAAGTTTATGGCAAGACACCAAATGATACTTCCCAAAGGATCACCTCTCCAGTAAGCCAGAATACTTGCCCTAGGGGCTTGGGCAGTGGCCCATGGTTGATCTGCATACCTAGCATGTACAAGATGCTGCATTTCATTCCAAGCATTTGAGGAAGGGGCACTTCTCTGAAGCATCTCATTGTAGATTTTCATGCACCTGGTTTGCACTGATAGCCCACCCGGAGAACCAGAATACTGCAGGTCAGCACACCAACCTCCCGTTCAGATGAACAGCACAAAGTCAAAGGAATCAGATGGTGACAGAGTGTGCATTAACACATCGTGAACATCAGACATAAAGATGTGGAGTTCTGAGAAATTGGGAATTCCAAATGAAGTGCATTGTCTATAGAGATCACCCGTTGTCCGCATAGATGAAACACCTGGGTTCAGAGCTCATGTTTGATTCAGAAAATACTTGTAAGTTAGTTCATAATCAACACACAAATGGGTGACAGGTATTAATCAATGTTGGGAAAAGGGAGTATAAACATTGCCAAGGTTGATGAAAGCCATTATAAGAAAAAAATATTGGGAAAAACTGGGGCGTAGAGCTCTCTGAGACACGAAATTTAAATATTGTGTGTTTCAAAGAAATGAAAAGGCTAGTTAGGAACTGTGTCTCCCGCTGAAGCATAGTTTGCATCGTTCATCATGATGAGGTTAGGGCTGTGAGAAGTTGATCTTATAGTAATCTTAAAATAAAGCTCACCACATCGTGGGTTCTCTCTCTCTCTCTCAACACACACACACACACACACACACACACACACACACACACACACACACACACACACACACACACACAGTTGTATCCTGCTTGGAAAACAACTCTCTTTTTTGTATCTCTTGTTTTGCTTTGATATTGTATGTACTTCCTTTTTATTTTTTTCCATGCCTTTGTTTATTAGAATCTAATTTGCATATTCTCCTTGGCAATTAAGTTAACTTTCCTTTATCTTCTCTGAACCTTTCAGATGCTCCTCCACAATCCTCATCATTTCCTCTTAGAAAAGCCTCTTTTATCTAACAGGACTATTGATTTTACAGGGCTAAAGGAGAATAGCTTTAAATGTTGTTGGCTGGTCTGTGTCCTGAATGCCAAGTTTGCCCATGTTTCTTTATATTCCATACTCTGGAGAGCTACAGCATAAATTTCCAAAGCCAGCAAACGAAACCTAAAGCAGACTGTGTGAGTGTCCTGAATTGATCCTTGAACAAAAGCAAAAACAAAAGCAAAAAACAACAACCAAAAAAGGGAGAAGAAATAAAAGAAAATGGACTAAGTTTTGCAGAATTTTTTGCTATTTTGCTAAAAGAGTAAGCAAATGCTCATTAAAACTTCACAGTGTAGCCCATTTTCAAACCCATATCTCTTTACTAGAGCTGGGCGGAAAAAGCAATTTGGTAATCTAAGGATCCCTGTCACATCTGTAAAACGCCTCAGTGAGCTATAAATCGAGTAAATGATAGCTTCCTTCTATTATTTTTCACTTGCAATTTTTCTCCAGTTTTTATCTAGTTCCTTCTCTCGAATTCATTATCACAAATTTAAGACATAAGAATTGTGCCGAAATAGAAGTTATTCACTGTAGCTGACTAGGAAATGCTTCAAACTGGCACTTGCAGATGAAATGTAACAATATGGGTAGAGCCCAGAAAAGATCTTCAGGGCCTTTGAAAAGGGGAATTCAACATTATAAATCGGTTAGCCAGCAGAATATCAGCTGAATCTATCAAAAGCATAGTGCAGACAGGATCAAAGGGAGAAGTCAAATTTTCTGTACAAAGACTCAATCACATACCTGTAAATGTGCACATGATACAGAATCAGGAAGGTCAGTTTACTGAATCCTTTCGGGGATATCAAAGGGTGGTAATCCCTGGTACTAGAGACATGATTCAGTCAAACTACCTGCCACAATGTCATTAGGACCTAAGTTTGGATCCCAAGTCAAAAGCCAGGCATGCCAACATGTGTCTGTAATCCTAGGGCTGGGGAGGCAGAGAGCAGAGGATCTTTGAGGCTCCCTGTCCAGATAATCTAGACAACTTGTGATCTCTAGATTCAGTGGGAGCCTGGACCAAACAATAAGGTAGACATCAGACTAAATCAGGAGCACTCAGGGGAACTCAAGATGGGTTGGCCAGGGATGTAGTGCTGTGCTCTATGTTTCTATCTTTCTATCTGGGTGTAACTCTCTGTGCAATAATAGAGGGTGGTTAATGCAGAAACCCATGACCAGTCAAAGTATCATTAGAGTGCTCATCTACAAATGGGTCATTTTCATAACCCCCCCCCCAAGGCCCAGGCACCATTATGGATGGGAGATGCAAACAATCGTAATACCCAGAGGATGGTGATGACCATATCTTCTGGACACTGTAGTCATAAATTTCCAGCAACTGTGTCTGTGCAAATTCAGTCTAGTTATCATTCCACCTTGTAATGAGAAGCTATTCATTAGTTCCCACCCCTAAGTAAAGAGGTATGGACAGTTGAGGGTATCTGAGAGAGGGCAAGTCTGTTTGTCTACTTGCTTTAGGGATGCATCCTCTGGCAGGTCCACCATGATCAAGTGGATGGCCCCTTACCCAGGAATCTATGATCAACACAAATAGGAGTCACTGGTTTACTGAAAAAAATAAAATAATTTACAAAATGGGGAAGGGGTAGGGAGGTAGGTGCAGCTCTGGAAGACAGAAAAGCAAGAAGTAGGGGAGAATATAATCCAAATTCATTGCACAGTATTTTAAAAGAATGAAGGAAAATCTTCTTAAAATAATAAAGCAATAAAGATTGACCTCTGCCCCCCAACATACACACACTAAAATGTATTCACTCTCTGGGTAACACAGATTTGTAAAAATAAATAAATAAATATATAAATAAATAAATAACTCTCATTCTGTAGTTTGGTCTTGTGTGTCACACTTGTGTTTAAGATTCTTCTAAAGTTAAAAGATGTTTCGTAATCATCACTTCATAGGATTGCCCAAAGCTACTCAAGTTAACGGAATGGTTGCAAGTCTACAAACAAGAACTGATCTTCAAAAATTAACAGGCAGTCTCTCAGCAAAGATGGTCAGTCTAAAACTTCAGACCCTTGGAAGCCAAGCTGATGCTTGCCTTTGTCTTTCAAGAGCAATCCAAACAAATACAAATTGTAGCATCAAATAAATAGTTAAAAGGTATGGAACGAGGAGTCAAGTCTACCTGGTCAAGAACACTCCTAGCAAACCTACTCCTTGTCTCAGGAGTACATGTGTAAGGAGTGAGGTTTACACCACCTATCAACATTGTTAAATACGGAATCGCTCTGAACAATGGAAAGCTCTACACATGGCAGAGTGTTATATAGTGGCTAACAGGAGGAAGAATACACTAGTAAGGCATTCATAAAATCAGCATTACTCCATGGAATAAATAAATTTTTATAGTGATGGCCTTGTGTGAAAGAAACAAGCAAATAATTAGTGGAATTATGACAAAAATTTTAATATGTTAGTGGTTTAATTGATTCATCTTAAAATTTGGATATCTTTTGGGATGTATCATTTGCCTTACAAAATATTTACCATACCTTATTTTTCCAAAATTATTTACAAGGTACCCCTTCAACTGTTGTGTAAACTGAGGGAAGATTTTCTGTATTGAATCAAATATATAGAAAATGATCTTATATTTAGGGAGGAAAATAGTATTTTATTAATACAATTTCTAATTAATTGCCTCAATAGTCTATATATTTGACTAATTTCCAGCCCTTTCTTTGATCCACTTCTATTTACAGAACATTGGCATTACCTAGAAGAACTATTTTAGTATACCTTCAAACAAAACAAAACAGTAAAATCTGCTTACCTACAAAACCATCTCCAGCCCACCTTTAGATTTTGAGTGTATTATACCTAAATGAATATGAGTATGTTGTGAGCAGCAACTATTAAATTAAAATTCTCAATTTACTGCAACTAGATTTGTTTTAGAACCTTGCCTAATTTTCATTTCCACACTTCCAGTGTACCTTCATTTACATACGCATGTTAGCGTGAGCTATGTGCTGAGAAACAAAGCCACATTCAAAAGACTTAATTAAGAGCATGGAGAACAGGAATGAATAGAAGTTTAGATATTATAAGTCTGACCTGTGCTGGCCTATTATTTATTGATTTATAAAGACTCAATTTCTACTTGAGAACCCCTAGGGAATGATTACAGAATAAGATATTTGCAAAACTGTAAAATCAAACCATTAAGAACAGCAGCAGTTTGAATTAATCATGTTCTCAGTGGGCTGTGCCATGAAGATTAGCCAGCCAACCTCTCTTTTCCATTGCGAGGTAGAAAAGCTTTGCACTCATGTTTCAGTTGCACCTGAAACATGAATAAATATTGTGGAATAAATATTAATTCAAATCTTTCCCTCAAAACAGTTCTATTCAGCCATAAGTGACTTTCCTCCTTTGTAAGTCATTTACAAATGCTTGAAGACATTTCTGTTTGCTTCTGCTTGGGGGAGAGAGAACTGCTGTGGCCAAAAATACTGCTAACACCCCATGAAGCACAGGGCCACCATCCCCTAGCAAAGAACTAACAGTCCCAAAATGTTAAACAATACTAAAGTGGAACTTAAGTAAGTTTATAGGTTTAGCATGTATTCTTTTTAACCTTGCTTCAGAGAAAAAAATCAATGACATCTTTTCTTATGTATGGCCACAAACAAGATACTGATTAATGCTTCACCTCAATTCATGGATGTGTCTTGGACAGCACTCTCTGTGGTTAACATCTATGTTACCTCTTCAGAGACTGCTGCAACAGTACTGAATCAACCTGCTACGTAACGAAGCTCCACACTCTTTTAAACATACACATCACATAATCTACATTAACTACTCCACATCGTCATAGAGTTTACTGTGCAAGAATTTCTTATACACATGAGTGTGACTGTCACAATCTATGTGAATAACTGTGTGCCCAAGGAGTTTACAATGAAGAATTCGACATGCATGAATTTAACTCACACAAATAATGAGTCCTTGGTAAAGTGAGTAATATTATGAATGAGAGAGTTATTTTAGCCAAAGACTGACAAGGTTTCAGGAAGCCAGGGACACTCCTCTGGTATGAAAATGGCATGTGATCTATTAGAGAAGCACATACTTACTAGGAGAGAATAGCTCTGGGTCAACTAGGACAGGTGGCAACTGAAGAATGAATAAATCTGAACCTTCACAGACGACTTGGATCTTTGACCAAGCATCTTTTGTTTGATGGTGTATGTGTCATCCGTGTCCAGTACATCTGTCTAGTGGAGAGAAAGGAAGCTAGTTCTTTGATTAAAACTGCCATTCTATTTAACCAATGGCTATGTTCCCAAGGGATTAAAATTTAATCCTTCTCTTTGAAGACGTGGAGGAATGAAAGAGAATGTGAGTAACTATGAACAAAGAGAGCAAGGTGGAGAATTCCTGGAGGAGAAAAATCAAAGGAAAAGAGTTTCCTTTGCTTAAATCTCTGTTGATTCTTCTTCTGTTGTACCTCTGGTCTTGTCTTTCTTCTTGACCCCTCCTACGATCAAAGGACAAATGAATGAAAGGTTCAAGAAGTTTTTCACAACTTTGTTGATCTTTACCAATTAAGAAAAACGGAGGCACTAGGAAGGCCTTACTCATTCATATGCCTTGTGAAAATCAGTGCTGTCCAGTAATGCTACCCCTGCTGAAGTACAGCTCAGCTTTGTCAAGGACAAAATAGGTCTAGACAATCTCATGTTTTATAGTAACAAAAGACATTTTAAGAATGTTGTCTTACAGATGAGTCAAAAAGGAGTATCTAGCAGTGTGTGTACCCCATGTTGGTAAGCAGACAGCAAGAATTGCTCAAGAATTGAGAATCCACAAGTGATTGCTCAGTTTAAAATTATAAGCAAGTTGTTTATCAGTTCTAGGAGTTCTCTGATGGAATTATTGGGGTCACGGAAGTATACTCTCGCATCACCCGCAAATAGTGATATCTTGACATCTTGCTTTCCATTTGTGAACTCTTATTGTCTAATTGCTCTGTCTAGGACTTCAAGTACTATATTGAATGCATAGGGAGAGAGTGGACAGCCTTGTCTAGTCCTTCATTTTAGTGGGATTGCTTCAAGTTACTCTCCATTTAGTTTGATGTTGGCTATTGGTTTGCTGTATATTGTTTAGATATGGGCCTTGAATTCCTAAACTTTCCAAGACTTTTAACATGAAGGGGTGTTATATTTTGACAAAGGCTTTTTCAGCATCTAATGAGATGATCATGTAGTTTTTTCTTTGAGTTTGTTTATATAGTAGATTACATTGATGGATTTCTATATGTTGAACCATCCCTGAATCCTTGGGATGAAGCCTATTTGATCATGTTGGATGATGGTTTTGATATGTTCTTGGATTAAGGTTGCTTGAATTCTATTGAGTATTTTTGCATCGAAATTCATAAGGGAAATTGTTCTGAAGTTCTCTTTCTTTTTTGGGTCTTTGTATGGTTTAGATATCAGCATAACTGTGGCTTCATAGAACGAATTAGGTAGTGTTTCTTCTGTTTCTATTTTGTGGAATAGTTTGAAAAGTATTGGTATTAGGTCTTCTTGGAAAATCATCTGGTCCTGAGGTTTGCATATGAAGCAGAGGATTTCCTTATCTGGCATCAATGGGAGGAAAGGCCCTTGGTCTTGTGTAGGCTTCAATGCCCCAGTGTAGGGGGATGCTAAGGTTGAGGTGGGAGTGGGTAGGTTGGTGGGAGAAGCACCCTCATAGAGGCAAGGGGATGAGGATGGGATAGGGGGTTTGCAGAGGGAAACTGGGAAGGGGAGCAACATTTGAAATGTAAATAAATAAAATAACCAATAAAAAATGGAAACAAAATTTTAAGAAAGAAGGACGGAACATGGTTTCAGTTTTCTCACATTCAAGAAAATAAAACTCTCATCCAGGCATTCTTATATTAACACATATTTATGGACCTCTTTGAGAGTCACCTGTACTCTCATCACTGATGTCACTCTTATTACAAGGAGCCTGGATGTGTCCTGCTCATGTGTAGATGCTAACCTTGACATCACTGGTGCCATATTCCATTAACAAGAAACCTTTTCTAGAAGGAATATTATCTGCTCCTCCTGAACACTCCCATCCCCCTTTAACAACTTTTGGACATAGGACTTCAATAAAAAGTTTCTCTGCCTTCGGTTTCACACTATTTTAGCTAATAAAACTACAGCCAGACTAGAAACTAATAACAGAGTAGGGCTCAGCTACTGATATCCTTTGCTCTCTCCCTGCTGAGCTCCTCCTAAGGTTCATTGTCTGTCTCTTCACGGTTGTTCTTGCTCCTCCAGCCATTGCACAGACAACCTGATAGTTTATAGGTCCTCCTAAGTGTGAGTTGGCTTCTCTTTAGCCTCTCACACACTTATCAAGCACCTGTACCTTCACTGAGTGTGTATTGAGTGTCTGTGTGAGTGTGTGAATGTGCGAGTGGGAATGTGTGCCTGTGAGAGTGTAAGTATGCACGTGAGTGTGTGTATGATTATGAGTATGTGTGAGAATTTGTGTGAAAGTGGGAGTGCATGTGAGTAGGGAGTGAGTGTGCATGTCCGTGAGTGAATGACTGTGTGAGGTGCGTGTGTGTGAAAGTCTGTTTGAGTGATGGCATAGGTGCCTGTGTATGGGTGTGTGAGAATGTGTGAGTATCATTGTATGGATGTGTGTGAGAGTGTTCGTGTATGTGACTGTGTCTAAGTATGTATGTGAGTGAGTCTGAGTACATGCGCGCACATGTGTGTGTGTGTGTGTGTGTGTGTGTGTGTGTGTGTGTGTGGTGTGTGTGTGTGTACTGCAGTGTCTGGGAAGGACAACTTTCTAGTGTCCTGGCAATAAAATTCAGATTGCCAGCCTTGGATCAAGTACTCTAGTGTACAGAACTATCTCTTCCGTCCCTTGAAACACTCTTCAGTCACCTCCAATGAGGACATAATTTGCCTCTGGTTTGAAAAAAATCTATGTCGACAGGACACTAAAATCTTGAAGGTAACATGATAGTACAGCTGGAAATATGTACAGCTGATTTTCCCATCTGCATACCATCATTTCTTCTACGTTTTCCTTAATGTACCCTTTTAATAAAGCAGTATACACACTTGGTTTTTATTATCAATTTGTTCATTTTGCTTATTTTTCAGTTACTTGCTCACTTTCTGTCAATTTTTGTGAATGGGTTTAATAAGCAAATATCCATAAAGCACATTAAATACACGCTACGGAAGATTCAAAAGGATGTGAGACTTTGCCTTACTCTCAGCAGGATTCAACTTAAATAAAAGAACTATGAACACACACTGGTGAATATCAAATGATTCAAGTGCCAATTATAAACATATATTTACATCTCAACTCTATATGTCATCGTGTGGGGACCTGTCTGACTTGTCTTCATTTCTTTGATACTCTGAAATGGTGTGGTAATATCTGTTTCCCTTGGGTTGGAGACTGAGTACATCTGTGAAAAATAAGAAGCAATGTTGAAGATGAAGTTAGTACGTCAAGAAGCTCATGGTAACTATGGCTGTTATTATGGTTTCATTCAATCTTGGTGATTTTGTGGTTCAGAAAGAAATACATATTCTTTTTATTACCGGTTATAGATGATCAATAGTATGCCTGCTTCTGAAATGAGAAAATTTAGACGAGGAAAGAAAGCTATAGGGCTTGCATAGCAGGTTCATGATAAACAAAGATTATGGGATGTCTTTAATCTTATAATAATCTTATAAACATACTTTCAAAATGTCAAAGCACATATTATAGATTCTGTAGGTTATCAGAGAATAGTTCATCTAAAAGGTTCAAATATCAGAATTTCTGATTCCCACAGAGGTGAAGCTATGTACACAAAACAATCACTTGAATCCATTAAATCAACTTGGGGCAATAAACTTTACCATAAAACTCTTGCCGTACACAATAAAATCACATCTACATGATGAATGTGCATCCAGAAAGATGCGGCTCATTTGAAACAGGTGTTAATTTAATGTCAGCGGGATCGGCTGTGCTGTGGATTGTAAGCCTGTCCCTCTCCCCCCCCCACCCCACCCCCAGCTTTCTAAGCCTGAGGAGGTTTACTAGTCAAAATGCAAATTCCATGATTTTCCCAAAAATTAGGTTAGGAAGAAAGTAATTGTAACGTTTGGAAGCAAAGTAACTTTGAAATAGGAAGTTTCATTTTAGCTCTCTGGAAGGTCCACGGACATGGAGCTTTAGGATAACAACATCAACCATAGTGAAATGCTGCTGATTTAATCAGTCAAAAGACTACTGCATTGAGAGTTACTTTCGTAAGATTAGGAGATGTATTTTCTTGTGACCAGTCGAGGCAAGGCTGCTTTCTAAATAATCTCCCAGAAAGATGTTAATATAAGTCAGACAGAGGATGTCATGCAAGGCAGTAATCAACTTCAGAGCTGTCTCAACACAATAAGCCACCTGCTTTAAAAATCGAAAAGGCAAAGTAGATTTATTTATAAACTCATCAGAAAGGAACATTAGCTGTTTTGTTTCACATTCTTGAATCATGAGAAAGAGCAAGAATGTATTATCAAGTGGTTACAATTGGCATAATAGGTTTATGTGGATAATTTCCCATTATGAATTTGTTTCTACTTTTAATAACATTTTGTATCTAAGTACTCAGACATTTATTCTATTGACAATTTATTTAAAATCTTATCTTCATGCTTATTATTTTTGCTTAAATTTTTTTCTTTTTTGTTCTAAATTTTTGATGCTCATTTGAGTTAGGTTGCATACTTCATATTTTCTTGTAAAAACATCAAAAGCATCAAATGTTTTAATATTCCTACATATGTATTTAAATATCTTGTATTCTTTTTTCTTATCATTTTAGTCACTTTTGTTGTTTTTATGTTTTATTTTTCCAGTAATCAAAATTTTACCTCTTGGCATGTGTTATTTGAATATTTTTAATGAGTGAAATTGGAGATTCATGCATACTAACCTCTGCACAGCATGAAGGATGACATTGTATTCATTTATGAGATCTATTACATATTTCTATTTATATAAAAAGACACAAGGTTTGTGCTATTTCAGAACTGGTATGCAATAAAAAATCAAATCATCTAATATACTAAAAACATGCAAAGATCAGAATACCTTTTTAGTGTAAGCCACTAAAGAGTTAACTCCTGTTGTTTTGAATTTTTGTGGTTCCAGGGCTTTTCATTGATCCATCTAGCTGACAGCATGCAGATACTGAGGTAGGCCCCAAGGGCTGCTTTGATAAAAATGTCCACTCGATTCTCATCTGCAGAGACACAGGCCTATGAAACCAAACATGAGAAAATAAAATCACAAGTTTAAGTAGACTTAGACGTTTAGATGAGTCTGATGCAAACCCCAGTAAGTCAACCACACTGCATGAGGTCTAGCAAAGCAGTCACCCCACAAAGCATGCTCTGTGAAAGATAATGGACCACTGACCAGAAAAAAGAAAGACAATCTATACGTGAGCACAGCACATACACAGGACCAGCACAGCAAACCTGAAGGAGAACCGGGCAGGAACAGCATGCTAGCTCATGGCATCAATGGTCAGCTGACAGGCCTCTGTGTCTCAGGAGGACATTGTACACCATCTTGGACCATCTCCATGGTGGGGAGGAATCAACAGACATGGGGGAATCTGGAAGCAGAATCTCCATTTCTATTTTTACTCTTTTCTGAAGTCACTCCCACTGAGCGTGCACCTGTGCTCTGCTGGGTCTCCATTCCCAGTTCTTTCCTAACTATCTCGTTTCCATTTACTGAAAGAAAGCACATCTGCCACCCGTTTTGGATCTTACCTTGGCGCAATACCCTAAGACATAAGTCAATGCCATGTCCCTGGGGAATAATCCTGGAAAAACAACAAAGTCAGTGACCCAATCATGACAAGGTGTCTGTCTGCCTATCTGTCTGTCATCTTCTTCCAGTCTATGTATCTATTTATCTATCATCTATCCATTATTTATCTGTAGAATCTAGATATCTATTTTACTCAAGGTTCTTTAGAGAAACAGAACTAATAGAGTATATGCATATTACAAGGTGTTTATTATATTGATTGAGTTATGTCTTAGTCAGGGTTTCTATTCCTGCACAAACATCATGGCCAAGAAGCAAGTTGGGGAGGAAAGGGTTTATTCAGCTTACACCTCCATGCTGCTGTTCATCACCAAAGGAAGTCAGGACTGGAACTCAAGCAGATCGGGAAGCAGGAGCTGATGCAGAGGCCATGGAGGGATGTAACTTACTGACTTGCTTCCTTCTCCTGGCTTGCTCAGCCTGCTTTCTTATAGAACCCAAGACTACCAGCCCACAGATGGCACCACCCACAAGGGGCCCTCCCCCCTTGATCACTAATTGAGAAAATGCCTTACCACTGGATCTCATGGAGGCATTTTCTCAACTGAAACTCCTTTCTCTGTGAGAACTATAGCTTGTGTCAAGTTGACACACAGAACCAGCCAGTACATGTTATCAAACAACATCTGTCTTCACACAAAGAGGTTGAAAGCACAAGAGGAAACCACCCTACATGTTGGATGACTCTGCAGTCCCAACTTGGCACAGCAGGCCCAAAGGATTAATGGAGATCATTGGTCTTGAGTTCACACAGAAAACCCAACGAAGCTAGATTTTGCTGTCAGGATAGGATGACAGCAGCAGAAGCAATGGTAGCAACAGGGTAGATGGCAGATCCACTCACCTGCATGCTATAAAAGCAAGAAGGCAAAAAGCAGCACATTTCTCCTCTCTCAGACTTACAGTAGGCCACTATTGGAAGGTGCCATGTACTGCTGAGGAGAGTCTTCCCTGTTACAGTATTTTGTCCAGATGTTCTCTCCACTTCTCTTAGACTTGTAGGTAAATCCAGATCCAAACACACTGACAACCAAAATTAAACATCACTATATCTATCTGTCTGTCTATATGTCTATATTTATCTATATCCATATCTATATCTTTCTATCCATCCATGCACCCATGCATCCATTCATCAATCCATGCACCCATGCACCCATGCATGCATCCATCTATCTATCTATCTATCTATCTATCTATCTATCTATCTATCTATCTATCTATCATCTATTCTTATCTGTCTTTCAACATTCTTTTTATTCACTCATCCCTCCAAATAGTTGAGTTTTATTTTAAAAGTGATCTCTTGCTTCAGAAGGGAGAGCATGCTAGTGTTGTTGTCTATTTTGAATAGATTCATCTCTATTCCTTATTTTACTTTAACAGAACTTGTCTTTGGGGACTTTCTGATTCAACAAGGGAGACTAGTCTTTAAAACTTGTAGTATCACAAATATGTCCTTGCCAAAATAAAACACTACCGGTTAGGTCACATTATTTGATGAAAAGATATGAAGTACTAAGCAATATAAAATGCATTAGAATTTGTATATTCTGAGATTATTTTGACTCATAATGAAAAGTTTAAGTGTTGGTTTTAAACATGTGTAGATTTTTTTCAAAATCATTTTAGCTTACGTCATAAAAATTCATACAAACAATTATCTTTCCTTGCAGCAAGATGATGGCATTTTATACTCAGTTTGGTGGGAACCTGCTGAAGGAGTGTTATGGTAATGTACATGATTTGCACCCAGAAAGAATAGATAAACCTTGAGGAATAGATTGCTGTTATATATTTCCCATGCTTTCTTCTAATGTCAGTGTAAAAACAGATCATAAATTACTATTTATAAAATATTAATAATGCAGAGATGGACATCTTTTTGTGCCTGGCATTGTGATAAAATATCAGCAAAATTAGTCACTATCAACAAGCAACCTTGATCAACATATTAGACACACTGATTTATTAATTTTTCTTAATTTTAGTCACAGGGTTTAGTACCTCATAAAACTTAAATGAAAATACATAGGGCATAATTTCCTAGCCTATATTGAAATTCAATCTTCACCTTTGAAGCATTTCAGGGTACAAATCAGAGCATGCTAAATGGTGCACAGAAAACAGAACATCCCGCCTCTGAAATAGGCTGAACACAAATAGAGAGCATCAGATGCAGACTGACTTACAGAAAAACACAAACATCATTTTGTTTTATAGAAAAAACTGAGATTGTGTATATGACAGCAGTTTATTTTGCAGCATTTGTTTGTACATGAACACATGACATTATATATAAAATAAATGCATATATATCATACAGATTATATACCTATACATGGTTTATTTTATCAATACATTAATCCCTGGAACTCTGACACACTACCTTGCTATTATTATGCTACTGCCTACTGTGTAGTTATTTTATAAGGCTGAAACAAGGAGCCTGAGTTCATAGATAGTAATATTAAGCCTGGTAATATTTAAGTTCTTAATCCACTTTGGCTTCTTTAATGTGAAGAGAAGACAGGGTTCATCCATGGCAGACACTCACAGTCACAGTAAGATGAATTACTTAAGAGAAATAAATGCCTGTAGCCTTCACTACTCTATTGTTTGTGTTCAGTAGCAGGTTTTATAGAGAATCAATCTCTCTCTCTCTCTCTCTCTCTCTCTCTCTCTCTCTCTCTCTCACACACACACACACACACACACACACACACACACACACACACACAAACAAACACACAGTTATGGGCATAGGTTCAGTGATGTTAATATCTATTTTTATATATCATGAGGATATTAGCAGACTTGCCAAATGTTACATGATACATTTTTCTTACATAACAAACTTTAGGCTATTACTAACATAGTTATACCCCCATTATATCCAGAAATATACTTTTATTTGGCTCTTACATTGACTTGTTAGTGGCAAAAGCCACCAATTATAATAAGATCTCTTTCCTGACAAGCGTTGCCCTACACTGCACATTCTATCCTATTTAACATTTACAACTCTACAATATGGACAATGATATCCAGGAATACATTTTTTGTTCTGCATATAATTTTACTGTGTAAATACCAGATTCAAGCATTCCTACTTCTGCATAATTTTCTATGTATTACATTCACATAAATGTTTCCAAGAAAGAAAAACAGATAACTCCTTGTAAGAAAATCGCAAGGACAAACTTGTGAGATATAAGAATGCCTCTGTAAACTCAATTTGGAGCTTGCCTTGACTGTTTGAAGAGCCACTTTTAACTTTACGAAACTTATTTTTCATTTCAGACTATCATGGTGTAGATTTTTAATAAATCACAGGGTTGTAACATTTTCTTTCTTGCTGGAAACGATAGCAGCTACTGAGAGGTTGAAAGATTACATTCCCATTCCCCTGAAAAACAGGGTCAGGGATCCTCATTAACTCTCACTTTCCAGCTGAATTTTGGATTGGGTGCTTCAGGTGCAGCCTGCATACAGTGGTTACAGGCAACTGTAGAGGATTCCATAGTAGTCCAAAGTGGTTAAGGAACTTATTTATGTGCTTATAGGGGCGAACTCTACGACTTAACCTCAGTCAGACAACAAAGCCTCCTGAGGTGGCATTTATTTTTACTGCTGTTGCTGTAAACTTTACATGAGAAGATGTTCTAGCAATAAACCCATCCAAGGATGGGAGTGCCGAGTCACTGAACTCACTGTCTTCTGAGGAACTGCTGACTTCCTGTGCATGGAATGGAGGAATTAATGATAGAAGCTTCAGTAGCTGAACAAGAGAGAGGGAAATTTCCCAAAGCACCGTGTCCAGGACATGGTCATCATTCAGAAACAGTGGGTGACTGAATTGCCCATTGCAATAGCCAGGGCAGTTAAACATAGTCCTAGACAGTTTGTGCTTAAGCATTTACAATGCCATGAGTTAACATTTTTAAGCAAAGTACTTAAGTTTAAGTAGGAATTTAAGTTGGCATATAAGGGTTCTTGATATATATCAGTTCAGGACTGTTTATGATTTCAAATATCTATGCATCGGACAGTAACAGATTCTTCCAACAGAAAAAAAAGTGTGTGTGTGTGTGTGTGTTTGTGTGTGTGTGTGTGTGTGTGTGTGAGAGAGAGAGAGAGAGAGAGAGAGAGAGAGATCTGAGTTCCTGTGCACAGTACAGAAATGCTAGCCCAACAGCTGCATACAGACTTTTCTGCTGCTCAAAAACTTCATAATTTAGGTGTCAATCATCTTTTCACACCACTTTTAAGTGCATCACTTGCTCCCTTAGCAAACTAAGAAAAATACCACAAATGTTGCATAATCTTATTAATTATATAAGTTAAAAACTTTTCAGAGAGAAATGACATTGATTTAGTCATAAGATAATTTAGAAGAAGTGACTTCAGTCTTATTATGTTTATAAATATGATTGTAACAATACCCACATCTCTGTAGCATATGTCAGCACATTCATTTTTATGCACATGCAATAGACTTGGTACAGATTGATGTTTATCATGGGTGTTTAAGGAAATAGACAGATTCAGACTGTATCTTACCATAGCAAAAATAAATAAATAACGGTTGAAAAGGCTTCTTTTCCAATATGGCATAGATGGCATTGTACAAAGTTAAGTCACATGGACACATCTATCTGTCATGGAGCAGGGACATGCAATACAACCCTGTTCTATGAGGGGAAAACCTAGAATCCTTATGAAATAAGATAGCGAATGCTGTGTTTGGTGACCCAGAGTTGTCATAGCAGATAAGCCAGGCCTCCCATAACAGGTGTGTTCAGCCTCTTCATCTATTCCAGGCAAGCCATGATATGTCCCTGCACCCTTCTGTTCCAGTGCCACGCATGACACCAAATTTTGCATACACCAATTAGATATGTATGTAGTCTGCTCTTGTTCTGTGTTGTAGTATGGTAATGGCCGGAGCGGAGAGGAAACAGAAATAGGAAGAAGAGACTTCCCTTCACATGCCTTCCTTTGGGACCTAGACAGTGTCCCTAGCATCACTCTTGGAAATTAGGTGCATGCCCCCGTGCCTTCCTAAGGGACATGTGACAGTGGATTATTGTTATGTAATGAGAGATCCATGATGCTGGTCACTGTCCTGTCTCATGAGGAACAGCCTCCTCCTCCTCCAAATAAAATCCATGCTTTGATCCCGAAAGCACCAAAACAAAACAAATTTGAGTTTCTCTAGTAAAAGCAGAAGGAGAACTAGCCAATGGAGGTGTAAGCAGCAGTGTCTGCCCCGAGTACTGTCGGTTCTCTTCTGAACAACAGTTATCACTTCTAGGCTATTTGCACATCAACAACCTGAAGAGAAGACAGTAATTAAAAAAGGGTAATTTATATTCAGGTGACCAAGAGATTTAATTATATCCGATGCCCTTTTAATTGGAAGGCAGGACAATTCTGCTTACAAAGGCCCAAGGGAAGGAGTGCCAGTGTCCGGCTCACATTTTATCTGGGGCTTCCACGACGTGCATTCCACAAACCTAATTTTTCTCCATTGTCATTTGATTCCTCTGCCATAGTTCAAGTCAAAATAAATTCTAAGAAATAGTCTTCAATCACGCTTAAGTAGGAAAAATGTATTTTAATTTAATCGCTCTTCATGATTTTTAAAATAAGGATACGTGAAAGAAAACTTGGAAGTATTTGTTCTCCTACCATCCTACACCTCCATCAAAATCTTTTCTTCAATTTCCATTAAAATATATATGTAAGGGTTTATTCATTTTTGACACTTTGTATTTTAATAAAATTTCTTCCAAAAAGTACATTTCACGTGCTCATTTACAAAGAACTAAAGAAGCAATGCTCAGAAAACTGAAGTTTTCAGTGCTCTTGTAATCACACAGTTTCTTCCAGAGGAATATGGATTCATTGCTGTACCGTGTGAAAGTATTTTTGTTGTTGCTTTGTTGGTTTTTTTTTTTTTTTTTTTTTTTTTTTTTTTAGTTTTCAGGCAAAAATTAAATGCAACGCGTTTGCATCCACACTTAAATCGGTTTTCATTTTTCATTTTATCTTCTGTATTGTTTGCTGCATACAATATATTCTCATATAGACATTTTGACATGAACAAAGTAACAAACGGAAGGCACTATGGTGCTGTGTGTATGCTTCACGTAAGAACCTTGCCTTGCCAATACTGGAAGGCTGTGCCATTGTAAAGACATTATGAGGCAAAACCACGAATCATTGCTGTATCCTGAAGGTACCCAAATGTCTGTGAAAGGACATTATACCCAGAGTAGAGCTTACCTAGGTTCTTTAAATAATGATATTAAGAAATATAAAATCTGAATTATATATAAAAAATGAAGCTATTATTGAGTAGTGTAAGTTTTCATACATAGATACATTGGATAATTTTATCAAGTTAAATCTAACTAAATTTTCAAACGTTTATCATTTTCTCTTGGTAAAGACTTCTACAGTTCTTTCTTCTAGCCTTTTGAAGATAACAGTATCACTATTGTGTAGGACCCACTATGCAACAGTACAACACAACTTTGTGTTCATATCTCATTGTGCTTTAACACCATTAACCAAAAGTGGAAATACATTGTTTGTGTAGCATGTTACCAGTACTATTCTGTAGGTGAATTTTCACTCACCCAGTGCATAGATGATGCTGTGGCTATTGCACATCAGTAGCTGCACAGCTAGTGAGTGAGAGCTGGGGCTTGGGCCCAGTGGCTTTCCCTCATCCATGTTTTTCTAAGTTTCTAAGGCAGCACAGGTGCTTTGAGCTGGCCTCAAAGTTGGAAAATGTTGCTTTCACAAAAGAAACTTCCACATGTTGTTGGGTTTTCTTTTCAAACACACACACACACACACACACACAAACAAACACACACACATTATATTATATATATACGTATATATATACGTATATATATATATATATATATATATATATATATATATATATATATATATAAAATTAAACACATGTCTATGATTGTATGCAATGAAGAATATGAAATTTGGGTCAAGACAACAAAGGTTATTTCATTCTATGCTAGTGGGAAAAATGAATTTATTGCAAATACCCTATGCTCAAAATTCCTTATTTCAAATATGTATACTACTGTAGGCTAACACTTGATTTTCTTAAGCTAAAACTCTAGGGGAAGAAATCTATCCAAGCCATACCCAGGAGTGATGTGTCCTAGTATTTCTCTCTTTGTTAAGGGTTTCACCAGAGACACAGCCTATACCTCAGCATAGCCTGGGGGCTTATAATGCAAAATGACATGTTTCAGTGTGTGGAAGGCTTGGTTAAATCCCTTTTCTCAACTCCTTTCCTCTAGGGTTTTTAGTGCTATAAATGTTCAGAATCTCAAGGACCCACTCCAAACACATACCTTGATGATTGAGCTTCACTTGACCTATGTCCTAAAGATTTGATTGCTTCTCAAAGGCAGCCATGTTGTTGATGCACAAGACACTTGGAACATTAAATAAAAACTACTGCGGTCTTTGTATCCCTTTGCCTTCTTGAAGCCAAAATAGTTCCTCCAATGTGAGCAGCTGCTTCATAGAATATTCTTCTATTTACAGATAATAAATGCTGACCCTGTCTGTGTTCACAAATAGTCATGGTTAGTGACATATGCTGAAGTCATACTGCTTAGCTTAGCCACTTTCTGGATTGGCGAACATGTGCAGGCAACACAATGTCTCTGTAATTTAAGTTTGTCTCATACATAATGCAGCATTAGTAAGCATAGTAAATCTCACAGAGGACACAGGAAGCATCCAGTGTACTATTTATAACAAGTTTGTACAGGCAGAAGAGGACCTGTGTGTGCTCACCAACACTATTTTAACAGTTTCAGGATGTTTTCATGTGCCTAGTTATTAAATGACAACTGAAATGTTGTGGACCATCTAATGATCTCCTAATACATGTATTCTTTTAGTGTTCTGCTTCAGTAAAATGAAGTCACTCTTGTAAAAAAATGAAGCAAAAAAAATCAAAACATCATATTCCTCCATGGATATACAGCATATTTGATACTTCCTTTTTTTTTTTCAGAATAAATAGGTTGTACTGGCTGGTTTTGTGTGTCAACTTGACACATGCTGGAGTTATCACAGAGAAAGGAGTTTCAGTTGAGAAAATGCCTCCATGAGATCCAGCTGTAAGGCATTTTCTCAATTAGTGATCAAGGGGGGAGGGCCCCTTGGGGGTGGTACCATCCCTGGGCTGGTAGTGTTGGGTTCTATAAGAAAGCAAGCTGAGAAAGCCAAGAGAAGCAAGCCAGTAAGTAACAACCCTCCATGGCCTCTGCATCAGTTCCTGCTTCCTGACCTGCTTGAGTACCAGTTCTGAGTTCTTTAGTGATGAACAGCAATGAGGAAATGTAAGCTGAATAAACCCTTTCCTCCCCAACTTGCTTCTTGGTCATGATGTTTGTGCAGGAATAGAAACCCTGACTAAAACAAATTGGTACCAGCACAGTGGGGTATTCCTGTGACAATCTCACCATGTTTTGGGGAGGACTGTGGAAGGACTTTGGAACTTTGGGTTAGAAGATCCATTCGATGTTAAGAGCTCTGTGGAATGTTGTGTAGGAGCTTGGAAGATAATGTTGAGAACAGTGCAGAAGATGGAGGCCTGGCTTTCGAAATTTCAGAGGGAAGATTAAAGACTCTTCCCAGGACCATTGCTAGTTTGATTGTGAATATTCTGTGGTCTTGGTTAGCTAGGGCTGAAGAATCAGATGTGCTTAACAAGATACCAAAACTACTAAAGAAAAACCATTGCATTACTGGGACTATTGATGCTGGTTAGCTGGAGCTAAGAAATTAGCAGTGATTAAGAAGAGACAAGCATTATAGAGGTGAAATCTTCTGGGACGTGTCTTTTGAGAGCACAGAGGTTGTGTTCCAGAGATAGCCAAGGTTGTACCTTGTGCTGTGACTGGACTTGGTAATGTGTAAGAGTCACCCAGGTGGTACTGGTTTTGAAGGCATGAAGGGGTCATGAAGAGCAGCTGAGGTTCGGGCACTGTGAGAGGCCGCAGAAGGCCATTGATGAAGGTGCAACCTCAGTTGCAATTGATGGCCCAGGACTGAAGGGGTCATGCAAAGGAGGTGAGGCTTGGCACCATGAAGAGAGCCTATGAGAGGCTATTGGTGAAGCCTAGTTACAGCGGAAGACAGTAGTGTTTGGAGATGCCAGTACTATGAGATGACCACCAAGAACAGCAGCAGTGGAGTACAGGCATCTGGAGCCTAGAAGACAAGGTGTGTGCTACAAAGGGCAGAGCTGGAGAAGTGACTCAAGTCCTTGGAGAAATCCAGAAGATTGTGAGTAGATCCCAGACACTGGATGGTTGGAGTTTGATTTTGCTTTTGATTGTGACTATGCCCTGATATTTTTCCCTCTTGAGAGAAGAAGGTATTTTAGTGGAGCCCACAGTTAAGAGACTTTTAATTGTAAAAAGACCTTGAATTTTTAGAGATTGGAGGTTTTAAAGGGATTGAAATTTTAATATGTAAGTATTTGAAAAGACTACAGAACTTTTAAAGTTATTTAGATCTTGGGGATGAATAATAAAGTAAGGGTTGAGGCTTAATAGTGATGTATTTGTGTGTCAAGTTGACAAGGAGTCAATTGTACTGGCTAGTTTTATGTGTCAACTTGACACAAGCTGGAGTTATCACAGAGAAAGGAGCTTCAGTTGAGAAAATACCTCCATGAGGTCCAGCTGTAAGGCATCTTCTCAATTAGTGATCAAGGGGAGGAGGCTTTGTGAGTGGTGCCATCCCTGGGCTGGTAGTCTTGGGTTCTATATGACAGCAAGCTGAGCAAGCCAGGGGACACAAGCCAGTAAGAAACATTTCTCCATGGCCTTTGCATCAACTCCTGCTTCCTGACCTGCTTGAGCTCCAGTCCTGGCTTCCTTTCATGATGGACAGCAATGAGGAAATAGAAGCTGAATAAACCCTTTCCTCCCCAACTTGCTTCTTGGTCATGATGATTGTGCAAGAATAGAAATGCTGACTAAGACATAAGTCTATTTAAACTTACCACAACCAGATTTTAAGAAGCATTGCATGAAAATCCATACCTATATTATATAATACTTTTACAATAAATATTTTTAAAGTAACACAGATCATGTACGCATACACAAACAAAGCTTAACTCTCATTGAACTGGATACTTCTCACTATTAAATTTGTAGCTCGTCTAGCCATTTACACATCAATTTCCTATAACTCCAGTTCATTTTGCAGTATTGCACAGTATCCCAGGGCCCAGAACAAAACCTAGCACAATTTTGTTTGATAAGAAGAGAACATTAACCATTGCACTCTTGTCTCAGGCTGAGGCTTGTCCTCCTCAGACTTCACCAAACAACAGATTATTCTGACTTTGGGGAGGCTGACTTCCCTAGAACAAAGGTTAGGAAGGAATTAAAATGAAGCTCACTTTTAGTCAAAGCTAACAAGAGAACCAAGTTTGTTTCATGTCCTAGAACTTTATTATAACTCTTAAATACCTGTCACTCTTTAAGAATTTCTTTTTAAGAAATTTTGTATTTAATTAAATGTTTGCTCAAGACCAGAATGTTTCTTTGGTATCTTTAGCTAGGCATTCAGACAGCAATTTCTGCTGTTACTTCTTGAGTGGCTGAACATTGAACATCTTTTTGAATGTACCTATTCACCCACTGAATCTTTTGAGGGGTAAAAGTTATGCAAGGTCTGTTAGCCACAATTATTTCAATAACAGTCACCGGTTCCCCGTTCCTTGGGATCAACTTTATGGATCATTTGATGGGATAATGGATGCCCGAGAGCTTTTACAGGAAGTAATTCCTTTAGCACCTTGCCAACTGTTCAGGATTTTCAAGCTTAGAGAACCAAACCACATCTGATTTGACAAAGTGCTTGGCATTTACTTTCTCTAATTATCATTGCTTACCATGGGCTTCCAAAACTCAAATGAAAACTTTGTGAGTCTGAATGTGCTAAAAGGCATTGACTTTGGGTAAGTACAGGAAAGTCGTCAATCTCATGAGTATAGAAAGCCAGATTGAATGATGTAATCATGGACTCATGACAACTGAGTGCTCTTACAAGTTTCATTTATATTTCCTTTACCACTGGGCAACCTCAGAGCAGAGTCAAATTATTCTATTAATTATTTTTTGTAGCCACGAAAAAAAAATAAAATATGAGGCAACCACTCAAGTTCCTTTCATCTTAAAGTCGTTAAATATCTATCTTTAGAATGCTCAAGCACCACTACTACATAGCATATTTAGCATTTATAGAAAGTTAGATTTTAAAATGGGGTATCTTAGTTTGTGCAATAAAGTAAAAAAAAAATTCCTTTTTTAAAGATAGATCATTAAGGAAATAATTTTTGAAAATAGGCACAAAATGTGAGGCAAAGTCAGGAGATTTTGAAAATAAAATCTAAATGAAGTTTTCTAAAAAATGATATTTTCTTAACATTCTTAGAAAAAATTCTGCATTCAAAACTTAATCGTATGGTTTCTCTCACGGAGGGAAAAATCGTCTATCAAATTCACCATGTGGAGGAAAGTTTTGAACAGAAACTTTTAGCATATTGTTGAGTAATTTATAGGCAGAGGTCATATCTGTATTATCAAGTGGAATAAAGTGCCTTGTTCACGGGAAAAGCTTAATTCCCTGTTGAAGTTTCTGCATTTATTGGAATAACTGAGAAATTAAACTGTAGTGGTTTATTCTTACTAAATAAATAGGTAAGAGACATTAGTCACTGGCTTGCTTGGAAGCCTCTAGGTTGCACTCTAGTAACTGCATAATAATGTATGCCAACAACCATAAATCATAAATATAACAGCACAGGCTGAGCTTCATCCAAGTGTCCATGTACTATTGTTCCCAATTCTGGCCTGGGTGGAAGAATCTGTCTTGGTTTTTGGATTGCCTCTGTGGAGGGAATAGATGGAAACCTCCTGAAGCTACGCCCGACTGCTTCATTTTCTTCCCATAATAGAGCATATTTGGCCAGGTCTGTGAAGAACACCAGCGGGAAATTGGACCAGCACAGATCCCGCTAATATGATACAGTACAAGCTAGAAAAAATGTGATTGACTGAGGAGTGGATAGAGAAAGAGGTTTTAGTAAAGACTGAAGGTGAAGAAAGGCAGGTGGATGCCAACAAAAAAGTTATTTAAGAAAATACAGAAATGTTCAAAACTGTTTGCTTTCTTTCTGTTTCTATTTAAATTAAATTACAACAGTAAAGTGTATATACATATGCATGAAACAAAAACAGGTTTTTTTCTCTCTCCTTCTGTTCTGGCTTTGTAAATGCAAACAAACAAATGTTAGTAATTTTATAACATGTAAAACTCTTTTTTTTTTTTTTTTTTGGTTTTTTGAAACAGGGTTTCTCTCTATAGCACTGGCTGTCCTGGAACTCACTCTGTAGACCAGGCTGGCCTCGAACTCAGAAATCTGCCTGCCTCTGCCTCCCAAGTGCTGGGATTAAAGGCGTGCGCCACCACTAAACTCTTAAAGTCGTGCCTAGTGCATAGTAAAGAGCCAGTCACGTTAACTATTCTCACATTTCCTAGTGTTAAAAGGATCACCTTCCTCCACGTGTTCAATTTGTAGACGAGGATTTAATTCAATACCTCTGACAGAAATTCTGAAACTGAATGCAAGTCAATTTTCTCCTGAGCAATAATGAAATCTAAGCATAACTGCAGATATTAGTGATGGATATATTTTACTGGTTTTAAACAGATTTTTCACTGGCTCCTTTCTTAACACTGAAATAAGATTATGGAAGTTGCTATCATTGGTTAAAAGAATATTAAAAGTGCTTATCATCTGGAACACATGTTCTTGATTTGCATAGCAGCTTTGGATGCGGTGGGAGTCTTTGGCGAACTGTAAGATAAAGGCCGAGCTTGCATCCAGCTTCAAGTTGTTCAGATTTACTTTTATTTCCTCTGTATAAAATGCATTTTGATAATTCCTCTTTAGATATAATAAATTTCAAATCTTAAAGATGTTCATAATAGTCACATTGTTTCAAGAAGATTTCATTGAATTCAAATCATACTCAACTGATTTCCTGTGCAATATAGTTAATATATAACCAGAGCCTCTAAGATCGATGATTCCGTAGAAATGTAACTGTTTTATTTTATATAATAGCATGTAGTATTGAGGCTCATTATGATATTTTAAACACAAGTTTGTAGTAGTGAGTCTGTACCTCCTATTTCCCACAATCCTCTGTCCACACGCATGCCCTCTACCATCATCATACTAATTCTCATCCCATCTTCTCTTTCATGTGATATATATCCTCTTTACTGCTCCTCTTCTTTCATTTCCTTTCCAGTGTTGAAGGCACTGCATACATTTGAAACCATTAAAATACATTCATTTATGCACCAAGGCCAGAATTCTCATTTACAAATGAACATGCTATTGGGGGGGGCTTCTAAGTTAGAGTCACCTAATATAAGAATAGCATTTCAAACAAAATAGAATAAATTTCTAAAATTCATTGACAGAAGGTCTAACACTAGAGTGGGAGGGCATATTTGTTATATCCTTCAATATGTTAAGTATCCAATTATTATGTAATAAGTTAAATACTGTCATAAAAGCTAGGCAATTGATTATATTATTAAATCCAGAAATGCCCTCTGGTCCATTCTCATGATAGCACACACATGAGTCTTCATACTTGTTTTAAAACATAAAGATACAAATATACAAATGGATTTCAATCTCTAAAAAACCTGGATCTTATTTTTGATCCTTAAAACTTCATTGGAGTTCAGTGCTGACTTATTAGAATTCTGTTAATGCAAACACAGAAAAGGTAGATATTAGAATCACCATGCCACTGCTGTGAACTTCACGGACAATTCTGTTAATGTGAACACAGAAAAGGGGAAGATTGAAATCGCTGTGCTGTGTACTTCAGGGAAGTTCAACACCCTGTTTGCTTTATGTGGCTGTGGATATTTTCCATTTTTAATTTATCTATCAAGAAGAAACAATACATTTTCAAAAATCGTTATTTTTAAAAATAGACTAAATCATGTTATTTGATGTGTTTTAACTGCAACAGATAGATGTAACACTGAACATGTAGCCATTAACTTTCAACCCTTTTGTTACAGAACCATCCAAAGGAACATTTTTCTACAGAGAGACATGCCAGCGAGATGGAGGGACAGGCACAAAGCAGAGACAATGTCCTCAGTAAACACATACCTACTGATGCGTCAACCAGGAATAGTTTATAAAAGACAAAACTTTCGAAATATAAATTTGCCGTTTGCTGTTATTCCATCTACACACATCTTTTGTTTCCTTTTAACAGGTTTCAGCTTCTACTAGACTGTGGCCTTTGTGCATAAACTTTAAGATGTAAAACCAATATTTAAAAGAAGGGAAATAACAGAGGAAATAACACCTGACAATCCATCAAAACACTAAATACTAGTACCCATGAAACATTAAAACATCTTCCAATTATTTATTTATTGCTCGAAAATTTGATATATGAATATAATGCTTTGACTCACTCAATTTTCCACTCTTCCAATTCTTCCATGCCATCCTCACCAATTTTTCTTCCCAAATTCATGTCTTTTTTAAAAACCCACTGGGTTTGCTTAGTGCTGCCGGCATGTGTATGGGTGTAGGGTGATCCCCATGAATGTAAGCAGCTTGTCAGGGGCCATATGTGAGGCTCCCTCAACCTCTGTTCCCCAGAAGCCATCAATTGCCACCTGCTCCTCTGCTAGGAAAAGAACTTCCAAATTTTTCAGAATAAAAATATCATAACTTATATTACATTTTATAAAACCCTGTTTTATAGATTGCACCAGAACAATAACTTGCAAAGTTGTTTCCTGATATTTAATTGGATCTGTACAGGTAATCAATACATAGTATAGAGCTTTCTCAGCTGTTTCTGTGGTCACTTGGGGAATATATTTCATTAGAACAAAGCTGTGTTTTGCAGTGCTCTGCAATAAGTTTTAACACACACACAAATAAAAGGAAATATGAAGTGCGCCAAAATTAGTTTTCCTATATAACATCTTTCCACCAGTGTTCCATAATATGAATAAATTTATTTCTTATCATATACCTGTATTTCATTTGTTTATCAAACATACAGCTATTATTATCAAATACACAAATATACAGAGAGAGAGACAGACAGACAGACAGAGAGACAGAGACAGACAGAGACAGACAGACAGACACAGAGAGAGAGAAATAGAGAAATTGAGAAATTGAGAAGTTGAGAAATAGAGAGAGAAATACTCCAGCTCTCCAGGATTAACCGCAAGGATGTCACTCAACGTAATTCTGGTTCTGTACCTGGTGATTTCAGGTTTAATTTTTCATATCACACTTTGTCATGATAGCAAAAAGTCCAAACTTTGGCTCCATTTTCTAAACAGAGAATCGTATTTGTGTGCTGTGCTGCCATGTACCCTTGATTATGCTCTAACTAAAAAAAGACTACCCAGACAGAGTGAATTTCCAATCTGTTTCACACTGCCCAGCATGACAGGGCTCCTGGGCTGCTCTGCACATGTGCAGCCCTCACAAGGCAGTAATTGCAGCAGCTGTTGCTCTGGTGCTGCCCTTGGAAATCTCAGGTCTTGGCTTGTCAGTTAAGCCTGGGTGAGGCTTTGTGGACTTGTGGGAGATGTGCCAAGTTCTTGGTCAAGCTAGCCCAGGATGTGCTGCAAGCAGTACAGGTGTTAATAGACAGCCACAAAGGTAGAAGAGCCAGGGCTCTAGCTGAGGAGGTATACCACACTGTCCCTATTTCCTGGTTCAGGTGCTCAGTAGTTGTCTCTGCATATGGGTGACACATGTTTCCTGGGGTTCAGAAGACCCCATCCTATTCCCTGGAAAAAAACTACACAATACAGTAAGTGCAAGCAATGGATTATTCCATATGTAAAATAATGCTAATTCTATGTTGATTTTAGTGGTTCAGAGAAGTCTGGTCAATGAGAGCCGAACAGTCAGGGGCATGGATCACTCAATCAATTTGTTCCATAAACATTGAGCTACCCATTCATTGATCTGTGCTGGACTGTGTTCAGTTCAGTGTACAAAGCAAATAAAGATGGTGCCTGCTTTTAAAAGTTTTATGAACACAGTTTACATTGATTATCAACTCAAAGTACTTCTGATTTCAGATTGTTTTTTTTTCTTTTTTTTTTTTTAACTATTTGCCTAATTTGTCCTAAAACTGAGAGTGTTCACATTATCTTTGGTTCCTCAAGGAATGTCTATCCTTTCTATATTTTGGTCTTGCCCCCAGAAGAATGCCTATAATAAAATACATACTTCAGAACTGCTGCTAAGTCTGATAGTACAGACTTTTAGTCACAGCTACTCTGGAGACTAATGCAATAGTATAACAAGTTAGAACTTTCTGATCGATCTGCCTGGTCCTGTCTCAATTTTTACAAAAAAATGGTGGAGTGTAACGGACAGAGCACTTACCTAGAGTGTAGGAAGCCCTAGGTTCAATTCCTGTGTTGCAAAAGTGATTTAAAAAATTGTTAGGTAAATGAATATGCAGAACACATGATAAATCTTTAATCAAGGATGTGTCAGGAACATGAGGTGAAGCAATTGGTCAAGATGCTCTGCCAATCTCTTTTAGATTGTACAGTCCATCCAATAAAATCTGTCATTCCAGTCTACTTCATGCTACGGTAGCCCTGATACAAGAAACATGTGGTAATATGCAACCAAGATGTCCCTAAATAAAACCAATTACTGCTGAATATGACATGTTTCCCTGAAGTCATCCTCCAGACTCAGCCCTAAGATGTTAAAAATTGAACTGGACTTACATGGTTAGGATAAATGGGTTCATTCACTAAGTGCAAATTTACGGAAGAGAAAAGAATCAAAGCCCTGTGCCTCATCATTTCAGTGGCGCCTCACCTGACTATTGCAGAAACCTGTGAAAGGCAGCCATGGTGAGAGTAACAAGACCCAGAGAAAACTCAGAACTGGATTCACAAAATAAATGTGTCCAGTCAGACAACCCAACCTAAACAGACAGCAGCTGTAATCTCCAGGCTTTAGAGGGATTACTGTGCACAAATGTAACAAGAAATCCTGGCGATTGCAGGACTGCGTACTCAATCGAAGCTAAACTTTAAGAAACCTTAAGTAAAAAGAAAAGCCCAGAGTTATGCAAAACTATGACTTACTGCAGACCTAATCACAAATTTGAGTATTGTCGGTCCTTGGTTTTTCAGAATAATTTCAAGACATAGTGAGCAATGTTGCATGTGTTTAGTTGATTTGAAATGTGTTTCTTACTACAATTTGACAATTTCGTTTAAAGATCAGCTAGAAAGTATCTTATAGAGGACACTGGTGTGTAATATTGCAGTGATACTAGCTAAAAACCATTAGGCTGTGTGATTAAAAGTTTTCACTACTTACCAAATTACTTTGCTCATCACTAGCTACCCTATTAACTGAAATATATGAAATCAATTTTAATACCTGTTTGTGTTCCTATCAACATTCCCGGCTGAGTATGCATGATTTCACATGTATTTGTTTACAGAACTCCATAAGAAAAAGATGTCATGCATAAATCTGCTGACTTGGTTTCTAATATACAAAAAGTACAATATGACAAAATGCAATTGATTCCCTTTTCATTAAGAAGCACAGTTGTTGGGAGGGGGAAAATCCCTCATCTAGCTCAATAATCCAGCAACTGCACAATTTCTCAGATGTTACAAACCAGTAATTTTTCCAGAAAGACCTAGATCTCTTTCCATGTGGGCCCATTTATATTGGTTTCAGGTAGCTAAAATGCTCTCAGATTGTACATCTTTGGGAAGATTTTTAGGGGCACATTAGGACTGAATCAACCCTTGGCCCTTTCTCACGCCCCTGTCTGTAGAGTTAATTGCCTGCTGCATATTCATTCAGCCTTTGGTGGGTGTGTTTCTTCTCTGACCACATGAGAAGAAGAGATTGTAGCTCCAGCTCCTAGACTACATGGAAAGCATAATAGTACTCATGAATATTGACTAAAAGAATGAATCAGTTCCACTGTGCTAGAACCTTCATGGAGCAGAGGCTTATGTTGTGTTGGGTGCTGGAAGAATCCTGCCTCCTGCAAGGAGCTGCTCCTGAAAGATCTGAGTAAATAGGTCATGAAAGGTGTAATTAGGTCTATTGGAAAGAAAAGAGTACAAAGTAATTCTATCAGGATCCTTTTGGTACTCACACAAGATGTGATGCTCAGAATACCTGTGAATGGTAGACTTATGAGAACTAATAAACTAAGCTAATCATCAGAAGATGGGGCTTTTCACCCAGCTTAAGGACTACTTCAAGTCACTCAACATTCCTGAATGTGTTTCATCTATAAAACATAACTACAAACACCTCTCCTCCTGACCTTACGCACGGTTCAGTCTCACAGTGTAATATACAGGGCAGTTTTATTTGAGAACATGTCAAAATGAATTTTGCCAACCTTGTTCCATGCAATTTGACCCAGTCACTTGTCTTATTTATAGTACAGAACTACTACAACACAAAGGGAATTTTTACATTGGTTCTTTACGTCTAAGAGTGCACTTAAAAGCAGAGATGGAATAATATTCCACTGGGCGTGGACAGAAGCTGGATTCTAACCCAGAGCTCTTAAGGTGTCATATTAATTCATTTTAAAATACCAGGCTGTGATTCTGTGATTCTTTATAAACACATACACACACACACACACACACACACACACACACACACACACGTATGTATGATGTATGTATATATGTATGTATGTATGTATGTCCTGGACTCCAATTACTTCCGCTTTTTTTTTTTTTTGACCAAAATGTAAAGCTTTCTAATTCCCCAGTCATCATTAAAATGCATTCAGTGATGGAGTGAGGGTTCACTGGATGTAACAACAGGCAAAATGAGCCTGACCCCCACAGGACAATGCATATTTGAAGAAAAGCTCACCATCAACTTTTCCATTTTCTCCAGGTCTCCTTGGCTATCTATATAAGTGAATTCGCTCTGAAGCTTTTCAGTGTTTTAAGATAATATTTCAGTGTCGTGTTTACTCTGTGTCAATTTCATTTTCATTTCCTGCTTTACTGGCAGGATCAGTTGCTCATTGTAATTTAAACTTGGAGAGTTTTCTGTGCCTCTTGGTAGGATCTGCCACCAGACTAGCTAAACTTGGTTTTGACAGATACACTTCCCACTTTCTAAGCCATTAATAACACTCTGGAAACATCTTCACACTTGTCCAGATCACCAAAACAAAGCTATGAGAGCAGGTCAAAGTGGTACGGTCAAGACTTTGTGTTGTGGACACACACAAGTGCAAATCTGTATAAAAGGAACAACTATTTTATTCACTGATTATTTAAACTCCACTTCTCATTCACTGTGAGAGAATTTCAATCTGAAAAAAAGCAAATAGGTGAAAGATTTTGCTTATGGAGTAAACTTTGGGGAACCCTGGAATCAGAAACTGTGAATGCTACACGCAGCTCTCCACAATGACCTTCTCATTAGAAAGGAGTGTGGGTAGACTGGATGGTACCTGGTTTGGATTAAGAAGCTGATGTGCTAAGTCTCTCTCTCTCTCTCTCTCTCTCTCTCTCTCTTTCATAAAAATGCAAGTTAGACTAAACAATCACATGTCAACATAGAACCAAAATTTCACATGCATATGTCCCGTCTGCAGAGTATTTGGCATATACCAGACACTATGCTAAGCCATATGCATATGTAATTCATTCATTTGAAATACATTTTTCTGCTACTACTTCTGTCTGGGCATTGTTCTAGGCCCAGGGATACAGCACTCAACATGGCAGACAATGTCATCCATCTTTCCGGAGCTTACTTTCCTGCTTGGTACACAGAATAAATAAGTAAAATGCATGGCACATTAGATGATAATAAATGCTAAGAGGAAAAATAAAGCAGACAAGGGAGATATGAAATATTACTGTGTGAAACTCAAATTTTACCTAAGGTACCTAGGGAAGATCTCACTGAGAAATTGAAATTTTAATTGCATTTCAAATGTCAAAACCACATCAAAAGCAATAATGTATAAGAGGAACATTTCACACATAATTCTCTTCACAGATGTAACTTTTCTTTAGATATATTTCCTGCCAGCCTTTGTCAATATGCATGCAGGTGTGCCATTCCAGACTTAGCAGCATGCTCTCTGTGCTGGAGCTGTATGCTGAGAGATAACTCAGGGAGACAGTAGAGGAAAGTGAAGGGGCTAGCCGTGTTTCCAACTAGCAGGAGTGCATTTCATGACCAGAGAGCAAGGCTTGATCATTCTAAGGTAGAGAGAGTTTAATAAGAGTAAAACAACTAAGCAACGAAAAATAAGTATGTTATCTTAAAAATGATTAAAGGCCAAAGAAGTGTTTTTAATCCTTCTTAGTATGTTCAATCTTTCAAATTTCTCATTTGAAAATGACAGGCAAAGACAGAAATTCTGAAAACACCCATAGAAGGGGCAAATGTAGAATGTTAGAATTTTATCTTTCTGATTTCACATTCAAAGATGCTGGGTACAAATGTCAGATGGGACTAATGTGGAGGGTAAAGTCAGCTAAATGTTGAATGTTCATTGTATGGAAAGATTGAGCAATGCCTTCTGAGGAGGTATTCTCATTTTGACAAGAAAAATGGACATAAGAACAAGAAAATATCTCCCTTGAAGCCACTAGAAAAGCCAACTCAGGGCTAGCAAGCTGATTCAGTAGGAGAAAGGCTTATTGCATAATCCTAATGACCAAAGTTGGATTCCCAGACTCCACAGTAGAAAGGGAAAGTGGACTTCTTAAATTTGTATTTCGACTTCCACACGTATGTGACATGCACACACATACATGACATCCACACACATGGCATGCACAAACATGTATGACATGCACATACATTCATGATGATGATGGCAATGATAATAAATTATGATGAAATTGATGTTAGTGAAATTTTGAGAAGTTGTAGAATTACAATGTCCTGGATTCGGTTCCTAGAACTACAAAGATAAATAAATAAAATTGTTGGGTTGACATTCTTTTAGTGTACTAAAGGTTGTTGATTGAATTGTTGTGAAGCCTTACATAAGGGGAAGAATTATGACCTCAAAGTTAAAAGACACAAATGTCCAGAATTTGAGCATGATTTCTGAATCTGCCTTCCTCTTAGAAATCCTGCAGTTCATCCATGTGCAGATAAATTTCACCTGTGAATTTGTGCCTCCACATTTTCTTTCAGTGATTGGCACAATCCTCCACTGAGTTGACAGAACTAAAAAACCTCAGTGTCACTTTGGGTTAGTTCTTTTGGCCTCTGACACAATTGGAACCAACCTCTGATGTCCATACATTCTCTTCAGTATCTCTTGAACTCACTGCCTTTCTCCTTCCAACTGTCTGCCCTTAAGCAATTCACCATTGATTAAGAATATACTAACTCTGGTACTAGTGTGGCAGTGCTGCCTGGAACTTAGGAGAATGGTATACACGTGGCACTGTTTGCAGTCTCTGATATCTATTAATAGTTTTACAATGTTGACCCAAGAAATAAAGAGAGATTTATCTATTTGGGCATGGGCATCCCACAATTTTGGAAATAGAAAACTGAATGGTTGCCTTAACATGATCTACCGTGATAGAAGTAGCAAACTCAGCTAAGTAACAGGATTATTTCAAAAAGGAATATACTCAGGTATGTGTGGATCCTGGGGCACTCACCAATTTTTGACAGGGAGAACTTAATCAGGCCATCGCTTTGAGTGAAATTCTTTAGTAGGATATATTGGCTTCAGGATAAAGCATACATAACTTAGCAGTGCATTCAATAGAATTCTTTTTGATAAAGTCACTATGTGCCCCACCTCTGGCTATTGTGCATATATGCAATCTATTACCATCCACAAAAAAGGGCCAACAGCCATTGGCTTTTTTCCAACTCCAGGCATGTGCTTTCTATCCTGCTGATTTATATTCTACTCCCAACATGCAGGAATCTCCCTTTATTTCTCTTAATTATCAGCTAATATCCATCCCTACTGCCAGTCACTCACAATGCACACAGAGCACTGATCCGCTGAGAACTCTCTGGGATGAAGAAAAGGTGTGGCACTTGGTTATCCAACCGTGGTTGTCACATACATTTTGTCATGCCCCGAGTTGAGCACTGGAGAGAAGATGTGTTTTTTTCTCTCTAGATATTCTACAACACACACTGCACGTAGCACCTGGAAGTTGCAAGCCAAAGCCAGCAAGAACAATAACAAAAACCCAACGACTATCGCTAGTATCTATCCAGTGCAACTTAGAAAACTGGGCATGTATTTTCTTGTGTCATACTATGTAAATAGATTTACATACTTCACACCATAAAGGAAGAGACTGTGGCACAAAGAGATTGTGGGGCTTTTCTGTCTTACGTTACTTGTGAGGTGATGGTGGGCATGAGAATTAAGTTCAAGCAATGTGAACACAGAACACTGAGCACAACTGAGCTGTACATACTTGAAAGAAGTATCGTGTGTGTATTATAATGTCTACTATATTTGTTTCTATTATAAGGATGATTTTTAAAAAGGAATTGATTTTCCTGAAGTTAGCCACATTATGTATAGAAAGACAGGATTCATGCTTGTGCTGAAGGAAAAATGAATAAACAGAATCACTCTGAGTCCAATTTCATTGTGTGATAAATGAAAAAGTGTGACAGGATTATCTTTAATTTCTCTCCCCTACAATTATATATTTATATAATTTATTTGTAATTTATTTGATGTTAAAATAATTTATTTCTTTTAAATAACATCCATTTTTGCTTGTATCTAAATGATTTAGTGATAAAACAATCATTACTTCATGTCCAAATATATTATATGAAGTTCTACTGGAAAGACAATATTTCAAGAAAAGAGACAAAAGAAAGACAAAAGGTTTTCAGATCATTCGTGGGGATTCTTTGAAGGGTGAAGAGGAGGCTGGAGCAATTGCTCAGATTTGTGGATCCTATCTCAGCCACATTTCTTTGACTTGGCACAGTGTACCACTGCTGGCAACTGATCTGGCTGGTACCACTCTGCCTGCCTTGTAGACAGCCAAAAGGCACAGGCCTGCCAACCCATCCTCGCCCAGCAGTGGGACTCATCACTGCTGTTGTTTAAATCACATCAATCGTTTCTCTCATTCAGCTTTGTATCAAATCCAAGTTCCTAATTACAGGTTTAAAATCTCTCTTCCAATTATTCCTCCCTCCACATAAATAGAAACATCTCTTCTCACTCCTTGCTTTTGATAGAACTCTAATGAACGTGCTGGTTCTGAGAATTCATATTACCTTCTTGCATTACCCCCTGGAATTTCAAAGGCATTGCCTTCTACTTTCAAAATCTTTTGAAAGTTATTTTCTTTAGTTAGTTCTTCTAAAGCAACACCCTTAGGCCTTTGTATTTCTAGGGTCTTGTTTGTTTGTTTGTTTGTAGTTTGGTTTTTCTTTTAGTATTATTTTTTATTAATTATTTTATTTGCATCTCAAATGTTTCCCCTTCTCACAGGGTCATTACCCCTATTCCTCCTCCCATTTGCCTGTGAGAGGGTACCACCTCCTCCCCCATTACCCCCTTTCCCTGGGGCATCAAGTCTCTACAGGATTAGGCACATCCTCTCCCACTGAGGCCAGACAAGGCAGTCCTCTGCTATATATGTGTCAGGGGCCACAGACCAGCCCATGTATACTCTTTGGTTGGTGGCTTAGTTTCTGGGAGCTCCCAGGGATCCAGGTTAGTTAACACTGTTGGTCTTCCTATGGGGTTGCCATCCCCTTCAGATCCTTCAGTCCTTCCCCTAACTCTTCCATAGGGGTCCCGACCTCAGTCCAATGCTTGGCTCTGAGTATCTGCATCTGTCTCAGTCTCCTGCTGGTAGAGCCTCTCAGAGGACAGATATGCTACACTCCTGTCTGCAAGCACAACATAGCATTAGGAATAGTGTCAGGGTTTGGTGCCTGCCCATGGGATGGAGCCCAAGTTGGGCTGGTCACTGGTTGGTCATTCATTTAGTCTTGGATCCATTTTTGTCCCTGCATTTCTTTTAGACAGGAATAATTTTGGGGTCAAAAATTTTGAAGGTAGGTTGGTGTCCCCATCCCTCCACTGGGGGCCCTGTCTAACTACAAGAGGGGCTCTCTTCGGGTTCCATATTCCTACTCTTGGGCATTTTGACTAAGATTTCCCACATTGAGTCCTGGGAGCCTCCCATCTCAGGTCTTTTAGACTTTCTAGAGGTCCCCCCTACTCTACAATATACTTGAGACCCACTCAGTGACATTATATGCCAGAAACTAGGTCAGTCACTCTTGTGTTTCACTGTCACAAAGCATTTTAGTCTCGTTATGACCCATCTGTAAAATGGAGATATTAACTCAGACATGATTCATTATAAGAATTAAACACATTTTAATTCACTTGTCATTTTCTCACATATTGAGTTTACATTGTATACAGACACTGTCCTAGGAAGGAGATAGATGATAGATAGAGAGATAAATAGATAGATAGGTACATACATACATTGATACATAGATACATAGGTAGATAGATAGATACATAGGTAGATAGATACATAGATAGATACATAGGTAGATAGATAGATAGATAGATAGATAGATAGATAGATAGATAGATAGATATAGACAGAAAGACAGACAGGTAGATAGATAGATAGACCAATAGCAATGTCATGTTTAAGTGATAAAAGCATCTTTGTATATTTTTTATTTAACCATGTATACATATATCAATGTTAATCATATCTTTTTAAAACATGTTCACTTATTCTAACAGTTATAGGTGAATAGTTAACTGAAAAATTCAATCATCCTTTTAATATTTCATAATCAAAAGATGTTATGACACCTGTCTTTATCTGTACATATGCTCCCACCTACAATAATCTGAATGCCTTGACTTGGTAAATATCAAACCAACATTCTAGTGCTTTGACAAGCAATGTAGAAAAATTCTGCCAAGAGTCTAAGATTTTATCATAAGAATAGGTGATCACAGACAAGCATCACTTTGGCTATTGATAATTTTGAAAGTAAACCTTTGTCACAGAAACAGGAAGGGATGGAATTTTTAGACAGAATCCATTTCTATCTGTAACATGCATGCACTGTGCACTGTGCATAGGCTGTCACTGTGACTGGAATAGGAGGAAATTGTCATGTAATAGCATGCAAATAAAGTACTCATCTGTCTTTATGCACAAAGTAGAAACTGAGTCCCTTCCTCACCAGACTCCTAAAATTAAAACAGTATGCAAAATATTTGTGAAAATTTTCTACCATACTGAAATTTTTTTTATTGGATATTTTATTTATATTTCAAATGTTATCCCCTTTCCTGGTTCCCCCCTCTAGGAAACCCCCTATTCTATCCCCCCCTCCCCCTGCTTCTATGAGGGTATTCCCCCAACCACTGACCCACTCTTGCCTCCCTGCCCTTGAATTCCCCTACCCTGAGGCATCCACCAAGACTTCACAGGACCAAGGACCCCTCCTCCCATTGATGGGATGGTACAAGGCCATCCTCTGCCACATGTGCGGCTGGAGCCATGAGTCCCTCCATGTGTACTCTTTGGTTGGTGGTTTAGTCTCTGGGAGCTCTGTGGGGTCAGGTTGGTTGATATTGTTGTTCTTCCTGTGGAGTTGCAAACCCCTTCAGCTCCTTCAGTCCTTTCTCTAATTCCTCTATTGGGGACCCCATGCTTAGTCCAATGGCTGGGTGTGAGCATCTGCTTCTGTATTTGCCAGGCTCTGGCAGGGCCTTCAGGAGACAGCTATATCAGGCTCCTTTCAGAAAGCACTTCTTGGCATCCACAATAGTGTCTGGGTTTGGTGACTGTATATGGGTTGGATCCCCAGATGGGGCAGTCTCTGGATGGCCTTTCCTTCAGTCTCTGCTCTACACTTTGTCTCTGTATTTGCTCGCAAGAGTATTTTGTTCCCCTTTCTAAGAGGGACTGAAGCACCCACACTTTGATCTTCCTTCTTCTTGAGCTTCATGTGGTCTGTGAATTGTATCTTGGGTATTCCAAGCTTTTGGGCTAATACTCACTTATCAGTGAGTGCATATCATGTGTGATTTTTGTGACTGGGTTACCTCACTCAGGATAATATTTTCTAGTTCCATCCATCTAAGATCAAGAATCCACAAATGGTACCTCATAAAATTGCAAAGCTTCTGTAAAGCAAAGGACACTGTCAATAGGACAAAATGGCAACCAACAGATTGGGAAAAAATCTTTACCAATCCTACATCTGATAGATAGCTAATATCCAATATATACGAAGAACTCAAGAAGTTAGACTCCAGAGAATCAAATAACCCTATTAAAAAATGGGGTACAGAGCTAAACAAAGAATTTTCAACTGAGAAATATCAAATGGCTGAGAAGCACCTAAAAAAATGTTCAGCATCCTTAGTCATCAGGGAAATGCAAGTCAAAACAACCCTGAGATTCCACCTCACACCAGTCAGAATGGCTAAGATCAAAAACTCAGGTGACAGCAGATGCTGGCGAGGATGTGGAGAAAGAGGAGCACTCCTCCATTGCTGGTGGGATTGCAAGCTGGTACAACCACTCTGGAAATCAGCCTGGCAGTTCCTCAGAAAATTGGACATAGTACTACCTGAGGACCCAGCTATACCACTCCTGGGCATATACCCAAAAGATGCTCCAACATATAACAAGGACAAAGTTCCACTATGTTCACAGAAGCCTTATTTATAATAGCCAGAAGCTGGAAAGAACTCAGATGTCCTTCAACAGAGGAATGGATACAGAAAATGTGGTACATTTACACAGTGGAGTACTACTCAGCTATTAAAAACAATGAATTCATGAAATTTTTAGGCAAATGGGTGGGTCTAGGAAATGTTTTAATTCTCATTAGAGAAGCTTCACTTTTTGCAAGACTAATTTAAGTGCTTGGCATTTTCTTAATGCTTTTGCACAAAAAGACAGAGAAAAATAAAATAAGAAATGTTCTTGTCAGAATTATCTAAAAGTGATTCTTTACTGACAGAACTTAATAATGGATCTAGTAGTCCACTGAGGCATGAACTTTTGACTAAGTTTTGAATTAAATATCAAAAGAAATGTGACATCAAGACCTTTGTATAGATCAGTTTAAGGTATTATATTTCCCAATATTTTTTGATAGCTACTTGATATAGACAATATTGATATATGACAGAAAGAGAAATGAACTGATTCTTTTAACTTTGTTCTGGCATTTGATTATATAAATGAGCTCTTTGTATTTGCAATTTTCATGCTAATTTTTGTAACAAGGTTATCTTATATTGCTGTGAGATTTTGTGTATATGAGTGAGAGTGGTGTGTGTGTGTGTGTGTGTGTGTGTGTGTGTGTGTGTGTGTGTGTGTGTGTGAGAGAGAGAGAGAGAGAGAGAGAGAGAGAGAGAGAGAGAGAGAGAGAGAGAGAGAGAAAGCTACAGGGGAGTGAACTAGACAAACAGACACTTGATGACCAAGGGCAATCAAGATAAGTTCCAATTAGTGTTTGAAAGTTTGGAATCTTAGCTCTTATACCTTTCAGAGACTTTTTTTGATGCTCTGTATCATCTAATATGCATTATCATATTCTTAGAAAGAAACTCAGATATACAGCTGTACTTACAATTACATAAACCTCAAGAAATGTGCATGATTTTCACCAGTTGAGGTTGGTACTTATTGGCTGACTCTTTTATTCATTGGGAATTGATGAAGAAAATGCACAATGAGTTCCAGGAAAAGTATTCATTAACAAAACTTCAGCGGGATAAAGAACAGGATAAAGTTTACTGTGCGTCCTTTTCCTGTATTAGTTAATTTCCACATTTAAAAGGGATGGTAATTTAAAAAGTAATTCTGCCTTTATGTTAGGAAGAAATACTTTTAAATCAGTGTAGAGCCTGGTCTGTATAAAATGCTTGAATAAATAACAATATTCTGTTACTTTTGCCATCTAAGTGGAAAGATAAATATTGTGTAAAATACTTTACTAATGTACTAACTTTATTAGTAAAATATTTTAAAGTCTAATTCAGACACGACATATTTTATTACAGATTGTCAAAGGAAAACCAAATGCTGAATTTAGGCTGGTACAATGACTCTACGAGATACGGGCATTCTCTTGGATGAGATGGGATTCATTGTATTATTATTTCAGATACTCCTAGTAGCATTCCCAAATAATCACGGAGTTTCTAGCTGGGAGAGTCTTTCAGTCACCCAATGGTGTTGTGAAATGGAGGAAATCCTGTCATGGGATTAAATTTTGGGATGGCCAGCAATTACTTAAAGTGGCTGTAATCAAGAAAGATTGATCATTAAGTAGTGGATTATGGTGTAATGAAAACTGTATTCATGTCCATAGAGCATCACTTATTAATTTTGAAGGCACAATGTTGAGAATAATTGGGAGCTCAGAAAATTTTGTCAGGTAGACTGCATGGTCAAAGAGCTCAACTCTGCTGAGCAGGAAGGGAGGGTTGTCATGTCAACTCTGGGGCGCTTAACAACTTCTCCTCCCCTGTTCATCTCTGTCTGCTTCTCCAGAAATGCTAGGATCAGGATCAGGATAATAGCACCAAAGTTCTAATTCTAATTCTGTATCCCAGGGGTAGGGAGCGTGAAAGCGCCTCCATTTACATTAACCTGCTTAAATGTCCTTTCCTTTATGGTCTTCAGATAAGGATCAGAGCGGATCCAGTGGCTGGGTCTCTGTAAAGTCCTCACTGCTCTTTATGTCAATATCCCTTTTATCCCATGACCTCATTCTCTGATCATGAATTTCTGTCAATCAGTTAATTAAAAATCTTTATTTTCAGGAATTGAGAGATGACTGATCCTGATAAATGAATCAATGATAATATATATCAACCATTATACACGTTTTAAGTTGATATAACAAAATATTTTTTTGGTACTGTTGAATATAATGATGGCCTACCAAAACCTCTGAATCTAGTAGTCTGAAGGTTTGAGAAGTTAAATTTCTCAGTTCTCAGAACTGTAAAGAGATAAAATTAAGAATTCTGAGATGTGAACTCAGAGCTCAGCTTTCAATCACTCAGCAGCACTATATCTTTGTCTGGATTCAAACTAACACAGCAGTAACCAATTTAATTCATAACTGCCATAATGTGCCTAGCCAGGTTTTTATTTTTTTTCTTATGGCATTTTCTAATAGTCTGCAAAAAATATCAGCATGGTACATGGAGTGCTTTATCTAGGTCCTAGTTCCAGGAATGCATCTAATTCTGCTCTTGGAATGTTTTTAAGGTTTGTTGTTTTGTTTGTATTTTAAGAACAAAATATAGGATGGAGGCAGTGGATTTATAGTCTGCAGATCCATCTATTAAGAATGAAAGAGTTAATGAACCCTTCAATGTAGTTTAATTTAGAATCAAAGTAGTTTGTCCCATTGAGCCAGAGATTCTTGCTCAATACTTATAAAATTCCCATATAATTAGCATAAGTTCATGGGCCTTTGGCTATAAAGTGAATGAGAAGATGGACTAAAGGAATGTTAATGAGCTGTTTTAATTGTCCCCTCAAATTAAATAGAATAACGAAACTCTCTAGAATTTTCATCTTATGGTTTTCCTAACTTCGACTGCTTCAGTGCACGCGTATGTGGATGCACCCACCTGAGAAGCAGGGAATGTTATCATTCACCTCATAAACCACGGTTCTTTCTCTTTGTTTATAAGAGTGAACATCCATGCAGAGATTTACATTTATGAATATAATCCTGTATTTGATTGTCTGCTTTCTCTGAGAGTTCTGTTAGCCTGGTGATAACAGAAAACATGATGAGCCAGGGAGGAAGGGTGAGATGATCCAGTGCAATTAGGAAAGGGAACACAAAGAAATCAGATTTTCAGTACGTTGAACTCACCCTTGAAGTTAACGTAAATGTGCAAGATACATGTTTAGTTCCACCTTCTGTTTTGTTGCAGTGGATTACAAGGAGTAGACATCCAATAGAAAACATTTGACATCTTTACACAAGTATATCAGTATTTACACTGACTTTTCACCCACGTCTACTCATGTAACACGCGAGGCTGACATTATAGTCCTTTATACTCAAATCTGCCCCAGCCATGATATCCATGACAAATATTTATCAAAATAAGACAGAGAAGGGGGTGAATGAGATGGGTCAAAAAAGAACAGGACCTTTATATTTTTATCTCTGAACTAAAGAAAATTGATTTGTCAAGTATGACCTCTTGGGACACCAGCATTTCTTACTCAGATACATACTACATTCAGCTCATATTACTTAGCAGTTAAAATGTGTTTGTTTTAACTCAGTGTTCAGCATCCAGTTCACTTTTGTGTCATCTGGGTGGAAAATAGAATTTTTAGTGAATATTTTGCAGATCAGGTTAAAACCATAAGAATAGAACATTCTAAATCTACAGGAAAAGTGTTTCATAAAAGGAAGAAATTAACATTAAATAGATCTTAAGGGATTCATACATTGATCAACCACTGACAGCTCCAAATTACCTAGGAATGAAAGATTAACAATGGTTATAATGAAAATGATAAAGAAGACCAAGTGGTTGAGAAGTAGAAACTTAAATGTCTAATTCAAGGTTCTTCTGTGTTTCCCATTCAAAAATTTAGATAATTAGCAGTATTTAAACAAAGCCAGCTTTGAGTGCCCTTGATGAGTTGGGTGGCTCATCCCCAACCTGTGTGTCATATGTCTTAGTAAAAGGTCTACCATTTTATTTGACAGTGAAAGGCCACTCTATATATTCACTGATGTCTAGGTGGGAGTTTAGACAATGATTTTCTGTGACTATTTCCTGGGAATATTTCCTGGCAAATTTTCTAGAACAAAATAATTACTCATTAAGATTCTACATGGAAAATAAGTACAGTGTCTAATCAAGGACTAAATTCTCTCTCCATTCTATATTACTTCCTAGCTCTAGTCTGAAAGAAAACCATTCAGATCTGTAGAGGCTTTTCTTATTAGCTCCAGTAGGGATTTTGTTCTAATTGTTCTGTGGTTTCCTTAATATTCCATGTAGAATAACAGTGATCTGAGAGCCTTTGAATTGTATCTGTTCTAAATTGTTTGCAATGACAGTGGAGTAGATTTTTTAAAGCAATAAATATAATAAAATTTTATAAATGAATATGGACCATGAATTCTATTCCATTTAGACTCCTGGAGGATTATACCTTGGTTTTTTTGTTTTTGTTCTTTGTTTTTTGTGTTTTGTTTTTTGTTTTTTTTGTTTTTTTTTTTACAATATGATACCTTACTAATGCTAATGATCTTCCTGTGAGCCCTGTGTGTCTACACCTGACCTTGCTTAGAACGGTCAAAAGGACTTTGATATTTTATTTTTATTGTGATTTCTACTTGGAAGAAAAATGTACACTGATTGCCTTGGTGGCAAGGCTGGGCCTCTGAGGCCATTGTTAAACATGCCTTGCTTGTTAGCCATGACTTTCATAGCTGAAGCAACCATTAGTCAATGTGTAGCTGGGTAACTTAATGAAGTAGAAACAGTGCAAGTTTATACACTTTAGAATTCTTTACTTGCAAAAGGTCAGATGTGAAACCATTATTTATATTTGACTCCCTAGTTTTTTTTTCTTGTGTATGAAGTAGTCTTGTGTGATTTTATAGAACCTGAGGAATTAATGAAGTAATGAAATAATTACTGAAAGTTAGCCAAATGGAAACATTTCCAGAATACTCAAGCTTACATTTTGACCTTCTTCAATATTTGAAAGTGGTTAAGAAATCAAGTTGCTCTCAAATACACTGAATATCATTTCCATGGGACTTTGCTGTCTTGGAGTAGGGTTCTACTAAGTGGCCTTGGTATTAACAACAGATAAGACATGGGCCCATGAACCTAGGACAGTGGTAGAGCCACTAGGAGATGTGACAAATATAAACCTGGGTGTCTCCTTCAAAGACCTGGGGAATCATTGGAATTAAAAATAACCAAGCAATGCTTCAGTGATCATTTTCTTCAGAATTAAGAATAACAAAAGGCATGCAGTAGGTACTTGTGAACTGTTTGGGTGATGAATAATATATCAGCAGTTACAGATATGAACAAAATTATTTCTTATATTTCAGAATGAAATGTTAGCCTTCAATTCAATTTTTAAATACTCTGATAAATATAAATTTATGTTCAGTGGATAAAAGTGAAATGTTAATAGTCTCAAGCCACTGGAAGCAAAATTTCTAGAAAAATTAGCACTTTGCTTGTTTCTCTAAAGCTGAATAAGACATAGAAGGTAAGAAAATATTTTACATGTGCCAAAACTTAAGCAAGAGAAAAGAAAGAAGCCAACATGATGGTTCAGTGGCTAAAAGCACCTGCCATGCAAGGATGATGTCCGAAATGTAATCCCAGAGCTGATGACAGAAGAGAGAGAAGGTTCCTAAAATCCTGTCTTCTGGTCTCCACCTAGTCCCTATAGCATGGCTGCAATCACATATACATGTACATATGCACACTAAATAATAATAATAATAGTAATAAATAATAATAATAAATAGATAACTAAATAAATAAAATTGAGAGGGAAAGGTCTATAAAAGGCTGATTCCTTGACTGGATAGGCAAGTGATTGAGTGTTTAATTTAGAGGGAAAATAAGAGTGGGATTATAACAGTAAGTACTGGTCGGGGATTTTTATGTTATTTTCCTCTCAGGAGCCAAATCTCTCACCCTAAAAACACGTAACTGGGAGGGAAGCAGGTGCAGTTTCTATGAAGAGTATTTTCTTCTAACATATCCCTGGTCACAGATTTCTTCCAAAGTTAGAACCATCTTCCAGATGAAAGAAGTGAGAATGTACAAGAAGGAAATAGGTGATAAAAGATTGTGTGTTAATTGATTTTTGGAAATACATAAGCATAGTGAGGATGGGTCGAATGATTAAAATAGAAGGCAGTAAAGGCACGTGGAAGTAATATGACTGTCATCATAGAAGCTTGAACTTGCTCATTGTTGAGAAGTGTGAGGAAACCCACTTTCTAAACTAACAACAAATGCTCTTCGTAGCTTCTTGTTTAGTATTTATTATATGCTTGTCTGTTCCTCTCTCTCTCTCTCTCTCTCTCTCTCTCTCTCTCTCTCTTTGAAGACCAAGTCTCTTCAATTTGGGCTGAAGTTTCTCTGATGTTCAGCACTGTTTCATTCATTTAAAGTGGCTCTGCCTCCTAGCATGGCATATTGTTAAAAATAGAAGCATTAGAAAATGAGTAGAGGCAAATGAATGGATGGCGGTCACAGGAAAAAAGAAAGCGTGCTACTAATGGGAGAAGGCACGTTTTGGAACTAAATACCATGCCATATCTCAGTGTTTTGTTGGAAAACATTGGACAGAGAAAGGTAGTGTACGTATCTATAGTTTCCTGATTAAGTTGTAGTTACAACCTACTCTCATCAAATGACCCATGGAGAACTTGACAGAGAAAAGGATAAAAATGCACAGATCTTGATCATCTTTCCATTTAACTTCCACTGACCAGGCAACTTCCGCTTGGCTTTGGGGTCTCTAATCTACTAAAGGAGGGAATTGAATAAGAGTTTAGACAGTTTCTTTTGTGAGTTTCATTTGCTTTTTAAGAATTTTATTTTTAATTAAAATATTACATCATTTTCCTTTTTTCTACCCCTCCACTCCCTCTGATATGTCTCCTACCTGACTCTCTGACAAATTCATGGCTTTTTTCTTTAAATATGTATTAATAAATATATAGATACATCCTGTTAAATCCACCTAGTGTTATTTGTGTGTATATGGGAATTTTTTTTTTTGATACTTTATTTACATTTCCGATGATTCCCCTTTTCTTTGCAAACCCCGTGTCCCCTCCCCTTCCCCGCCTCTGTGAGGGAATTCCTCCTCCCACATACCC
>CM052713.1:72695125-72719543 GCA_028551405.1 Uromys caudimaculatus | reverse complement strand
TGTCCATTTTTCTGAGGGTCCGCCATACTGATTTCCAGAGTGGTTGTACCAACTTGCAATCCCACCAACAATGGAGGAGTGTTCCTCTTTCTCCACATCCTCGCCAGCATCTGCTGTCACCTGAGTTTTTGATCTTAGCCATTCTGATATGACCATTTAGTATTGGGTAAACTAGTATTGGATAAAATGCAGGAGTTCATTCCTGGGGAAGACTAATTCCCACTCCCTCAGCAGCTATTTACTGTAGGTCTTTATCTAGAGGTGTTACCCATGAAATTTTATATCATTTGCCTAGCCATCCACATAGAGTTGTCATAAGGTGTTGGAGTTGTTCATGTCTTCTTTGGGCAGACATATTGTTGAGATTCCATAAGTCTAGCTTCCATGTCATATATAAAAGACACAGTCTCATAGCAGGCTTCCTGGTCCTCTGGCTCTCACAGTCTTTCCACTTCCTCTTCAGTGATGTTACCTGAGCTTAAGGTGTAGAAGTTCTGTTGTAGACATCTCAACTCGGCCTGGGCAACTCTATGGCCAGCTCTTCTTTGCATTTTGACCAGTTGTAGCATTCTGTAATGACTTCTGTCTGTCAGTCAAAGTAAACTACCTTGGTGAAAGGTAAGAGTTATGCTTCTCTTCAGGTATCAGGGCACATATTTAGACTGTTGTTAAGAATTATACTAATTTAGGAAAGTGGTAATAATAGGTTCTCCTTTAAGATCCATGACCTCGCTATCCATGGCTAGGGTTATATCAGGCATAATTTTCCTCCTGTTAGGAGAGCCTTAAGTCCATTAAGACAGCTGCTCACTACTGCTAAGATATAAGTGCCACTATTGCACCTTAGCATTTCTGTTTGTTCTGAACCAAAAATAAAAACACATGCAATAGGAATTCAGCCACAAGAATTGCTTTAAGAGAATCCTTTAGCTTTAATGCACTGCATGCCCCATGGATCTGCTCTCGAGACATGTCTAAGCCCAAAGAGTTTGCTGCATTTTCCTGATCACCACAAATCAGCATTAAATTGGGCATTTATCATATTTGAAAAGATACACCATCTGCAGATTTCCACTATTGTGCAAAGTTGTCACTTACTATATGCTACTTTGCAATCTGCACATTTAACAACACATGGGGAAACGGGAAATCTAAACAGCACCAGAAATAAACTAGAGCTTTAACATTACAGTTTTTTAAATCAATGCTTGACCTGTACCCAGCACCTCAATGTCCATTTATGAGGATGTAGACCTAGACAAATTCTAAATGAGAAACATCTTTTAACTTCCCCTGTGAACAGGAAGGAAGCAAGAGAATAAAGGTAATAAGATTCTCTGATCATAGGAAATTGGAATTTGCTATCTTGCTGGACCATGGTTTTTAATGCATATCTAAAGTTGGCTACATTTCCTTCCCAGAAAAATAAAATCGTTCTGATTCAAAGTAACTTGAAATGGCTTGGAAGGATTCTTCTAATAATTGTGTGGGCAGATTTTTTTTTTTTTGCTGACAAAATGAAAGGTAAATATTCCCTTCTCATTCAATGCTAAACTGACAGAAATGTTACAGTTAATACTATAGACTTTGAGGGTTTTGTGTGTATATGTTTAATACTGCCTTGTTTGATTACATTGGGGGGGGGCTTGGAGCTCTGTTTAACATATACTAAATCATTAGTTTGTTAGTCTGTTTCCTTATGAGAATTATTATGACAATTGTGTTCTGCAAATCCTTAGACCCAGAGTTATGGAAAACCCTGTAGGCTTCAGGGACTCACTTTTGTAAGGGCTGCATGTAAACTCTGCTATCCACAAAACATGGGAGGTTTAGCTGCTAATAGGCCTTCAAGATGGTTTTGCTTGAGGTCTTGTTCATCCCTCATTTGATTTCAAAACTCTTTTCGAAGATTTCTGACTGCATGGAGAGGTGGTTTCCTCCCTTTTATCTAAAGGAAGCACTGAGGAAATCGTTACAGAACTGCCTTGCTTTATTACTGTTTCCTTTGAAAACAAAGAGGCTTTAGTGAGCTACTGTTTTGCCTAGGATGTCTCCAGTTGGAAGATTGGACTATTAATTGTACTATAAGCTTAATTTGGTGGGTGGTGGGGGCAACAGCTGAAAAAATATGAATCAGCACTCGAAACGTCAGATGTTAATGAAAAGAATAAAAGTCTGGCATCAACTCTAAATCCACTCAATTGCCAGAAAAATGGGGAAAATAATACTTTCTGCAGAGTGTACTTAGGTGCCCATCTAAACAAGTGCCCTGCTCTCTGGTAGGTTTTCACTTACATTCTGTGCTTCTGAATAAATGTGTCAGCAGGATGACACAAATGCCATCCTAATCACTGCTGTTGGTGTTTCCTTCCTGCATGTTCCTCCTCCTCCTCCTCCTCCTCCTCCTCCTCCTTCTCCTCCTCCTCCTCCTCCTCCTCCTCCTCCTCCTCCTCCTCCTCCTCCTCCTTCTCCTCCTCCTCCTTCTCCTCCTCCTCGTCCTTATTACTCCTAATTAATTTATTTATTAACTTTACATCCTAATCACAGTTTCTTCTCCCTCCTTTCACAGTCTCTCTCTCATCTCCCCTCCTCTTATCCCCCTCCTCCCTTTCTTCTCAGAATAAAAGGAGGCCTCCCATGGATATCGCTGCACCTTGGCATATCAAGTTGCAGTCAGACTAGGTGCATCTTTTCCTATTGTGGCTGGACAAGGCAGCCTAGTTAGGGCAAAGAGATCCAAAGGCAGACAACTGAGTCAGAGGCAGCCCCTGTTCCTGCTGTCAGGAGTTCCTCATGAAGACAGAGATGCACAACTATTACATATGTGCAGAAGGCCTAGGTCCATGCCATGCATGTTCTCTGGCAATTCAGTCTCTTTGAGCCCCTCTGGGCCCACATTTGTTGATGCTGTAGGTTTTTTTATGGTGTCCTTGACTTCTCTGGTTCCTTCACTTATTCCTCCTCCTCTTCCACAAAACTACCCAAGCTCCACCTAATGCTTGGCTGTTTCCACAAGCTGCTGGGCAGAGCCTCTCAGATGACAGTTATGTTAGGCACATGTTTGTAAGGATAGCAGAATATCATTAATTGTGTCAGAGGTGGGCTCTCTCTCATGGCATGGGATTCAAGCTGGGCCAGTCATTGGTTGGCCTTTCCCATCTTTATCCCTGTATGTCTTATAGGCAGGACATATTGTATTTCAAAGTTTGTGTGGCTGGATTGGTGTCCCATTGGAAATCTTTCCTGGTTACAGAAGTGGTTGGTTCAGGCTCCTATAACCCCCATTCCTAGGATTCTTAGCTAGAGTTAGCCTCGTGGATCCTTGGGAGATTCTATTTTCCTGGGTCTAGCTCTCTTTATTCTTACACTTCTCCTTTGAAGAATCCCAATCAGCACCTGTTGGGTTTTGCTACCTTCCTCATAGATTCCTCTTGATTGTTTTATGTGACAGCATCCAGTTCCCATTTATCTCTTCTCCCTTTTCAACCATGTAGTTGTTGTCTTACTTAGACCTGTTCTAATGAAGCATCGGAGACCACATAATTTATCAGAACCAAAATGTATTGCTCACACATCTAAAACTTGGAAAGGCTATCTAGTAACCAGCCCAACTTGGGATCCATCCCATAGGTGAGCACCAAACCTTGACACTATCATTGATGCAATGTTGTGCTTGCAAACAGGAGTCTAGCATTGCTATCCACTGAGAGGCTTTACCAGAATCTGACTGAAATAGGTACAGATACAGTCAACTATTGGACTGAGTTAGAGACCTCTGTGGAAGAGTTAGGGGAAGGATGAAGGAACTGAAGAGGATAGCATCCCCATAGGAAGACCAACAGTGTCAACTAACCTGGACCCCTGGGAGCTCCCAGGGACTAAACCACCAACCAAAGAGCATGCACAGGATGGTCTGTGAGCCCAAGAACATGTATAGCAGAAGACTGCCTTGTCTGGCCTCAGTGGGAGAGTATGCTTCTAGTCTTATAGAGACCTGATACCCCGGGAAATGATGTCCAGGGGAGGGGGTGAGGGAAGAGGGCTAAGTAGGTGGAGGAACACCCTCTCAAAGGAAAAGGGGAGAGGGTAAAGAACTCTGGGAGAGGGACTGGGAGGGGGATAACATTGGAATGTAAGTAAATAAAATAGTATTTTAAAAAAGAGGTGGAAGATTTATTTTCTGGTAGAAGTCCTGTGTTAGTCAGCTTCCTCTCATTATAAACACTATCAGACAAATGGATTGTGTGAAAGGACAGATCTGTTTATGTTCACAGTTTTAAGAGCTCAGTCTATGATTGGTCCCCTGGTTGCTTTGAGTCTGTGGCAAGGCAGTAGGAGTGAGCGAGGGAGAAAAACATCTTACCACAAGCCAGGAAGACAAAGGAGAGAACAGAACAGGGCCCTACAATCCTCTTCAGTGATCTGACACTAATGATCTAATGATCTCTCTCTAGACTCCACCTCTCGGAGGTTCCAAACACTATCTATCGTTGGTGCCAGTCCTGAGGGCCAGATTTTTACATAGAACCTTTAGGTGAACTTTAAGGTCCAATCTAAACAAATTGGAAGAGGACATATTTGCTATACCAGTATTCCTGATGCTGATACAGGAGGATCATAAACCTGAGAACAAGCTATACATAAGATCCTGACTCCTCCCCCACCCCCACATAACCCCCCCCACACACCCCCAAAGCTCAGTGCCCTTCTTAATTTGCAGAACCCATTTCTTTCTTTGTTCTCAAGTGGTAGAAAAGAAGAGAATTCTCTGGGTTCCTTTGAAAATGAATACTGTGCTCTTAGGATCCAAAGCCTTCAAGAGAAATCACCTTCTAGAAGCATCCTAATGAGCTAAGATTTCAACGTGTGAATTCTAATACATTGCTGAAGCCAGCATGGTGGGCAGTGCCTAGTGAATCTTAATTGAATTCTTCATGGCTTTTACATTTTATCTGATAAAATTTGGTAAGATTTACTCTATATGCTAGCTTTCTTGTAACAATAGCAATATAATCCTCATTTTACCTAATGCCCGTTCTCCAAGATTTTGAGAATTAATTAGAAAACATTTCCCATTAATCTTCCAAAAACCTCCTCTACAATAGATTTGTAGAAATGATTATTTAAGAATTAAAATCCCTTTACAAAGAAAGCTCTGTTTCTGTACTATTCCTTGGGTACCTACAATGAAATTCTAAAATCATGAAATATAAAGGAGTTATAAAATATTTTACTACAGCAGGATCCAGAGGAATGAGAGAACACAGCTTTTACTTCAAATGCACAAATAAATATTGACTTTTGTCAAGACATATGAAGATATAGATTTCTAAAAGTAAACTTTCGTAGTATTTAGCAAATTTTGAATCTACATGTTTTTATGAATCTACACATTTTAATGTACATTTTGTGCTAACACCTTTTTTTTTTTTTTTTTTTTGAAAGGCTTGATTTATATTCTTCTGCTTTAAGGCCATTGGGTAGACTGTAGTGTAACAGAGAGGATTCTGGGTCCAGGAGTTGCTGCAGGAAGCACTGTTGATGAGCCTCACACGGTCAACATTTAGTCTTGTGTTTCATACATGTGGCGAAAGGAAACAATGTTTCCAAATGCTCCAGATTCATTTAAAAAGTAAAACCGTCTTCCATGAGTGTCTAACACTGAGTCCAAAGGAACTCTGGAGAAGAGTCTAGAAGAAACTATAGCATGGTCTAATAGCCCTGGAGTGGTATTAGTGCAATCCCAGAAGATCACACTTCTGGGGAAACTGAAAGAAATGAATACAAATGTGGAAAGAATCCAGAAAAGGCAGCAGAAAACGTACACACTCTGCATTTAATTTTTAAAAAAGAAAAAAAGGAGAATAAATTGATGAAAACTGTGCACTGGTGTGGGGTAGATTTGGATACAGTCAAAGCATCTGTAGAATCAAGATAATTGCTGCCTTCAGAATATGGGACAATGGGATGTGAATGTATTGCTGTAATTCTTGGAAAATAATATATTCTCTGTGAATGCAAAAAGAAAGGAGAGTGAGATTATTACCTTTTGCTGATTTGCTCAGTGAATGCTAGGTCTTTCTCATACACAAATACGTAAAAATACTCTCAGTAATCTGGGATTTAAAAAGACACAATCAGACCGTTAGGTAGTTATTACTGAAAAATGTTTGTGTTTGAAACACTAAGCCCAAATGTCTGTCTAAATCTATCTATTTAGTAGTTAACAGCAGCTAAGAAATACATGTTCCTTTGTAACTGTATTTCAGAAGGAAGGAAGGAAGGAAGGAAGGAAGGAAGGAAGGAAGGAAGGAAGGAAGGAAGGAAGGAAGGAAGGAAGGGGGGAAGGAAATGAGGAAGGGAGGGAAGGAGGAACAAATAAAGGAAAGATCCCCCCATAATTACCTAATTGTCACTGATAAATCTCTGCCCATTTCCTAGAACTGTGACAGCTTAGATTACAGTGTCCGGCCAGGGTAGCCCTGTATTCTCCAAGGCAGCATGGCCCTGAATTCTCCAAGGGAGTGAGAGACCAGGCAGATGTCCTAGCCTCCCCAACTGAAACTGCAAACTATCCCCATGATGAAAGGAATTACGAGCTCTGCCTGAACACCTGAACATGCAGGCATACTTGCTACAACCTGATTCAGAAACCAGACTATGAGCTTTGCAGTTGGCCAAGTCACACATCCCAGTAGCCATGCACTCCAGAGGTTGCATTCTCTACAATTTTAACCCAATGTACCTGATAATTTCTTCCCTAGAAGACAACCGAAATCTGTGAAGAACTCTTAATTGGATCTGAGTTGCGATGTGCTTTAGACAATTGCTTTCTTTTTTAAAACACATGAAGATGCAATTCCAGTTACTCTGGAGCCCGAGTTGGGAGGATTTTCATTTCAATGCTAGCCTAGGCAACCTATTGAGTCCCCTTTTTCCAAATAAAAATAAAATAGGTCTGGGGATGCAGCTCAGGCATAGAGTAATTCTGTAACAAAATCAAGAACCATGTGCATTGCCAAGACTCAGGGGGAGGGGGAAAGGGAACAAAGAGAGGAAGGGGAGAGGAAGGTAGAGGGAATGAGGGAGAGGGAGAGAGGGAGAGAGGAAGAGAGGAGAGAGGGAGGGTAGGAAGGAGGGAGGAAGAGAAGGAGAGAGGGAGGGAAGGAGGGAGAGAGGGAGGAAGAGAGGGAGGGAGGTAGAGAGAAGATAAAATAAGGTAGGGACTTGGGAAGCAGCTGATGAAATACCTATTTCCAAAAGAGGATTTAAAGGAAAACACTGGGGTAACTGTAGCCTGAGAAGATGCACTAAGAACAAAGGCATCCCAGTCCTACCACCAGGAGTATTAATACAACTGTAGTGTGCAAACACTCTGAAGGAGAAGTTCAAACCATGCCCACTTTGTAGCAAAGCTAAGCTGGGTATCTTGCCACAGGATTCAACTCCATTGACAAGTGTAGACTGTTGGTTATTGAGCCCACCATATCACTGATTGATTTAAGAGAATCATGACTTCTCCTTGGAAAACTGGTGGAAATGATGACATAGAGAACTGGAGTTTTCTTGAGGCACTTTCGAAAGCACTGACCTGGATGTAATCTGGTCCTGAGCTGCCCAGGGCGGGCAGCCGGAAAATGAGACCAGATAAAGTGACACTGAGGTTAAAGTAAATGTGGTCATGGAGGGGAATTCCTTTTCAAAGTGGGAAGAGTATGTTGGCAAAACAAAGGGTGCTTAGAATAGACTTTTCTCTTAAATACCTGAACTGTATTACATGTGAACTCTGACAGGAAAACAGCAAAATCAATATTGCATCTATTCTTAGTAACAGTGAAGTCGATCTGAAACATGGGCAGTCTTTTTAAATGTCAACTGTGAATTAATGCATCTGTTAAGGTTTATGATGCATGTGAGGGAGATGGACCGTGGGTGATCTGTTGGCATGCTCTGCACTTGGCAGCTCTACTGTCTCTCTCTCTCTCTTGTTAGGCCTCACACCACTTTCGCCCATTCTCACTCAGAGTGCCTTGGTCTCCTGGGTCTGCCCTCTGCCTCTTCCCTCTATGCTGCCTCAAACACAGGTTTTCATCCACGGCTCCCATGATCAGTCGGGAACTCTGCTTTTGAATAAGATGAAATCCAAACTCCAATCTAATAGTGAAAGCTTTTCAAAACAGGACCCCACATTTCAAATAGACAATAATTAATAAGACCGATGTTTTCTGACACATACTGTTAGAAGCTCTTCTAACCAGTGATCCTGTTTATATAATGAGGAATACTATGTTGCTAGCACTTGTTGGGAATTTTCACAAAGTCAGAAACCAAGGCCACTCTAGACACTTTATATGACCTCATCCTTACAACTTTCTATGCTTGGTTTATGCTCCAGGGAACCAGCTAACGCTCTGAAAAGATGTGGTATACATGCAAATTGGCATGCCTGCTAGGCATCAGAGTGAGTACTTGAAATTTGTGATGTTTAGAAATTTATACTTTGAGTTCTAAAGCCTGGAGACATTTTATTCCTTTCTTACACAGTCACAGGAGAACTTAGCATGTTAAAATCACTTAAACAATAGGCAAAACTGTGTTGTTCACTTAAACTGGCCAATTTAACTCACTGTGTAAACAAGGAAACCTTAACATCACCTCTAAACTGCATCGCTAAGAAGTTCTCTTAAGGAAACATTACCCATGTGATTCCCTAAGGCCATGTTTACAGCTCAAACATTTTATAATTCCTTTTGATAAGGATTTAACATTTTAATTCTCTTCTTAATAGATTTACATCATTCAAAAGTTGTTAACTTTTCTTACATATTCTTTGTTTGAACTTCATTTCATATCCTTGAAATATCCTCCACTTCTCCTTTGTCTTAATCTTGTTGCTGGCTTCCATATACTTTACTTTGAGACAGAAGTTTGCTATGTAATCCAGGTCGACCTTGAACTCGTGCTCTTCCTGCCTCAGTCTCCCAAATGCTAGGGTAATAAGCTATGATGTGTACCACCATGCCCAGGTCCTTCATATTCTTTAAATCTGTCTCTTCTCTGAAGGCTTTTTGTGACTGCTTATAAACAAAGGAGGTTTGTTGTAGAAATTATTTAATCCTGACCTAGGGTTTCTACCCCGCCTTTGATCATTTAGTTTCCAGATAAAAAACACACACAACCTTTATATTTACAATAAACCTTAAACAGCACAAGAGCTGAGCAGATACTTAGCCTCTATGCTATTAGAGTCTATTTTCCTATTGATAACCCCTCAGATATGACTTACTAAGTTCATCTGGGCTGCTCTTAACTCCAATTGGCCAACCCTTTGGGCCATGTTTTTCTTTACTCCTAACTCATGGTAGCTTCTCCTTTCTCTTCACCTTCTTCTCCTCCTCCTCAGGGTTCCTCTCTTCCCCCAAACCTAGGAAATCTAAAGCCCACCTATGTTTCTTCTGCCCAGCTACTGTCTATTGGCATCTTTTATTTACAAATCAGAAATAACAGGGGCAGGGTCACTTACCTAGCATCTACATGCAGACAGACTCTCTGGTCTTTTGGGCATAAGTCTAATATTAGTATTAGAATACAAGCAACATCAGGCCAAACCACTACAAGGTTAATTCTGCAGTTTATTCTGAAGGGATCGTGAGTAGGATCCATGGCCAAAGCGATGCCATATGCTAATAAATGGAGTTATGAATATGCTAATTCACACAGTATAGCCATACAATATAATCCATGTGTCAAAACTTCATAAAACAAGTTTCTGCAATTTAAATTTGCCTTAACAATTGGCTTCTGATCATGGCTGTTTGCTCTCATTTGTTCCTACATGCAGATCTGTGTACATACCAAGAGCTTCATAATTCAAGCCTTTAAGTCAGGGTTTTTATGCTTCACAGTGGTGTATTGTGCTCTTTCTCAGGCCACCATCCTGTATTGGCACCTGTACCTCTATTTCTAAACTTCCCTAAAAACCTCTTCATGACAGAGGCCAGGATCCTTTCTCTCCATGATTCATTCACACAGTCCAAATTTGAGTTTAGTTCCCTCCTCTGAAACTTGAGTGAAGATATTACCTGGCTCACTGAGTTTATATAATGATGGAGTTACTAAAGATGTCTCCAGTTGCTGTGATAACATACCATGACCACATCAACTTATAGAAGAGAGAGTTTATTATTGCGTCCAGTTCCAGAGGATGCAGGTCCATGATAGCTAAGCAAAGGCATGGTAGCAGAAGAAAGCTGAAGGCTCATATCTTGAACTGCAAGCACAAAGCAGAGAGAGTAATCTGGGAGTGGCTTGAGTATTTAAAATTCAAAGTCCACCCCCAGTGACATACAAGGTTATACATCCTAAATACCCCATACAGCACCATCAACTGGGAGCCAAGTGTTCAACTGCTCATAACTATGGGGGGCATTTCAAACCTCCACATTCAAACCACCACAACAGATGAAAGAGCTCAGCAGTGTGCCTCACTATTTTGCATGCTCTATAAATTGTTGTCTCTCATGCTGGTGCTGCAAGTTGTTCACCTACTGCAACTAGGATCTTATTAGCTGATGAAACTAAGTAATTAGAACTCATTTTCTGCCCTCAGGGAGCTTGCATCTGGGGATCTGTGGTTACAGAAGAACAAAAGTATAAGTAGGGTGTACAATGTGGTCATTTCCATCCAGGGAAAACAAATGAGAGACCATAGGATGTTAACCATATTGCTGACCCTTTACCAGGGACTCAGGGCAGAACTCTGTGGGCACAGGAAGAGAATTTGCCAAGTACCTGCATCTGTGACGTGACAAAGTATACTTAAAGAACCGTGTGCTTGTTCCAAAGACAGAAACCTGTCCAGTGAGGAGTAGGAGGTGTGCTGGGATACCAGATGGCCCAGATACCAAAAAACATTGCGTACCTCACAGGCATTTAAAGGTGATGTCATTGAAAGTTAGGCCAATGCATAATTTAGACAGCAGATAAACTGATTTATATTACAAGTATAATTTTGGCTACGTTGAAGAGATTGAGAGAAAACAAGACTGGGCTGAGGGAAGGATCAAGTGAATTAAGACGAGATTCTGCACTAGCAAAAGACTGCTAAGTATAGTGATGCAGAGAGTATTCAGAAAGGTTGTGCATCCAGTTCTAGTTTGCCACTGGAGGTTAGTATCGGGTCCACCTATCATCAGAGGAACATCTTCCTGAAGCAAGCACAAACCTGTAACTGCCAAAAGTGCTAAGAACTTGTGATGCTAGAGTGCTTGGCCCTAAATGGGACATCTGTATCACCCCCTAACAGGCTCAGGAAATACCACAGAGGAGGAGGTAGCAAAACTGTAAGAGTCAGAGGATGGGGAGATACCCAGCAAAAAGATGTCTTAAGAAAATGGCATGGCTGTTGCACTCATAAACTCATTGCAGATGTGTTTATATGCACGATACCTTTAACAATGGGCAAGTCAACAATTGGTCATAGATGAAGAAGAATCTCTTATGGGCCTCTCTGTGAAGGACTCTAGTTGCTGGGAGAGAGCTATCTTTCTCTTCTCTTCTCTTCTCTTCTCTTCTCTTCTCTTCTCTTCTCTTCTCTTCTCTTCTCTTCTCTTCTCTTCTCTTCTCTTCTCTTCTCTTCCCTTCCCTTCCCTTCCCTTCCCTTCCCTTCCCTTCCCTTCCCTTCCCTTCCCTTCCCTTCCCTTCCCTTCCCTTCCCTTCCCTTCCCTTCCCTTCCCTTTCCCTCCCCTCCCCTCCCCTCCTCTTCCCTCCCCTTCTCTTCTTTCTCTCTCTCTCTTACTTTCCTTCTTTCTTTCTTTTTTCTTATTCAGTAATGAAGCTATTGATAAGTTGCCTTTGCTCCAGCAACTTCCCACTCATGCTAAGCATTCTAACTAAATTCAATAGGTCACACACTAATAGAAGACATGGAAAGAGGAGAGGGGCCTGTTAAAAAGAAGGATTGCAGAGGGAGAGAAAAGAAGAGTGGGCATGAAAATGACTTAAATTCATTATATAAATGTATGAAACTTTCAAGCAATAGAAACATTCTAAGAAAAAGCAACACATTTGGTTGATTGCACAGCAATTTACTGTTTTAAAAATGTAAAAAATGAAATTATATTTTAGCATAAAATGGTTACATTAAGATATATTCTATTCGGTGTAAAAGAAGTGTGCTATCATTCTCCTTCTAAGTTGGCTAAGATTTTAAAAGTAATTATAGTCCTGGAAAGAAAAAAATGACAGCAGTATAATTTTACAATTAATATCACAGATTGAAAACCTTTTTCTTGCTCTCAAGTTTAATTAAATTTCTTGGTATTTTGGTAATTTTGTATAAAATATGATAATACATACCAGGATAAAAATTACAATATGTATTTCCAGCAAAGAAATAATGCATATATATCAAACATTACCTCAGTGAGTCCTAAGATTATGAAGATATTGAACACATTTAGTAGCCCGTGATTATTACTTTGTACAGAATCATAAGGTAAGACACAGGGTGCTCAGAAACATTTGGGTTTCATATAAACAATGAATAACTTTTAAGTATATATGGGCTGATGAAAATTCATTTGGATTTTGGTGTTCTATATTACAAAAATAAATTGCAAAATATGGCAACTTGAATTTTATAGAATTTTCAAAAGTTCAGTTTATACCATTTAGAATCGTAACATAAAATATACTAAGAACACAAAAGTAACATGAAAAGAAATACTGTTTTGGGGAGGGAAAGATGGATCAGTGGTTAAGAACACTTAGTGCTCCTCCACAGGACCTGATTCAGTTCCCAGCACCCATGTGATGGCTCTTAAGCCCTGTACCTCCAGTTCTAGGGCATCAGATCTGACTCACCTGCTGATGTCTGCAGGTACTGCATGTGCGTGTGTGTGTGTGTGTGTGTGTGTGTGTGTGTGTGTGTGTGTGTGTAAAGGACACTGTAAGGAAGCTCAAAACACACAAGTGATTTACTAGTTGTGAAATTTTTATTACTAATTATTAAAGATCTCACTACATTTTTCTCTGTTGAGCATGGCTTATTTTATGGTCTGTATATTCATGTGGCCTTGGGTCATTCCATTTGATGTGTTACATGGGCAGCAGCTCATTTTCTTGAGTACATGTAAGGAGATTTGCATGACTTTCCAAGTCATAGTCAGACACAAATTCGCAGATAATCTCTTTCTGTGGAATAAAAATATCTATCACTACGGATTTGCCCATCGACTTGCAGTTCCCCACACTGTCACCACCACTAGCCATGCCTTCTTACTGTATCATTACAGAGCACCCCAACTCCTCCACACCAACTGTCAGTGCTAAGTACACACTTCTCAAAAGGTCAATGAATACAAGAGGGAGATGGGATCAGGAATATTTGGTGGAATTCCTCGTTAGGCTAAGCCTGGTACACATTTAGGTCCCAGCTGTAAAACATAATGGTTCCCCAGGATTACCTCTGCAAATATCAGAGTAGAAACATTTGCACTATAAAAACAAATATTAAGTAAATATAAAGTAGGGAAACTTCAGAGGGCTTGGCAGACAGAAAATACCTTGGGAAACAAGAAAATTGGGATAACACCTTCCAGCACCGCTTAGAGCTTCCAGACTTTGCCACCAAGTACACCTCATCTTCTTTTTCTTTCTTTCAAGCTGGTATTCGTGTGATTACACTGCCCACACCCATGATGACTAATATAAACCTGGCTGTGTTTCATTAAATACATTATTTAGTCCACTGGATTTTCAAGTTAATTTTTATTAGAAGGCAAACAAGCAAACTACTCAACCACTGCTCTTTTAACTTCTCACTGAGCAGAAATCTGTGAGGAGCTCATGACAGTGTTACCTGGGTAAGCCTCAGATGAGTTTATACACATTCCCTTTTTTAGAAGCAAAATTATTTTTCTTCCATCATTGACTCTCCAGATTTACTTGACATCCTTGTGATTGACTGTTGTTGTCTTCGGCCATGTTTAAGTACTTTAGGTTACACACAAAAAGTTCCAAGAGGTTGAAAAGTCATTTCTTATGTCCAGAGACAAGAAATTGGGACTAATTCATTAAAGGTTAAAACTAAAGTTACACTTTTTACTCTCAGATTCCTTGTCTGTAACTGATGATGTCATAAAATAACAAATGCAAATATACTGATTGTCCACTGAGCCCCAGCTACTGCATGAGGCTCGTGAATGGAAAGAATTAGACATCGGGAGAGCCAGACTGGTTCAGGACTTGAAAGGACATGTAGATATACAAATACTTTTTCCTCTACTTTATACATGCCTTGACATTTGCGATAAGAAATGTCAGAACTGATTTTGAGTACTGAACTTATTTTATTTTCAAAGTGTCCTAGAGCTTATATTCATTGCTTTTAATGACACACCACTATCTCTGATGCCTTCGTCCCTTTCTGTGTGTTCTGTGCACTGGAATCGCCTTACTCAGTATTCTACTTCCACTGCTAGAAATGCCCAGCACCTCCATGGCACTTTCTAAAATATGACTTCTGTTGTTAATTATAAAAGTTAACCTTTAGTGTGACCATGAAAAACAGGATGTAACAGGTGAAATTGGAAGATAGAACATTTATCGCCCTCTAATTTTTATTCTTAGTTTTCAGAGGTAACAGTAGGAAATCATTCCCAGTATGTATGTCCATTCAACTAAAATAAATTTAAATGGAAAAAAAAAGTGTTATATACTAGAACTTATGTGTGCAACCTTATCAGGACACATCAATCTACTCCATGATTCTAAGTAACACACTGTGTACTACTGCATGCAAGTACCATGAGTCTTAGGCTTTGTCTAGTCAACTCTTTGTCATCAAACACTAAAGTTATTTCTCGTCTCACAATGATGAAACTTAGATAGATTTCTATATCGAAAATGGAGAGATTCTCACATTACAAATCTGTACACAGTGAGCTCATTAGGTGATAGGTAGTGTACATTTGATTTTGAAAATTACCAGCACAATGTTTTAAAACTACATCACATCCTCCAATATCAAGTCATGTATTTCTTCTCCCATTATGAACACTGTACTGGTTATTTTTATGTTGCTGTGATAAGCCACTATGAAAAAGGCAATTCATGAAAGAAAGTTTAGTTGGGCTTACAGTGCCAGAGGATTAGAATGTATGATGGTGAAGCAAAAGCAGAGCAATAGAAGGCTAGAGCAGCAGCTAAGAGTTCACATCTTGATCCACAACAGGTGACAGAGAGCACACTGAGAACAGCATGAGTCTTCTGAAACCTCAAAGACACACCTAATGGCACACTTCCTCCAATAAGGCCACACCTCCTGGTCCTTCTCAAACAGTTTCACCAACCAGGACCAAGTACTGAAGCATATGAGCTTATGAGAACCATTTGTATGCAAAGTACCACAGATGCTCCACTGCTAATAACTGAATAACATTTTGTCACACATACCCAATTATTTATGCAGTGATACATTTATATGTTTCAAGTTTCCCATTGTTTACAAAGTGTTCTTGCAGACATCTTATCATCCTTGCAGTTTCCTGTTGCTGGATTTACCATGATAGACTGACAAGGAGATTGCACATTACTATCAGAACCTAGCTGAAAAGCACTCATATTTTCTTTTCAATAATAAATCAGATTTAATAAGGTTTTGAGTACTTTTAGGAAATCTAGGATTCTAAATGCATACAGATTCATAAAATTTGTTTTTATTTGGAAGGAGGAGATACAAAATATACAGTGAATACTGAGTAGTATCTATAATTGATTACAGTTTATGTATTTTCAGTCTGAAAATGAATATGCTTTGTGAGTGTTGCTTTAAAGCATAAGTGTTTAAAGCATCATTTTACTCATCTAAAGCACATGGGGAGTTGGGGGATTATTCTTTGCTAAAATTCATTGACATAAAATGAAAGAAATCCACAGATATGAATATGGAAGATAACTAAAGATAGACTTTGCTTCTTGACTACTGTACATTAGGAATGATCAAGGTGGCACCAGAGACATTTAACTCTATACAATTCCTTGCTGTGGGGAACTTCATTAATATTATAGGAAATTGAATCCCTGGCCTTTGCCTAGTGGATTCCAGTCGCATCCTCAATGTAACTGGCAATACTTTTCTTTTTTTTTTTTTTTTTTTTTTTTTTTTTGACAATCTGCAGATGCTGTAAAGTGTTCTGTGTGAGGAAAATCTCCAAAGAGTTCTAGCCTCATCTAGGTTCACAAAGCCACAGACAGTTCCATGGTTCCATCTGCTCAGAACTAACAGTCAGCACAACAGATGCTATGAAAATTCTGCACCATAGCTAGAGAGAAGAAACAAACAAGAAAAAAGCATAATATAAAAACAACATATAAAACAGGTAAAAGTTAATACCTCCAGAGAGATAAGATTAAATAAAGGATCCATGACCTAATAACAGGCTTTTATTAAAAAGTAAGAGAATAAGATAAACCTCTTGGATATTAAATTATGGTGCTTGAAATAAAACTTAATAGAGAGGCTAAAAGTCAAAACTGAGAATTTCTCAGAAAGTCAAACAAAAGGTAAATGATGGAAAACTGAGTAAAATAGGTAAATTTAGAGGTTTAAGAGGCCAAAGTTCAGAAAAAATAAAGTTGACAAAATTATGAAAATAATACATTAGAAATGTCTTATATGTCTTTTTTTCAGACACAGAAAAATAAATCTCATTTTTATGACAAAAAATATTTAAGAATAGTGGGATCCTTGTATTTTATTTAAATTATTTTATTTATTTACATCCCATTTACATTGGCCCCTCAGTTCCCCCACAGTTCCTCAGCCCATTCCTCCCCTCCCCCTTGCCTCCAAGAGGGCTTCTGCCACCAGACCTTCCCCTTCCCTGGGGCCTCAAGGCTCTTGAGGATAAGGCTTATCTTCTCCCACAGAGTCCAGACCAGGCAGGTTTTGGCTTTTTTGTCAAAGTTCAAGTGTCCATAAGTGTATGAATTTACTTCTGGGTTTTCAGTTCTATTCCATTGATCAACCTGTTTGTCTCTGTAGCAATACCATGCAGGGGTTTTTGTTGTTGTTGTTGTTGTTCTTTGGGTTTTTGTTTTGTTTTGTTTTGTTTTGTTTTTGATCACTATTGCTTTTTGTAGTACAGCTTGAGGACAAGAATTTTGATTTCCTCAGAAGTTCTTTTATTGTTGAGAATTGTTTTGGCTATCCTGGGGTTTTTTTTTTTTTGTTTTTTTTTTTTCATATAAAATTGAGGATGGCTCTTTCTGTGAAGAATTGTGTTGGCATTTTGATGAGGATTCCATTGAATCTGTAGATTGCTTTTGGTAAGATGGCCATTTTCACTGTGTTAATCCTACCAATCCATGAGCATGGGAGATATTTCCATCTTCTCGGGTATTCTTCGACTTATTTTTTTCAGGGATTTGGAGTTCTTGTCATATACATCTTTCACTTGCTTGGTAAGAGTTACACCAAGATATTTTATATTTTTTGTGGCTATTGTGAAGGGTGTTATTTCCCTACTTTCTTTCTCAACCAGTTTATCATTTATATAAAGGAAGGCTACTGATTTGCTTGAGTTTTATATCCTGTCACTTTGCTGAAGTTGTTTATTAACTGTAGTATTTCTCTGGTGGAATTTTGGGGGTCACTTATGTATAGTACCATATCATCTGAAAATAGTGATACTCTGACTACTTCCTTTCCATTTTTTATCCCCTTGATCTCCTTTTGTTGTCTAATTACGCTAGCTAGAACTTCAAGTACTATATTGAATAAATAGGGAGAGAGAGGGCAACCATGTCCCAGATTTTAGTTTGATTGCTTCTAGTTTCTCCCCACTTAATTTGATGTTTGTTGTTGGTTTGCTATATATTTCTTTTATTATGTTTAGATATGTGCCATGAATTCCTGTTCTCTCCAAGATTTTTAATATGAAGTGGTGTTGTATTTTGTTGAAGGCTTTTTCAGCATTACTGAGATGATCATATGTTTTTTGTTGTTCTATATGCTTTTTGGACAGTTATGGCCATCTCTTTATTTAGGTTAGGGAAGTCTTCTTTTATGTTTTCATTGAAGATACTTTCTGACCCTTTGAGCTGGGATTCTTCAACCTCTTCTATTCCTATTATTCTTAGGTTTGATCTTTTCATTGTGTCATGAATTTCCTGGATATTTGGGGTTAGGAGCTTTTTACACTTTGTATTTTCTTTGACTGGTGTGTCAATATTTTCTATGGTATCTTCTACACCTGAGATTCTCTCTTTTATCTCTTGTATTCTGTTGGTGATTCTTTCATCTGTAGCTCCTGATCTCTTTACTAAGTTGTCCATCTCCAGGGTTGCATCCTTTTGTGTTTTCTTTATTGTTTCTATTTCTATTTTTAGTTCCTGGACCATTTTGTTCAATTTTCTCCCCTGCTTGATTGTATTTTCCTGTATTTCTTTAAGGGATTTATTTGTTTCTTCTTTAAGGGCTTCTACCATTTTGCCTGTGTTTTCCTATATTTCTTTAAGGGAGTTCTTTATATCTTCCCTAAAGGTCTCTATCATCTTCATGAGATGGGATTTTAGGTCATTATCTTGGTTTTCATGTGTGTTAGGGTATCCTAGTCTTCCTGTGGTAGAAGAACTGGTTTCTGATGATGCCAAATTGCATTGGATTCTGTTGCTTTTAATCTTGCATTTGCCTCTGGCCATCTGGTTCTCTCTGCTGTTAGCTGGCCTGGTGTCTCTGCCTCAAACCAGCTTCCTTGGAGACAGGTAGAGCTCTGAATTAGAGCTGGTCTCCTTGGAGGCAGATGGTGTTGGCTCTGGTTTGTGAGGACCTCCTGTGTCTCTGGTTAGAGCAGGCCTCCTGTATCCCTGGTCACTGAGGACTGCCTGGGAAGCTCACAGGCTATTTGAATGGGTATCAGGTATCCAGTGCTGTTCTGGTCTGGGTGAGGAAGTGGGCCAGAAGGGAGGTGAAGCTCAGAGGGGGAGGGGTATGTCTTGAGGATGCGGGGGGATGTGTGGTTATCCCAGCTGGTGTGGGTATGTGGGCGAAGTTCTCACCTGTGTCCTCAGTCACTGAGGACCTCCTGGGAAGCATGCAGGCTGTAGAGTTTGGGTGGGCATCAGCCAGGCCACTGATCTTGAATCCTAGTCTTGAATTGTTGATATAAAGTTACTTTAGCAGACTTAATTTCTATTAATTCTAGTTGTCAATTTGAAATGAAGACAAAATAAAGACTACATCACTGGCACACATGATGGTAGGCTGGGGATATCACACAGCAAGATACCGCTTTCCCATCAGGGACCAGGCAGACAGTGGTGTATTCAGACCCATGCTTTTTAACTTTAGAGACAGTCTCACAATGTAGCCCAAACTTTCTGTGTAGCCTCGGTTGTTCCTAAACACACAGCCATTCTCTTGGCACCGTATCTCAAATGCACCACCACATTTGGCCGTGATATGACTTTTCAACCTCCACCGCAGACTTAGTCAATCAGAATTCTGAGAAATTATGTTCAAACATTTACATAAAACCTTCCTTATTCTGGAACCTATCAAAGTTATGGACAGAATGTGTTCTATCAACATATAATGAAGTCTCTGAAAATGATGTATATAGCAACATTTAAATAATTTTGTGGTTCAGCATTCAGAGTATAGTATTTTTATTGCATGCTTCCTTATAGATAGATACCCACATATGCATAAATATACATCCACCGTCAATAGTGAAGGCATTCAACTCAGGAAAGGCAGAATTTTATAGATCTTTACATAGCTGCCCGTCATCATTGGAACACTGCCAGCAGACCAAACGTTAAGGTATATGTTGTCTTAAAACCGCACACACTGTGAGTTCTTAATGTTGTACAGGGCTGGTAGCAACACACAGTATTCCACTGCCAAGTCTGGGTAGTTGCATCATAACTATGAACACTTTACCTAGAGGGCATTTGACTGACACTCCTTCACAAGCCAAGGGCTCATTAGGAAGGTATGACTGGGAGAGGCTGCTTTTGCCTCCTGGCCTGCCATGCTTTTTTGAGTTTTTACAGTAGAAGGAAGAATCTAAGCTGCTCTTGCACAGAACAGGGGCTTCAACGTCTAGCTGATGCCATAGAGGGTGAGGAGTTGTGGGGAAGGCTATCCTGACATCCTCCCAGTGTTAAAAACTGACATCTCAGGAAAGGGGAAGCGAGTGGCCTTACCTTTTTCACCTTCAAATTAGTCAGGTCAGGGGAGCTAATACATTCAGTTTTACAGTACAAAGGTGAAAATAACTGTAGTAATATGTCAACAACTACTGTAATCCTATATTATAATCACCCTAGAATGTCTAATATTAAAATGAATTTTTTTCATAAAATTATAATATAGTTTAACACAAAGGATGGGTAATGGAAATCTCAAGGTTATATATTTATATAAAAATAAAATTATGAGGTTGATATTAACCATGTATCTAAATCAGACAGAGACAATATAAAGTTTGCATACCAAAGAATAATGTGATCATGGCATTTTTTGGTTGTTATTTCAAAATAGAATCTCCACATACTGTTTAGAAATTGAATTCAATAATTATACAACAGAAGTAGGTGCGATTTATTCTAAATAACACGATATGAGTTCAGTATCTGGGGAAATTAGTGTAACCACACCACCTGTGGATAATTCTGTGAATGTACAATCAAGATGAAGCAGGAAAAAAAAAACATTTCACAAAATATAGCCTTCATTTACAACCAAACCAGGCAAAGTGGGGAAAAATATGGATAATTTTTTCCCCATCTCTCAATGGGGGGGCCATACCTATCTACTGGCGGTGGTTTCTACAGGTTGAATCTCTCCTTTGTTGGATATTTCTACTAAAGTCATCACTGTTGGGTCCTGGGAGTCTCTTGCTTCCCTGGCATCTGGGACTTTCTAGTGGCTATGCCCAGTTCCCCATCCCCACTGCTACATGATTCTATCCAGTTTCTACTCTTACACTTCTCTCCAGTCCCTTCCAATACCTGATCCTGCCACCCTTTCTTCCCTCCTCCTCCTCTCTCCCTCCCAGGTCCCTCTCTCCCTCTACTTCCTGTGATTGTTTTGTTCCCTGTTCTATGTAGGACTTAAGCATCTACATTTTGGTCCTCCTTCTTCTTAAGCTCCATACGGTTTGTGGGTTGTATCATAGGTATTCTGAGCTTTGGGGCTAATATCCACTTATCAGTGAGTACATGCTATGTGTGTTGTGTTCTTTTGTGACTGGGTTACCTCGCTCAGGTTGATATTTTCAAGTTCCATCCATTTGCCTGCGAATTTCATGAAGTCATTGTTTTTAATAGCTGAGTAGTATTCCACTGTGTAAATGTACCACATTTTCTGTATCCATTCCTCTGTTGAAAGACATCCAGTTTGTTTCCAGCTTCTGGGTATTATAAATATGGCTGTTATGAACATAGAGAGCATGTGTCCTTATTATATGTTGGAGCATCTTCTGGATATATGCCCAGGAGTTATATAGGGTCTTCCATAATCTTAATCTGATGGAAATAAACACGGACAGTGTATAGATGTCATCTTTACTGAATCATGGAAATTTTTAATGGTTTTTCCCTATGTTTGAGAGCAAGAAAAAGATGTTCTCTGTCATCATAGCTGCTCCACACATGTTAGGAAAATCTTAACACGACAAATCATGAATAAATAATACCAAAACAAAATAAACGGAAGACATCAAGCTCAGAGAGGTGAAAATAGAACTACTTCTGTTTGCTGATATGAGAATCCCAAGAACTATGCCATGAAAGCGATTTGCACATGTAGTTTAACATTTTCTACTTTTTGTCTTGGAAGAATAAGAAAGCAATGTAAGAAGTATTAAATTTTTAAATTACATTTTTAAAACTGTTTGTGTTTACAACCTGCGATAATGTCAAGTTTTAATAAGTTTTTGTATTTGTGTTAGACATCCAAAATTTATCGCCTCTACTTATAAAAACCCAGTCTTATTCTAACTGGGCTTGTATATGCTCAAGAGCTCTGTGTTCTACTAGCAACCATATTGGATAATACCAGGCATAAATTTCCTTGGGACACTTTTATCTCGATCCTATAATATATAAATGTTACCTTCTTTCCTATGAAATAGCATGAATATCTCAATTACAAACTTTGCATGGAAATGATCAAATTATGAGAGAATTTGTCAAGAAACACTAGCATTCCAAAGCCATAAATGGTACCCACGCTCCTAGAACCCTAAATAACACCTTTGGCCCATTTGTGTATCTAACTTGCCTCTTATGGTTTGAATCGCTTTGGAGAGGAGCTCAGGTGAAGGTCTCACAGATCAAAGATGAGAACAGAGCCGGAAGAAGAGCAGATGTGCCCTTTGAGCAGAATCCCCATCTCTTTCCACTCGTTTCCTGCAGATGGATGTTAGTCCTGCTTTACTTAGCATAGAGCCAAATATCAGCAACAGAGTGAACTGCGCAGTTGCTTCCTCGCGTTGTTGACAGTGACAGCACTGCCTGTAACCCTACCCAAGGCTCTAGAGCTACAGCTGGGACATTTCTGATGTCAAAGGACTTAAACAGCCTCTTCTTTCCATCAGAGTCCCCGTGGGATCTTGTAGATGCCAAAGCATCTCATTCAGATGCATTGGTCGCTTAACGCCCTGGTCACAGGAGTGTTCGTAGTCTTTACTTGCAGCATGCCTCCAGGAGGCATCTTATGAGTTCTCTTATTTTTTAATTATTGATGTATACACCACTCTTGCTCTATGAATGACCAATCATATATAATTAACAATTGTTGCTACTTATTGACAAACCGCCCACCGTGTACCCTAATGAATACTAAAACTGTGGTAAGTATTCACTGGCTCAAGTCTCCCAGCTGCCTAGCGGGTTAGGTGTTCTTATTTCAAAGCTACTTTGAAGTCAACATGCCTGACTGAACTCTTGCTAGCTGGGATAAGCAGCCGCAGAATTAAAAGTCTGATCTGTCTCGCGACAGATTACACTACATGCTGGAAAAGCACCCCGTACATTGGAGGAATGATTCATGGTGCTCATTGCAGGAGAATTGGCAGAGGGCTCCCCCTTCATTAAGTTAAACTCACTTTCTCTAGCCCCAAGGGCAGCAGCGCCTCCTACGTTCAAGAGCTTTTCATAGCCGCATCTTCTCTAATTCCACCTTTCTTGGATGCTGGAAGGAGACTGCCGGTCTGTCTATGATTCAAACCGCATTTGCCCAACTATTAATGATCCTCAAATCATTTTAGAATTTATTTTGCATCACCCCCACTGAGCCTCTTGGGAATTAACAGAACTGTGGCTAAGAATCTTTTGATCCTATAGGAAGGCGTGCCAAGGAGTCCTGCGTTTGATCCTTAGTAATGTCCGTTCTGATACTGTCAACTTACAGAGCATTTATTAATAGAGGAAGTCTCCCTCAAATAGAATGAGACTTTTTGTGCCAACAAAAGGCTAGACTGCCTACCTGTGAGCCTAGCCATCCATATGATCTGCTGTGCTGTGTTGACTATGAACTCCTTGCTTCTTTCTTGTGGCATGACAGCCTCAGAAATTATCCCTCCAATGTCCTTCAAGTAAGCAGAAAAGCCATGATGTAGACTCCCGGATACTCTAGAATGCTGCACTCCAGGTACCTTGGGGATTTTCCAACAGTCAGAGGAAAGAACGTGCTTTCTGGAAGTCACTTCCTATGTGAACAGAGCTAACAGTACCTAGCTGATGGTACAGTCAAGAGGCTCGAGAGGGAGGAGGCGACGGAGAACCCTGCATGGAACATGATAACAGAGCTGTGGTAGAGAGAAAATAAGACTAGATATATCCAAATGACATAATTTGAAGTAATATCACCTTTTACGGAGAGGAAAGGGAAGAAGTACTTCTGCTGTCTGTCCCTTAGGGATACTTGTGACCTCATTGTCACTCTTATTTCCTCTGAAAGTGGAAAGAAATGTATATATTATCTTCACACATCACTAGAGGCCAAGGGACATTAGCAGTTTCGGATGGGAATTTCTACTGGGTAGTTTTTCATAGCTGTGACAAAACGCCTAAGATATAAATTTATAAAAAGAAAAGGTGTCCTTTGGCTTACAGTTTTGAAGGTTCTGATCCATGAATTGATTTAGATTCCTAGGATATTGTGGCTAAGCAAAACGTCATGATATAAATGCATGGTAGAAAAAAACTCTCAGATTATGCACCGTGGAGCTAAGAAGTGGAGAGCTAGTTTCCCACAAGTCCCTTTGGAGAACACCTTAATATTTCCCATGACCCAAAGACTCCCCAGTAAGACCCACCACTTAAACTGGTTTCACCCTTCCTAATGCTGTGATCCTTTAATACAGTTCCTCATGCTGAGGTGACCCCCCGCAATAAAATTATT
>CM052713.1:72652178-72695025 GCA_028551405.1 Uromys caudimaculatus | reverse complement strand
CTTTTTTTTTTTTTCTTTTTTTTCTTTTTGATACTTTATTTACGTTTCCGATGATTTCCTTTTTCTTTGGAAACCCCGTGTCCCCTCCCCCTCCCCGCCTCTGTGAGGGAATTCCTCCTCCCACCTACCCGCCCACCCATTCCCATATTCCCACCTTGACATTCCCTTTTAGCAAGAGCGTCAATGGGCCTGACCCTCCCCCTGGTCGTCCTCTAGTTCGGACCAGAACTCTTATACAGAGGCCTTTGGAGTGTATTTAGGGCTGGCATCAGAGCTGGCATCAGAGCTGGAGGTTATTCACTGCAAAGCTAAGCCTGGGTAAAGTCTTGACCCAATAATGCAAATTGTAATTGACAAGTGGCCCTGTTAGATCTGGAGGAGATAAACTGCAATACATTTTATGCAGTTATTATTTAGTCATTTGTTTGTAAGTGAATATTGTTTGTATATGAATATCTGTTATCTGATGTAGGTTCTTAATGTAAAGCTTATTCTTTTGAAACGAACAAATATAGTTTATTGTCGGTGTGAAAACACCTCTGGAAATAGTCAACATCTAACAGAAAGTCTCATTAATGTCTACTTGAGTTTAAATTGTCCCTTTTTAAAAATTCATTGCTCTTTCCTGCACAGATTTGATAACAAATCCTTATACAAATATCACGTTTGTCAATGTTATTCATTGTAGAAAAAATTCTTGAGGATTTGGCATACAAATACAGCAGTGGGTTTTGAATAGTTGCCAGATCATGATGGCTCTCTGGGCTCAACAGTGTGATCTAATGAAATAGAGAAGAGATTTGCAATAAATTCAGTGCGTGGTGCGGGAGTCTCAGCTCTACCATTTACCGATTTGCTTACATCTGACGCCCTATTTCACGCCACCATCTTTACTTGCCAGCATCAATAAGCTTGCTTCCTAATTAATTTACCTGCTTCAATATTATCTTTGCCCATCATCTATACAGTACTTGTATCACGTTTCTGAAGAAGCAACAAGATGGCTTGCATACAATCTCTAGGGTTAAACCTTTCCAAGGATTTCCAGTTTTATCTCAGATAAAAGAATGTAAGGTCTTGTTAATGGGAAGTATATCATCTGATCGCATCTAGCTGTATGTTACTTCATCTCATAGTGTTCTCCCCACTAAGGTCTCCATCCTATTATCAGAGTTTGCATGAATCCATCAAGTATGCATCTTAGCCTCAATCCTAGGGCCTATTCTCAATGTTTACAGAGCTGTCTCTTACTTATCCCTCAATTCTATTTTTGGATATTTGAGAAGATCTTCTGCTTCTCTGTAGATGTATGCATTCCATTGCTTTATTTTAATTGGAGCATTTATTACTGGGAAAATACATTATTTATTATGCACTTGACCATTCTTCGTAAGAATATAAGCACCAGGAGAGAAAGACTTGCATGCATAAGCCCTCCCTCTGGATAGTCAGTCTTTCAGTAATGCCTGGTGTTTAGGAGATGTATGTTTATGGAGTCATTGTGTGAATCACTATAGAAGCAATGTATATATTATTTTAATCAGCAAACATGACTCACTGTGACCAGTTCTGATTTGGTGTGTGGTTTTAAATTATTTTGCAAGCATTCATCATGTGTCTATAACACATAAGGTTGGTACATGCTTAGAAGGACTATGGAATTGTGAAGTAATCCTATAAAATAATGGCACATTTTCATGTTTATTTCCCTGAATTTTTCAAAAATGCAAGCCCCTTTTGCATTTTCCTGACCTCTCTGAACCTGTATATGGACTCCTGTCGCCTGAGCTGCCTAGGCTCCTTTGACAGTCCTTCTTTTCCACAAACTCTGGTGCAGAGCAAGTGAGCATGCGTCATCTGTCTTCTCTATCTTGCTCTTCATTGTCCCTCTCATAGCCCAGGTCTTTGCCCACTTACCCTCTTAAATATTTCTTTGTCTTCTTACAATAGAACTATAAAATGCCAATGCTCTTGTTGACTGCTGTGAGGCCCTCCCAGCCTCTACTTCCCACACTGAGCATATGACTTCCATTGTTCCGGACCTTGCCTTAGGACTCCTGCCATTCTCACTGAGCTTGAAGTCTGGTTATTCTCCCTCTGGAGCCCTCTTCCTTGTACTCCTTGTCATTCAGAGCTCAGCTTTCCTGTCATTTCTTCAGAGGCCTCTCTCTTGGCTATCCCCCTGAAGCTTCAAGCCGACAACTACCGCATCCTGGGCTTGTCTTCATGGTGCTTACCACCAATACAGTTCAAGGTGCTTACCACCAACTGATTCCATTCATGGTGCTTACCACCAATTGATACTATTCACCATAAGACAACAGTTAGTAGAAGGGTGAGAATAAGATGTCTTGCCACTGTCTGCCCATCTAGCAAAGAACCTGGACCCCTCTCACATCCCAGGTTCTCATATGCTTTAGGTTAGCCATATCGCATACAAAGCCCAATGTTACGTCTCACAAAGGGCCACAGAGCCCAACACAGCCCATGCCCTATCCTTTTAGAGTGACTTTGATTTTCTAGATATATAATTTATTTTCTTAATTCAAAAGCCATGTTTATTCTTGGAATCCTTAATCTGGAAATATTATGAGGACAAGCATTATGAAGCCATGAATGTCTTCCTAAGGATTTCTGTCACCAGCTTAGTGATCAGCTTCAACGCACTAACTCCTGAGGCTCAGACAGTCCACTTTTGATTAAAGAAGGAAGGAAGGAAGGACAGAGAGAGACATACACACACACAGAGAGAGAGAGAGAGAGAGAGAGAGAGAGAGAGAGAGAGAGAGAGAGAGAGAGAGAAAGGCTCAGGACAGTGGGCCTTGCTGGGGTAGTATTATTAGTATGGGAGGGACATCAGCCCTGGAATCTGTGGGAATCTGTGGACTAGGGGTTTGAACACAATTTAAGAGAAATAAGACTTCTGCATCTATTGTTTTATATCAGACTTTCCTGAAAATAACACTAATTATGACCTTTGCTGTAGCAGCTTATATGTCTCCATTTTCCTACTTCCTCCTGGGCCTCCCCAGACAACCCATTCTAGACACACTCAATTCCTCATTGTCCCTCACCATGTACTACTCATCATTAGATCTAAATACTTCTCCTGAAGCCATTGTGAAGCTCTCTTTCTTATATCCTCCTCATGTGGATGTTCGCCTTGGTGAGGCCAACCTTGACCCCTGACAGCCCTGACTACAATGCTGACCCACCCACAGATGCTCCTGTCTCCAAATCACTTATTTTGTCTACTGCTCTTAATGTCAGCTCTAATCTCCACATAATACATATACATTCTGACTCTCTCTCTGTCTCTGTCTGTGTGTGTGTGTGTGTGTGTGTGTATTTATTGTCTTATTTCTTTCCCCCACTATTACTTCATGAATGTAAAATTCCACCCAATTTGATCTTCTTATATCAATTTTCTCACTGCCTTGAAGAGTGCATTTATTGTATATAGTAGACACACCCTATGCATTCTTTTAGTGACCACTCACTATACACATGCTATGAGTACCTTAGTAGATGAAACAACACTTTCCAACAGATGATATACAGTTGACTAGGGAAACATATAGTTTGGTTAATTTTTGCTTCAAAAAATTATATTGACAAAATTAATTTATAAAACACCATTAGTTTAAACAAACACGTTCACTATTGCAAGAAACATCTCTGACCCTCTCCCATAGGAGAGCATTAATCCTCAGGAGACAGCCTGCCACATGAAGAGAGAACCCGAGTTGCCACAGACAACATTGTAATGGCAGAGTTAAGGAAGCAGGCTACTAACCCTCTTACAGTGAAAGATAGCCTTCTGTAGTTAAAGTAATTATCTAAAACAAAGAGTTAGCCCTATGGAAGCTGAGGAACCCTGTGTGACCACGAAAATGTCAAAGCTCTCCTAATATCAGCCTGGAGGAGGGGCAGGCATTGGGATACAAATTCCAGTCCTTTTACTTCTAAATTGTGGAAAATTTAAAGATAATATAAAATACTTGGTCACTGGAGGATGAATAAAAGTGGTTAATTTAAGTTCTTTCAGGAGTTCACAACTTCCTTTTCACTGTGAATAAATAAATAAATAAATAAATAAATAAATAAATAAATAAATAAATAAATAAATAAATACGTTTAGTACTTTTAAAATGACACAAAATAACATTTTTAAGTGAGAAGATATGCCCATTTTATGAAAATCTTGACACTTTTAGGATATTCGATCAGCATGAGTTATGTTACCAGTGGCTATTTAGTAGACACAGTTTATTGATAAATATGGCATATTTATTTCACACACTTTATAAATTAAGGACAGACTAAAGTAAATATATATATCTCACTAGCCATCTTGAATCTAATGTTGAAATATGGTAATTTGAAACAAGTGCTAAGATTTTAAGAAAAAAATCAGTTGTCAAATTGACATAGAAAATATTTTCTTACGTCGCTTAAAAGGACATCACACTCCTTTGAGTAGAGCGCTCCTCCACCAAGAAACACTTTGGCGTGTGTGCAGCTTTCTAAATGACCTGCTAACTTACATGGCTGTTCCTTCTACACTAGGACTCTCAGATGGTATTTACTTAGTGTTCACAATGTGTCTACGCTGGAGAAAATATTAGTTGCCCTCTCGAGTATTGTGAGTCTGGCAAGATGTAACTATGTAGTACTAAGATCCAAGATAGAAGCTATCCAGGGACAAGCAAGTGTACCTAGGGGTGCTGAATGAGGAACAGCTGAAGGATGCCCACGGCTGTCAGTCTGATTTAGAGAAAATGCCTACAATTTCTACAGTAGAAAGTCTTCCTGGTAAGTAAAACAGAGTAAACAAAATGCCAAAGAATAGATTTAAATGAGTGATGGAACTGTTCAGCGTAAACATAAAAAAGGGTAGGTATTTAGGTAGGGCCATAGTCTAAACAATTTTGAATGCCAGTGTTGAAGAGAAGAAAAAGAGAAGAAGAAGAGTTACCTCAACAATTTTAAAGGAACTCTCTCCAAAGTAACAAACAGATCAAATGAAAAGAGCTGAGGTACAGGACACCGGCCAAGCTTAGATGCTCACCATGGACGTGGTCAGCTGAGAAAAAGGATGTAAAATCTTTACAAAAAAAAAAAAAAAAAAAAGGAACGAATTCGAAAACTCATCCTCACAAAAAAGAACTGAGAAAAACAAAGGTCAGAGACGAGTCTAGTCAATGAGTTCCTTACAAGGAATGGGAATACTATAAACCAATACAGATATAGGGAAAGAGGTAATTAGTCATATTTGGAATAAATTTTTCATCCAAATGTAGACATAGATATCAATTAACATTGCAACCAGAGGTCTGATGCTCAGAAAGAAGGCCAAGACTGAAGGTACTTCTTGAAAAGAGCCACGGTGTGAGTGAGCAGACCAATCTGAGCACAGGGACACTGCATATGGTTTTTACAAAGCTCATTAAATTAGTTATTAGGTTTTGTTTTGTGGAAGACAGAAATGTGTGCCAGGGACATCATGATCACACAGCTGTTCAGAGGGAGAACTGCAGCTCCAGTGAAGCCCCTGGGACTTTAGTGTTCCCTTTCACTACATAGTTAGAGGAAGAACAAAGGCAGAGAACAGGCTGCACGCAGGGGTGCACCGGGGCACCAGTCTACAGGCAGAGAATGCTACTCGTACTACTGGCTTCTGTGCTTCCTGTCCCTTTTGTAACTGAACTGCACAGTATGAGTGATGTTACTCTCACTTCTTACAAAATAATCCGCAGTTGTTTTTATTCACTGATCTTTTTATTGGTCCTAAAGTAAGCAAAGGTTTTCACATAGACTGACAGGAATGGTGTTATTGGCCACCTAGTGAATTAGCCTGTGTTGGTATCATAATTGAACTCTGATCTAAAATAGCACTGTATTGAGATATTAGACTTTAAGAGTTGTCTGTGGCTTTCTAATTGTTAGTTTTTGTGCGATTTATTGTTACTCTATTATACTAATGGCCTGAGACACGAGTGTCCATGAAGCACACATGAGAGTTCTGGCTCTTTTTAATAAGGAGACTAAAGTGCCTGGAACATTGTTAAGGTCAAAGATCTATAGGTGTTCAGGAAATGAGAAATACAATGGGACATTGTTAAGGTCAAAGATCTATAGGTATCCAGAAGATAAGAGCTATAATGTAGCGACTCAGACATTACTCTCATCAAGAGCTTTTGGTGCCTTTGATGCTTTAGTGATCCATGATTTCATTAGCTGTCGATGTATATGATACCATTTGTGTTTTGATTTAAAGTAGCCAGAGGGAAAATGTCCATGAATCTTAAAATGAAACAATTTAAAAAACAACCTCTTTGTAGGGAAAAATTAAGTCCTATGACTGTTAAACCTGTTCTTGTTATGGAGTTTGAGAAAACGTGCTCAGGATCCACATGAACAGCAGCTGAGCTTCAGAACAAATAGAAGATTACTGTGTGATGAAGGAGATGTTGTTTTAATGTCTGATATAGAGGGTTTGCATTCTCTACTGGAAAAGTCAATGAAGTGAAAACACATTGAGATAACACACTTCTGAATGTCAGTCATTGAAAGAGAACCCAAAACAACAGATGCCATATCCAATAGGTACTACATTTTTTAATTTGGTAAAATTTCTGCACAATAATTTGCATATCCTTTGGGACCTGTTGTTCTCATGTCAGGGATCTCCTATCATGTGAGTGAGTATGTAGTAAAAGCCTCTGCAATGTCAGAGACCATTGCTGTTTGCTCCAGCAGTTCTCTTTTCAAGGCACCAGAGGGCGCCAGAGGGCACGAAGAGCAGAGAGAGCTGCCCCTCTGCACTTCACACCTCCGGAGAGCTTCCACTATCGCTTAAAATGTGCAGAAGCCTGGTGCAGCTTTCTCTGGATGCTCTTCCAGTCACAGGGTTCTAAGAACCCTTGAGGCTCTGCATTTTTAATTGAATCTCTCTACCTAATGGCTAAGAGGCTGGACTCAGGAAAGTCAGTAGATAAAGGCAGCAAAAATCTCACAGGTGACATATTCATTGATAGTGATGAACATTGTCCAAAACTTTAAAACCCCATTTTAATGGCTGCTCCGCTTTCCTGCAATCAGCCCACGCCTATCTTCTCCAAAGTGGCCCATAGAACTGTGTTTGATGCTCTAAGGAAAGAGTGGCCCATGGCGCACACAAAGTGTTTTAACATCGCCAAGGAGGCAACACTATAATTGCGCTAAAACAGAGACTTAGCATTTACGAGCGTTTCCCATTCTGTTGGGTGCTTGACTGCTTTTATCTCATCATCAACCTTGAAAGCTATTAGGAAGGAGATTGTCATTTGCCATCTGTGATGTCCTGGCACTAACTTAATATTGCTCTGAAAGTTTAATTTGAATCAATTTAATCCAGCAAACATTTATTAGTCCCATGAATGTTTGGTATGGTGCTATGGGTTATGGCATGCCAAGATGAACAATACAGAGTATTTTACTTCAGAGGACTTAAAAAAAAAAAAAAATACCCATAAAATGGTAAAACAATGTATTAGAAAGAGTAATGCATGCTGGAACAGAATAAGAAAGGGCATCAAACAAAATGCTTCTTTGCATATTTATGCGCCTATCTATGAATAATGTATCACCTGTTGTATGCCAGAGACTGTCATATGTGATTTTGACACACACCGGCTATCTAAACAAATTTGGGATCAACTTTCATAAAGTTGATTAGATCCAGTTATAATAAAGACCTTTGGCATGGGTGTAAGTTCTGAAAATCTACTCAAATTAGGTAAAGTGGATTCCATGAGAAGTGACCTTTAAAAAGGAACAAATATAATGAGGATAAGAGAAAAAATATCCCAGGTGTACCAGATTGCTACCATGAAGCCCCAGGAAGAGGAAACGGCCCGGCATATTTCAAGGAACCTAAAAAAGACCAGAAAGTGGGAGTATATGTGGTACACAAAGGCCAGATATTTTGGAGCCATGTAGTTGGTTCTAAGAGAAGAGTGAAAGAGGAAGCCATCTGGCCACAGAAAGCCAAAGGTTTCATAAGAGAAGGCTTGCATATGTAAAGGATGAGCAGGAGCCTCAGAAAGAAGCATGCTGATAGAAATCTGGGTTCCCAGATTAAAACTGTTATGAGCATAAGCACAAAAGTGACTGTTTTGGGTGACCTTGATCTTCAGAGGTATCCAGGTGTGAGTGGAGGTCAGTGACCTTCACAGGTGTGACCCAGGTGTGAGTGGAGGTCAGTGACCTTCACAGGTGTGACCCAGGTGTGAGTGGAGGTCAGTGACCTTCACAGGTGTGACCCAGGTGTGAGTGGAGGTCAGTGACCTTCACAGGTGTGGTCCAGGTGTGAGTGGCCTGCACTGTAATAGCTGTCTCCTGTGTCGTCAAGCTTCCAGTACAGGTTGAAATGGACTACTGAAAATATGGAGCAATTAATGGTTTATGAGGTGCATAATGGGAGGCACAGACATTATCACTGACAGACACTGTAGTTCCAGTTCAGGAAGTCTACTCTGGTAGCTGCATTTGTTGCTCGCTGGTACAGCAGAAGGAGAAATTTCCACCCCTAGAAATAGATATTGACACCCGGGTCTCAGGGCATGGATATAGAAGGAGAAAGAGATAAGATCGTTGCCAGGGGGAGTCTTTGAATATTGGAAATTGGTTGTAAGGATCAAGGTTTAAAAAAATAAAAAAAAAAAAAGAAAATGTAAGCTTAATTCTAGATAACTACAGGAATATTGATGTCATTATTAATAACCAAGTGGGGTGATGTGGTGTATGTATGTATGAAGGCTAAGAAGAGAGAAAGAAGAGAGTATAAGAATATAAAATGTATACTATAAACCAAATAACTGATTATGAAGGAATATAGCAAGACTTTGAAGATGGCCCATGTGTACCCTGAAATGTACTTTCCAGTGTCTAAAGGCACTGATGGAGAAAGGGGGAATTCAGCTGGAGTGAGCAAAGGAGATTGGTGGCTACTGCCAGGAGGTTTGAAGAGGTAAAGAAGAGATAACCAACCATAACAATGCAGGCAGAGCCTAACAGTGATCAGTCCAGATGTAAGTGGTCACGAGTGTCATGCATACAACAATATATGACCGTGTAAAAATGAAGCACTTGCAGGATAGGATGCAGAGGTGACAGAAGATGGTGGGAAGAGGGGAGGACACGAGAGAAAATGAGGGAAGAGGAATACATTTTAGACCTACTGCGATCCGCACAAAATCCATGGAAATTATTCACTGAAGGAGAAATATGTGAAGAAGATAAGGCACAAGAAAGAGGAGAAAGAACTGGGAGAGCAGAAACAAGCCTGCATGGGTAGTTTACACAGCAAGGCTGGATGGGCAGTAACACTGAAAGCTGACAACAAGTCTCTCTCTCTCTCTCTCTCTCTCTCTCTCTCTCTCTCTCTCTCTCTCTCTTTCTCTCTCTTTCTCTCTCTGTGTGTGTGTGTGTGCATGTCTCCTTCTCTCTCTCTCTTGCTCTGTCTCTCTCTCTCACACACACACACATACTATGGAGAAAAAAATTATTGATAAGTATAACCAGGAAATAATTACAAAACCAAAACATAAATTATAAAGAATGTTTTCCAAACGTGGCCAAATCAGAGTCAAAGCACAAGAAGATCACAAGAAAAGACGCCAGTTGATTTGTCAGAGATCATGGGACATACCTCCTCCATCTCGAGAAGCCCACAGTTGTGGGAACTCTTACACAGATGCTTTGCATTTAGAAAGAGAGATGGAATGTGTTCTTCTGTGTTCCATACTGCCTACTGCTACCCGAAGGACAGTTGCAAAGGGCATCACAATTCCTGCCTTGCTTCTGAAGATCCAGTGAATGCTCCCTGGCTTCACACAAGTGATGGAGATAGTTAGAACTCCAAATACACTCCTGGTGTTCCACGTGTGTGCTCATGGAAAATATACTTAAATATGTTTTAAACCAAATATATCACTAAAATGCTCGTGCTGTGCGTGATGTTAAAAATTTCTCATCATATCTGGCTCTTCTTTGAAATGATCAGTTTATTCTTCGTTTGGGGAAAGGTTTTTATACTTTTTAGTTCTAAATTTTTCTTTATTTTTTCAACCCTATTTATACAGTAACACTAGTTAAGCAAAGGATATCTCAAGCACTCCCTTTTTGTCTTCCTCCTCTATCGTCATTTTAACGATCATTTAAGTATTTTGATCCTTTGCAATTCTGCATTCAAGCCTACACATGATATTTCTCTGGTTGTCATCCCTGTTAATTCATTGAGTCCTGTAGCGCAGCTCTGATTTGTATGTTATATAGAATATGTCTATCACCTTACAATCTTGATAATTACGTTGTTTCTTTCACTTCTTATTTCTTACTGTGCGATTATCCCATGGAATGACCCACACCCATAATCCATGTTGGATTGTTTGCAATTTTTCTCATTTTTCCAGGAGATGAATAGTTTATTGATGTAATAATAAGAAGGGCTCCAGGTAGAAGGCGGCGAGATTCCTGTTTGGGTTGCAGCAGTAAACGCTTCCCATCTGCTACAGTGTGTTAAATCAGGCATAGTACATTTTTCCTCCCAGGAGGTGTGTCTCGGAGCAAGACCCTGAGCCACAGCCTTGGGCTCCTTCCTCTGTTGTCTTCGCTTCCTTTCTTTCCTCAACTCCCCTTGCTCCTTCAACTTTCTCCTTCACACTAATTGAAATATCGAAAGGAAGGTTCTTGTCTTTCTCATCCACCATTTATCACCCCACAGAATCACATGGGACTCATTCAGGAATTCCTTTTTGTGTTTTTCCACGACATGCCTTCCTGGTAACAGCTATTTGATAGAAGAAAAATCTCTGAGGTGGAGATATAACTCAACAGTTATGAGAACTAGCTACTCTTCAAGGGGTTCAATTTCCAGCACCCACATGACAGCTCACCGCTGTCTTTAATTTCAAAGGTTCTGATTCCCTCACACAGACATATGTGCAGGGTAAACACCAATGTCCATAAATAGGAAAATACCAATATGCATAGAAAATTAAATAAATCTTTTTTAAAAAAAAATTACTTAAAAGTTCCATTGTAAGAGTAGACTCATCAAAATAAAGAGCTGGTACAGAAATTATACTAGAAAATTAATTATAATCACAGAATCTTTCAAAAACAGCAAATATGAGTCACTATGTGGTGTGTTTTGATGGAAACATATGTAATTCATAAGCTAACATGACAAAGTAGCAGTGTACAGGTTACATGTGCCTGGTCTGATAGGGCTGGGATCACAGATGCTTTGGATTTCAGATTTTTAAAAAACTAGTTTTTATAGATACTGATACACATATCCTGTGTATCAGTCTAACTCAAGTCTAAACATGAAATTCATTTATGTTCTATATACACCTATTAAAATAAAATGAAGGTAATTTCATGCTGAAATGTCACAGCACCTGTGTTTAGAGTGCAGTCCTAAGCATCATTGTCCACTTGTAGTAACATAAGTGTTTCAGATTTGAGGTTTCAGGGGATGTTAAAAGGTGAGGAAGCAGAGGACAAGAGAGTGTACGTCAGGACACAGAATACTTCTGTTTGTTAAGGAGTCAAGAGATAGAGTCTACACTTAAAATATCCAATAACAATTACTTAATTCCAACATTCCATTCTTAAATGTAAAGAGAGGAGAGTTTCAGACATTTTTAAACTTATTTAGCTAAAAGTCCACCATTCCTTTTACTCTCATATCCCATTCATTAAATAGGTTTCCTAAATTAAAACAGGATTTTGTGCCAAGCTAAAGCTAAAGTTGAGACTGGAGTCATGTTCTCTATGCTATGTAGACCCCAGCTAAAGGTCTAATTTGACCTTCTGTATCGGTGACACAGGGTTCGTCCTCACATGAGTGGGTTAGCCACTGTCAGATGCGTGGTTTTACTGACAGAAGGAAAATTGCAGGAATATATCACATCCACTAGCATGAAAAAATAGAAAACTAGATACTTAAGGAATTATTCTAATAATCTATATTTTTAGAAAATAAAGCAAAACTAAGGCAGAGTGAGGGTAGGCGGGAGGTCAAGAACAGATCTGTACTGGGGCAAGCATGGAATTAAGACCTAGAATCACTGGGTATTTACTCCAGGGCTGCAGTGTCTCTCTAACAGGCATCAGGAAAGGATAAGTGTGACTCCTAGTTGTCACTTTCCTGACAGGATGTGTCACTAGCCTGCATCTGGTCTACTCTCAGTACGTTCACTAAGATAGAATGAAAACTTGGACATGACAGGACTAACTTCCTGCCCTGTGACTAGGAATCCATGGGGACTGGAGTAGTCAAAAAGGAGAAGCCTCCATCCGGAGGTAGGCACATAAATTTAAGTCAGCAGCAGACTCCATGACTGGCAGGAAGAGAGCCGCTCTGAATTATGGCCTTTAGTTAGTCACCCTCCCCAACCCTGACAAATGAATTAATTTGCCGGTCCATTCCTGCTAAATTAAAATCCATCTATCTTCTCCTGGGATTTTCTCTTGTATGGCAGTGAAGATTTGCCTTTCTCAGCCACCTGTTGAAGCTAAAGCAAGAAGTTTTCTCTTACGTTTCAGGTCCAGATAACTTGCATATATGAAGTCTATGTCTTTCATTTAAAAATATGTCTTTTAAACAAATTTCAATACACAAGCATAGCTATGGCGGCAACGCACAACAGAATTACAACTGTGAGGTGCTAGGGCATGTTTGTGAAACCGGTCATTTGTCTTCACTGGTTTCCAGGTATGATGAAATCAGTTTATTGTTGGTTTTTCTTTTGTTATTGTTGTTGTTTGCTAGTTGGTTTTTAGAAAATTAACATTAACAGAAAAAAATTCTCAAAATGTCAACTTACAATTCAAGAACTATGTTGAACTTCTGAGAACTGATTCAAATTCTGCGTGAACATGGGCATACTGAGCTACATTGGTCGTTCCTTGGGGGCCTTCCGAGGGCAGTGGCATTGATCATTTATCTCTGGGAGAATGTAATAAATCTTATAGGCATGAAACTAGCAATGTCGGATGTATTCAGGTGATAATGTCCATTGATGCATTCTTTAAATTTATGGGTATTTACTGAGCCCCACTACACCAGGTCACTCACAAAGCCAGATAGGTCACTGAGAACTGAGAATGCAGATAAAAATTTGGGAAACAAACAGAAGCTGTAATAGAGAGCCATAAAGCATGTTAAATGGAGCACACTGCACACCTTCGCTAAGAGCCCCGCCCTGCACTGTTACTTTGAAGGCAGTCACTGAATGACATATTTGAACGGGGAAAATGACACCTGGAAGTCTAAATGGGTCTCAAACAGTGAATAGAAATTCATGGGAAGTATTCTCCATAGACAGTGAGACATATAAGAATCACTGCTGTATTGGATGCCAAAGTATCCATATTTCCAGCTAGTGAAGTCCAAAGGTTGCTTTCACAGAATCATGCTATGAAAAGTGAATGCTTATTTGCCAGGTCCCAGCTCTCCTTACTTGAACTCTGACCTCTGCTTGATAGGAATGATGGGAAATAATGAATTTTCAATGCTGAGGCTGATTCTCTGATGAGGGAAAAAAAGCTACTTTAAAGTTGAATCTTTCTGTGGCTAGGTACAGAATACATATTTTCCTTCTGAAGTTAATCTTAAAATAACCTCCTCCCCAAGGTGGATATGATTTGAAGATTTCTACTAAGCCATCTGCATTTCCAATCCTTTACCCTATAGCTAGGAGAATACTTCTTTCTACTCTTGGAACTATTGCTTCATTTCTATTTACTGCATTCTTTAGAAGAGGAAACATAATCATTCTCTTGAAAAACCCATCTCACTTTTCATTCTCAATGCACTTCCGAATCACCATGAAAATACACAGATGGACGCAGGTCAACTGAAGTGTGTTTCTGGCTACTTTGTGGTGTGTGTGTGTGTGTGTATGTGTGTGTGTGTGTGTGTGTGTGTGTGTGTGTGTGTGTGTGTGTGTGTGTTCTACCAACTGAACACGAGAGTTATAGGTAGCCTTTGGAATATTCACTTCTTAAAGTTCTTAGTGAACTGGATGATTCAAAACTTGACTTAACAAGAGTGTTTGTAATTGCTCTGTGTTGCACTATGTAATTTTGGCAGATCATACTTGCACATTTGCTGAGGCAAAGGATATTAAAAGATGGGTCAAATAGAGGCATAGAAGCTCCTATAACATTTTAACCAGAAATAAGAATAAGTCATCATATGACCCAGTGTCAACTAGCAGTTTTAGGAAGAGGAGAGCCTGGGAGACAATCAGAAGCACTTATATAGTTGAGTACTCATTGTGTAGTCAGGGATGAAGATGGCGTTAGGGAAGAGATGATCCATCCAAACATCTGATGCTTATTTCCAGAAAAGCCTTCCAAGAGAAAAGGAACCAGAAAATACAGCCACTGTAGGAGAAGTGGCAAGTTGGTTGGATCTCTGAATAGAAATCAGCGTAGACACTGTCCCCTCTTTTACAATAATCAGATCATGGTTTTGGCATTAAGTTTTCCACAAATTAAATGGTAGTATTGGCTTTTTTTTCCTTCTTACATAAGTAAGTAGGAAGAAGAGCAGCTACATATTTTATCTATTGTTGCTCAATTGCAAACTAATGCCCTGCCGTCTCAATGCAAAGTTTAGTCGTCCAGTGTATTCAGACACTAACTAAGGGGAAAAGTCCTTCCTATTTATATGGTGAGCCAAGCTTTTATCAATATTTGTCCTGTTGGTACATGCATTTTACAAAATTGTGGCTCTCAGAGTGGTTGTGTTTGGAGCTATTTTCTGTAGTGAGCTATTTTGAGATCCAGCCTTAAGGTTGTTTTGTTCTACATTGAGAGTTATCCTGATAGTTCAGGAAAAGAATAGTAGAAAATGTCATTAAGCATTCAGACACAGTGCGGAAAATATTTTGAGTCACAACAATCACTGGGTTTGTTTTGCACAAAATCGTTTCCTTGATGCTTTTATCCTCTTGTCGTGCCTGATCCACCTGATGACTGGTGTTTGGTGATGACAGCTCTGACAGGTTCACTGAGGATTCCTAGAGTCAACAATGGGCACCTTCTAACAAAATGAGTTTCAGGAATACTACCTGGATCAAAAGTTCTACCTTATTCACCCTTCTGTTGTGCCAGGGAAATGTTAGTGACCCCAAGTACATACACAGCAGCCAATCTGATGTAACTCACAGCAGGCTCTTTATTCTATTTGAACTAGCTTGCCCCCCACCCCCAACGCACCATCATCAGGCAGGATGGTTTTGGTGGGGTGGAGCCCTGAGTGTCTGTCAGGGCAAGGCTTTATAACAAGCAAGGAATGTGTGTGCAAGCACCTAATTGGAAAGCTACTGTGGCTTTTAACATAATTGGCTGGTTCTGGGAGTCATATCATAAACTTAACTTCTGCTCCCCTCTGCATTGGTGGTCGTTAGGCAGGAGAAGGGCTTGTAACCTTGGGTGCAGGTTTGTTGGGGGAATAACCTAGACACTTGGTCTTGTTGAGGGTGTAATCTGGAAACACTGGTCTTGTTGGGGATTAGCCTAGAGACTGGAGCTAGGCTCAGGTTTTGTTGGGATCAACTTGGGAACTAATACTAGGCACAGGCCTGTAAGTTTGCCTGAGTTTAAACTCAGGTCAATTATCTAAAATAAAATCTGAACATAAAGATTTGGCATCTCACTTCTACTCTAATATGATAAACCATAGGAGAAAAACAGACACACATTCAAGGCATGGTAGAAAAACAGACACACATTAAGGCAGGGAAAGCTATCTGCTCGTTACAGGCTCCTGTCTGTATTTCCCAGTGTGTTGCTGGAAAGTGAAATGGTAAGAGTGGGTTTGGGAAGGATTTGTTTGACAGAAATTTCAATATTCCAGGAAATAATAGGGCTTGAAAACCTCATAAGGTCAAATTTGTGATGCCGTCAAAGCATATCTGCTTTGTTGTTTTTTAAATGTGGATTATAGTAAAAGATAAGGTTGAAAAAAAAACATTTTTCCTAAATTACAGAGTCATCTCTAAATTAAAAACAGACAATGATTCATGAAATGTAATATTATATTTTCATTCTCTGATTCCACAACTTAGAAACCCACCCTTTACTTCATAGGAAAGTTCATGCATCTTTAGGAATCCATCAAAACTTCCTCATGATGCCAGAACCTGTCTCCTTTGCACATCCCTGAGTTGTCTTCATTTAAGCCCTTGGATTATGTAGCATAATCTACTTCCTGTCCACATAAAACCTGCACATGAGCAAAGCCAACCCTCGTCTGCCTCATCCATCTTTTCCCCTTTTATCAACCATTCCTCAAAAACTGCAAAGCTAGATATCATCCTTCCTACCTTTCCTGTAATAGTACCCTGAATTCTTGATGTTCAAAGCAGAGAGAGCTGTCTATGCAAATAAAGTCCAGAGTGACCATCACTTGCTGATGTTCATAGGCTGCACAAGGATCTCTTTGGCTTCTCAATATTTCACTGATGTTTCCAGGTAATACACTTGGCCCAAATCCCTACACCTTACACAGGCTGCAAGCAACTTTCATCCTTGCCTTCTGAAGCAGCCTCCTTGAATATTTCAGTCCATAAATAGAATTTTCACAGCCATTGTGAAACTGTATACAGATGTAGATCACCAAGGCAGTGCACAAAGGTTATTAAGATTTTATGCCATGTGATAACTGCTTTATAAATAATTTTAATAACTGCGTGCACACAGCCTGGAAAATACAGTGAGAAAACCTGTTATTGTTTGATGTTGATCCACTAATATTTCCTCTTCAAGTATAGTAGCTTGCCCCTATTAAAAATACCACATAGTCCATCTTTGTTCACAAATACTGAAAACCTACTGCACATTATCTAATAAAATCTAACTGTATCCAGCTAAATTTGTATGATCTCTAGGTCTCTACTTGTGATAAAAGTAAGACTTACTTTTTCAATTTTTTATTGATTCTTTGTGAATTTTACATCATGAATCCCAATCCCACTCATCTCCCCAACCAGCCATATCTGCCCTCTGCCCTTGCAATTTTCCCCAAAAACAAAACTGAAATTAAAAAGAAAAATCTCACCACGGAAGTTATGGTGTGTCACAGTGTATCACACAATATACCCTACTTATTTTCATAATTTTGCTCTCTCATTTTTCACAGAGCCCACATTAAATTTTGCATTGTTTGTACATGTGTTTTTTAATTCACCTGATGTAATTGTCCTCTCTGAGGCTTACTGTCTTAGTCTGCTAACCTAGGCCCAGTCCTGGAAGCTTCCAGCCTCCATAAAATCTAATCTAGGCCTGGAATGTTTTCAGTCTCTGAGACTGACTGCTGAATAGGTTCGCCCTTTCCTAGTTCTTTCAGAACTCTGGCTGGCTGGTTCAACTCAGCTGTTCTGGCTCAAACTCCTCCCCAAGATAATTGATTCAATCTAGCTTCTCTCCTGGCCTCTAAATTTTTGTTCTGCTTGATCTCAAGCTAACTTTGACAATCTCTTCTAATCTTCTGGCTCCTCATTCTTTGGCTTATTCTTTCTTTACCTGTGTCTAGCTTGTTCTCTCTTCAACCTCTCTCTGTAAAACTCTCCCAGTAAAACTTGCCCCTCTCCTCTCTGCACTGCCCCTCAAGTAGCTTCCCTTTCCTCTTTCTTCTCATGAGAGTTGGGCGGATCCTATTCTGTCAAATCTTTCTCTGATTCGTCACTTTGTCTGCCACTCAATTAGACATCACTTTCAAAAAAGGTGCTTCCTTCTACAAACTAATTTTACCTTCATTGTTTGGGATTAAAGGTGTGTCTGTAATCCAGCCAGAGGGATTAAAGGTGTGTGCTAAGGGTTGAGTCACACAAGTAGAAACAGGATTTTTCGGTAAATAATACAAAGTTGGGGGTCACGGTGTGATTAAATATCCTGCAACAATTGTTATTTCACACTGAGTTCATAGGTCACTCTTTTATAGTTTCAGAGTTCTTATTGCTTGGGGTGTCATATTCATAGCTATAGTTTGGAAAAAATCCAAGCTATTCTGCTAAAACTTGAAGGTAATGTGCTGTTTACATTCATCTGTGACTTCTCTAGAACTATCAATTTCTCTAGTCTAAAATCCTGGGGAAGTAGAGCTGAGTGTAGGAATGGAGGGGATTGGGATTTCTGAACCCATCTCGGATTCTCGGTCCTACCACCTAACTGCTGTTTTGTTTTTCATGTTTGCTTCTTGGTAAGAACAAGAGAGATAATAAATGTCTGTGAAGGAATTTTGTCTTTTCTACAACATCCATCTTCATTTCTCCTACATCCCATGGTCGTTCTTCTGAGGATGTCCTACTTTCCTTTCTTTAAGACATAAAATCCTGATCTTGGGCATTATCCCCTGTTTCTGCAACTTGTAGTGGGACAGAATCTTGACTCTCTGGCAGTCATGTCACAGGGTCTCTCTAACCCATATTCAACACTAGAGACAGAGGTTAGATTTTCTTTTATGGCGATTCAGAGAAGGAACATTTTGTTAAAAAAAAACAACAAAAAAACCCCAAACTTTATTTTCTTAAGATTTTTCCCCTTTTTCCTCTAATTGAAACATTCAGGGAAAAAAAAGCTGTCATCTTTTATCATTTTGAACAATCATTCCTCCACAGAATGCAACAATGCAACAATGCACAATTAAGTCTATTCTCTATGAGAATTCTCTTTGTCTTGTGTGTGTGTGTGTGTGTGAAAGGATCCTCACAGCCAAGCTGGTCTCAAGCTCACTGTGAAGATTACCTTGAACCTTCTTCTGACTGATGTGTGTCATCATGTCCAGTTTCTTTCTGAATTATTTTAACTTGCTTTCTTATTTAAAATATTGAAAGAGGGATTCTATTTTCCCAAGAAAAATTAATTTATTTGTGAAAACATGCATAATATCCTGCATTTTTTACTCGTAGGTATTGGAAGCTGTTCTGTATAAGGCATGTATTTTACACCAGTACCCTGTTATAAAGCAGTTTGCTTCACCAGAAATGTGGGTCCTATGACTCCATGCTTTTGATTGTGATGGATTCTGTAACTTTTATATATGTTTCTTATTTATAGGTTCTGATGCATTTAGATTTAAATATGAAATATTCATCTAGAAGTAAGGCTGCCTTCAAAAATGAGTGGGCACATCAAGGAAAGCTCTTGTTTGCCCAGACTGTTTGCCATCATGACCTGAATATTGGAGGAATCTAACATTACTCCTGAGACTTTAGTAAATGTAGACACCTATTCTCAATGGGTATTAATACTTCGGTGCTTTTTGTCCACAAGCACCAGGTGTTCTTCCAAGACAACTGAAAGAAAGTCAGGAGTCCAAGGTCAATCACTTATTTATTTCTTCACTGAACAAACACTGAATTGAGTCTTTTCTGTGTGTCAAGCCCATATTCAGGCAGAGAATGCACACTAGCCCCTAACAAGAAACTCTCACTACTGTGTGGTAGGGAGACAACAGATAATATAGTAGAAAGATTATCAAAGTTAGAAGACAAAAGTTTTCAATTATAACTGCAATAGCTACACAAAAACATAACAAAATAATAAAAAGTTCAAACCCAGAGAGATGGCCTTCGATAGAAAGAAACTTGTGAAAAGCTAACGAAACAGGTTTAGGGGTAAAAGGCTACTCCAGGGTGAGCACCCAAGTAAAGACTACTGTGGGATGGTGACTAGACGGGGTGCAGGTGCCGGTCACCACAGACTGCATGCCAGGATGGAAGGTTGGGCTTAAATTTAACTCCATGTGAAGTTTGAAAGACATGTCTCTTGACTTTCTGAGATCAGAACCCAGGGAGCTCCTCCATCCCTCCTCTTGGTCACTGCTGTCATTCATGTGCAACTCAGAACAGGTAATTAAGCTTCATATCTTCTGCATGTCCCTTAAATTTACAGTTGCTTTTTCAGTCATTAAAAACTGTGACCTAACTGCAGCAGCATGCTAATCTAATTTAGTTTATTACCTTGGTGACTTTATTACATTGTCTCTTTGTTATCCATCATTGCATCTAACATGTATGCATTGTTTACCTATTTGCATAGAATTTCCAATTTTTTTTAATTTCCAAATTTTGTATATCAACAAACTTGAGATGGACATGCAATTCAGGCAGAGCAGAGCACATTGAAATATCTCGTGCTTAATTGGGCCCAGCAGAAACTTTAAGTGATGTATGACTTGCTCACATCATCATTAATGTGAAGTCAAGGCAACTGGAAAACAAAGAAAAGAAATTCTACAGTGTAGAGACAAACAAATATTGTAATATGCAGATAACCCACTGGGTCTGTCTGTCTCCGGAAGCCATAAACTTTCCCAGAGACTGTTAATCTAACTTAGTGTTTTTACATGCCTGTCTATTTCCTACTATCTCCCTCAAAGAATGCTATTTCCTGTAACTTTGTTTTCATTGTATTAAAAAAGAAGAAATAATACCATCTTCTCTTAAATTTTCCAGCGCATCAGTTCAATTTCCTGCTGGTGGATTGCTGGTTTTCTCCTGTTATTTCTAAGGAATTATACTCACTACTTCACAAAAGCAGAGCACAGACAACCTGAGCTGTGTGCACACGATAATAGACCAGTGGCTCTCAGCCCGCCAGAGTGCTGAAGAAGGCAGCTCGTCATTGTCCTCAGGAGGAGTCTGGCTCTGGCTCTTGGTCGCTGAAAGTGCCTGTTACCACGAAGCAAAGTGAAAATGAGCATTCTGTGACTGGAGGCTGAGTGTAGCTGCAGAGAACCAGTTTACACAGAGTCTGAATTTTCTAACTAAACTGGATCTAGACTTAGCTTTTTAAAAATTGACAAAACAAGTCAAGTAAAAGAACAGGAAACAGCCATTCTCTCACACACACCTACCTCACACATTGTCTCATTCCGAAATATGACTTAGTGCTAATGATGCTTTGAGAGTTAAATGCATGGCCCCACCCCCACCAGAATCCCTTGTTTGAACAATGCGACCACAACCAATGATACTGTTTAGGAAGGCCTCGAAGCCTTTAGGAGTTTCAACTGTGCTTGAGGAAGTGAGTCACTGGGGGAGAACCCTGAAATTTAACAGCCTAGCCCCACTTGCTGTTCAGTCTCTGTTTCCTGACTAAAGATGAGATATGACCAGCTGCTTCCTGCTCCTGCCACTATGCCTATATCAGCATGTAAGACTATATCCCGAGAACTTTAAGCCAAGATCAACCCTTCCTCCCTTCAGTTGCTTTTGTCAGGTAATTGGCCACAGAAATGAGAAAAGTAATTATTGCTCCTGGTTTAGGGTTTATGGAGTGAGACTTCTAAGACTGAGAAGCTCTGAGATTCCAAGTACTCTGCATTGGCTATTTTACACGCTATGATGTCATCATCAAATGACGCATTGTCTGAAGGGATGACGTGTCCTCATTCAGTCTTTTGATTGTATGGGACAAGGGCTTCAGGAACATCTTCCTTATTCAACTGTTTCTATAGAGACGATTATATGTATGTACATAACATTAGGATTTCTGTGCGTTGTCTGGAGAAATGCATGGCTCTTTAAGGGTGAAAATGAACTTTGTTACAACCCTGGCTGTAAAAAGGATAGCCCTGAGTTGGTGCGATATTTGACTGGGGGGTATCTGAAGCATGACTGGGAGTTGTCTGTTTGGGGGAGAATGGTATTGATAGAGGAACATTGTGGCAAGTAGGCATGGCACTCTCTAGTGGCAGGAGCATGGAACACACAGGAGACTGGAGAGAGGCCATGGTAAGGACATGGATGGTGGCAAATGATGACACTACAAAAGCAAAGAGCTGCTGAGCCCTCGATACAAGGTACATTGATAAACCATATCTGTGACTAGCTCATTCTTCCATTTACATAGCTTAAACATAAAATATTTGCCTCTAGCAAATACTATATCAGGGAGATGGCTTGGAATCCCGTCAGCCAGTATACATATCATCTGTGTTAACTGAGGTAATAGGATATGATATGACATGTTTAAAAAGAGCAGATTTCAGGAAGATTATTTGCACATCTGTAAAATGCTCCTGTAGACAGAGACCTGGGAGGCTGCAACTCGGGTTGAGTTTTTACTCATCCTCCTCTGCTTGAATGAACAGGATGCCTTTATTTGTGAATGAGTTTCAAAGTAACATCACTTGCACTGTAATGCATCGGCACCTGTGTTCTCACATTTTTATGCTTATTAGAGCATCCTCGATCCTTATACTGGTCCTCACTCAACAGCATCAGTTATCACGGACCTATCAGAATGTCTAACCTTAGCTAACATTCACAAACTGAAATGATTTCTATGCTTGAAGGTTTCAGCACCCCCTTGTTCATTCAACACACCTTTAATTTGAACTTATGCGAACTATGATAGCACTTGTTGAAATGCTATAAAGTGTGAGGATACAGGCAGAGCTGAGTGCAGATGGCCATCGTGAGCTCTCTGCCTCGTGAAACAGGCGATACTAGATCCCTTTAGTTCCCACTTGATCCTGAGTGCTGCCAGGTCTGTGTGGCTAGTGGTGTTTCTTCTACAAATAGCTGTCTATCTGATTAAACAGGAAGGAAGGTAACAGAGGCCGAAGGGCCCTGCACATTTCCCTTAAATCCAGTCTAATTTCTCATTTGATTTGCTCTCACTTTTTGCCTTCTGTAAGTTTGTCTTTGACGCATGAGTCATAGATTCTTTTTTGCATGAAAGACTAAACAATATATACATACACAAAACTCTCTGACTCTCTTTATCTCTCTCTGTGTATCTCTCTCTCTCTCTCTGACACACACACAAACACATATATGCATACATGCACAAACATAAACATACATACACACATATAACATATGTGTACACACATACTGACATATACACACATACACATACAACATATATGCACATGCGTGCATGCACACACACACACACACACACACACACACACACACACTAACACTATAACTGATTCAGAACAGTGTTTGATTCATACATTTTCATGGTTGGAATAATTCTGTGCAGATTTTCCAAGCCAGTGCTTTACAATCATTGCCAGCAAAGTACCCTATTTTGGAACACACGGTGTCAGATTTCACAAACTGATTCATATTTCCTAGGCCTTGTGTGAAAGTAGGTGTTTCTATTTGGGAATTACAGCCTAAGCAATGAATATTTTGACAAAAAAAGACATTTTTTCCCTCCTCCAGCACATCCCTTATTTACTTAGAAACTGAAGGACCAATCACTAGTGTGGTTATCCCGGGTGCGTTCTCACAAGTTGTCCCTCTATGTGGCAATGTTTCAAGTCTCTCTGATTATAAATGTTGGTGGGGATGATGTGTGAAGCAATCCTAGCTGTGCAGACACAGAGGAATGAAAGGTGTACCAGCGTAGGACTGAAGTGAGGATGAACAATTCATATCTGACAGCAGACGGAATCTGGCTCTCTCAGGCAATGCTCCACGGCAGAGAGGCCCTCAAAGGCATCTTCAATTCGTCTGCAACTGCCTTTCCTGTTTCTTCTTGGGTGGCAGAATGGATCATTTAAGATGAGTGAAGCGACAGTCAGGGGCGCTGTGTGCTAACAGAGACAGACAAACTTGAAGGTATTTGTCATTACCAAACATTTACTCAACAAATGCTCCTGCTTGGAGCCTGGTTGAAGCCGAGCAGCGGGAGTTGCCTATGGAGAGAGCATTGCTAGATGTTCATGACATTATTGCCTCAGTTTGGTGCATGTTAGAAGAGAGAGCCCTCAGGAAGGTTGTGAGGACACCGTGAAGGTTTTAACATCTCAGTGTATTCATACCAGAGACTTAGCGAGTTCACAGGAACATGGGATGAGATGTTACCAGGGTGTGTCTTTGTTTATGCCTAGGAAAGAGTTTTCTGTGAAAACATAACACAGCTTATGGGTTTGCTTCAAGCTTTTCATCTTGCTTGTATTAAGGTTATTTGGATAGGAGTTAAAATCAGCCTCAAAAAAAGAGAATTGGGAAGCTACTGAGTGATTGGCCTCTGAAAATTTTGAAGTCTTATTTCTAAGCACACAGTACAGCCAGACAAGGTAGATATACAGGTTTGCTTTAGAGTAAAATCAAATGATCTTCAGGAAGACATGGGACAGGTTTGTCATTATTTTCTGTCTTCATCGGTAGTGTTGGGCTATCCTTAGGAGATACAAGGACTTAAGAAAACAAATTACATAAAGTATTTATAAAGTTCTTGTCCTTTACCAAGTGTCAAGTAATTATAGAAAAGAATATAATTGTTTGTAGCATTAGGTTTAATTTAGTTATATTCAAATTCTTGCAAGGCACTGGCCCACCACCAATAAATCCTTAAGCTTATCAGGCAGGAGTGGCTTTGGACTGGAGGCAGCTTGATGTATTGGTGTTTACAAATGAGCCATGCCTTCTGGTCATCACATTCTAAATTATATCTGCTTCCTGCATGTATTTATTTCTCATTGACCAAACTTTCAATCGGTGTGACTATTTATTTCAATGCACTGGTCTTTTCTGGCCTTCCACATATCCTGCTTCAAAAGCATATTATAACTTTAAAATTGAAAATAAGAATGATTATATTGGAATTAAGTAGAACTCTTACTGTAGTTACCAAACAGTTTTGACTATTCTCACAAAATAAAAAAATATTCTTAACCATTGGCAACCATTTTATCACAACATGCAGATATCTGGAAACTATAATTCATAGGCCAAATATGGTTTTGTTGCAAGTTTTTACAGATAAAATTTTATTGAAACATAATGATGTCTATTTATTTTCGTGTGTATCACTACCTGAATGCACAGTAGCATAAGTGAGAGGTTAGATTGATGATGTCACATCCAAACCCTACAGTAATGATTGTATGAACATATACTGAATGTCTTAGCTAGGGCTGTACTACTGTGAACAGACACCATGACCAAAGCAGCTCTTATAAGGACAACATTTAACTGGGGCTGGCTTACATGTTCAGAGGTTCAGTTCAGTAGCATCAAGGTCGGAGCATGGTAACATCTAGGCAGGCATAATACAAGCAGAGCTGAGAGTTCTACATCTTCACCTGAAGGCTGCTAGTGGAAAACTCACTTCTAGGCAGCTAGGATGAGGGTCTGATAGCCCACACCCATAGAGACACACCAACTCCAACAGAACCACACCTTCTAATAGTGCCACTCCCTGGGCTGAGCATATACAAACATCACACTGAAATTTATCCTGTTTTCTTCTCTAGATGGATAAGCTTCCATTGTTTTTAACAGGGAGCAGGGTAGGGGTAAGATGCTCGGGATATTCCATGTATTAATATTCCCAACTACTGAGTTCAAGTTCAAAGATAAACTCCAGGGCATCCCAGTCTTTCCCCCAGCAAAGGATGATATCTTGCTCCACACCAGTGCTATATGACATTGGATTAGCGCTGGGGAAGGCTGAAGCTTATCTGGACAGCATCTGAATCTCACAGCCTCAGAAATCTGCATTGGCTGTTTCAGGGGCATCCAGGCCCACTCCAAGGCTGGCAGTGATGCAGACCAAAGTTGGGGATTCTTTCACCAGTGTGCATGTCTCTGTTCAATGGTAGGGAAGATCTAGAAGCTCTGAGAACTTTGAGGTGTCTATGGACATTTTTTTCCCTGTCTGATCTTCAGTCCAGCCATAGCAGACCTGCTTTGAGCTCAGCTCCTTGCCAACACTTGTGTCTGTTCCCCAAAGAGTAGAGAGTCCAGATGTACCTACTACTGGCCAAAGCCCAGGTAGGAGTAGTAGAAACAGTCGGTTGCCTGGCTTCTATAGTTCTAGTTATTGAGTCTATAGGTGCCAATCTGACACAGTGTGTAGGCCAGTGACCAGCATCAGATTTCATGAAAGTGAGCCTGGTACTAGCTTTTAAGTCTAACATGGGAGTTTAATCCTTTCTTTCATCTCAAATCAAGAAGTTTTCCTCCAGGCAGTTTGAGTTGAGCGAATAGTAGAATAGACAAGTTTTTCTAGCCAAGATCTCCATTGTGACTTTCTTATTGAATAAAACCATGCATTGTGGCCTCTCTCCTGCTATTATTAGCTCTGTGAAGAGGGGATGTGGTGTGAGAAGCTGTTCACATTGAAAAATCATGTTATAAACTCACCCCCCCAAACACACACACCAAATTATATATGTATAAAGGGTTAATTAGAAAGCAGTGCTCCTGGGTTTCAATCCAGCTATGCACTAACGGGTTATATGAGCTGGAGAATCAATTGTCCCTGCTAAGAGGTTACTGGGAAGTGGCCACTAGATTTACTACAACAGTGTTTTGAGACAGTGACGTTGAGATGAGAATTTGCTCAGTTACCAGCAAGTGACTAAAGTTATGGGTCACCACCCTCCCTGTGTTCAAACCCTGGCATGGTCACTTTCTAGATAAACAATGCTGAAGAGAGTTCTAGGAAGTATGTCCTGATTGTCATTTGTAAAACTGAGATTAAAAAAAAATTCATATTACTGGGAACAAGTTAACTAGTGTGAATAATTCACTTTAATTAGCTTTTATCAACATAAAAACGTTCAAAAATAGAGGATGTTAATGTTGCTTCAATGTATTTATAGCTATTTTTAACTTGTGTATGTATGTGTGTACATGTGTGTGTGTTTGTGTATGTGTGTGTTTGTGTGTGTATGTGTATCTGTCTGTGGCTATGAACGTGTGTGTGTATCTGTGTGTGTGTGTATGTGTGTATCTGTGAATGTGTCTGTGTGTGTACAGACTTACTTATGAAAGAAAGAGGACAGAGTCAGGTGTGAGTCCTCACCTTCCACCTTGAAACAGGGTCTCTGATGCCTATTGCTCTGCTTACAGGGCTAGTTAGCCTCCCCATTTCAGGGGATTCTCCTGCTCAAAATTGATATGTGAGCTATCTTGTTGGATTTTGTCGGTTCTGGGGATAGGAACTCAGGTCCTCACACTTGTTTTGCAAATTGTATCCCTAAGCCCTCCTCATAACTTTAACTTACTTATCCCTAAAGGGAAAACTACGCTACATGGAATTCAGCCTTTTCCGAGTGACCCCAACCCGGTAACATCACAACGCTGCCCATCGCTCTCTTGACTCTTCATGGCTCTAATTCAGCCATACAACCTCCCAAATCTTCTCATCCCTCCAAACCTGTCTCCCATCTACTCTTTTCAAATTTCCTTACAAAGGAATTCTTACTAGAATGTCTCAGGTACCACTCTTCTCAGAATCCCATCCTTTGTTTCATTATCAATATAGGGAAAAATAGACCATCAATTGCTATTGACTGTGAGTCAAGAAAGAAGAGCCCTAGTGATGGACACTGGACTTATTACAGCACACATTCCTGGTGGCCTTGAAGGACGAGGTGAAACATGATTGCATTAAACGTGGTAACAGAAGAAAAAAACTAGAACTCAGTTAAATGTATTTTCAAAGGCCAACTGGTAAGTAGCATTTAGCCACTGCTAGTGACCTGTGGTATGTGTTACTCTGGCCTTGGTTCTTCTCTCCAGCTTGGAAAATAAAGACAAAGCCCAAAATACATCATGTGATCAGTGTGGCCTGCACTCTGTATGAAAGTGTGTAGCTGCATTTAATCTAGACACTTTCTAAAGATTCCTAGGGAAAGTTTCCTCTTCTCACAACCGCCTTAAAGGTCTTATATACTTAACAATCAAATCCAAACACCTAAGTATGAGCCATTATTCAACATAGTGTGGTGAGAGAGTTCTAGAGGCTGATCTTCTTACTTTTGTCAGGAAGATGAGGGTTTTACAAAAAGGTTGCCCTTGCTTCCTGTCCTCCAGAGTTTGATTTTTTTTTTTTTTTAATACTCTGAGTTTTTATTTCAGATTCTGTTGCCTCCTCCTTTTGAACCTCTAGCTTCAATTTTCCTGTCAGAATTTCTCTGGGGGAGGAGGGATTATGTTGACCTTATAGAAGCTAATTTTATATCTTCCATTTCAACCTGGAGGATGTTTGGCCTGTAACCTACCAGCATTCATGCTGACAACCCATACATTGTTCCAGGGTTGAATGAGATTTGATTGGAAATAACCTCAGTGGTGAACTCCAAATATCATGCTACAAAACAGAATAGAAAGAAGAAAATGAAAAATAATCTGTCTCTGTGTTCTCTCCCGCCCTCCACCCCTCCCCCTTTCCCATCTCTCTGTTGTTCTCTTTCCCTTGCTCTTTCCCTCTTTCACCCTTCCCCCCTCCCAGTTCTGTCCCCTCTTCTCTCTTTATCACCCCCACCCCACTTTTCACCTGGATACAGATAACTCATGCTGATAGTCTGGGAAATTTTTCTATTATTTTAATTTGTTTCTAATTTTTGAAATAAGCAGGCATATCTTCCACAAATTCTGTGAACTTTATACTCTTTTTCCTCCCCTTTATCTCAAGTCCACCCATGTCTCTAAGCAGCCTGTTCTTTATGCATACATTTCCGTGTGTAAGAGCTTCAAGCTCATTCAAAATGGAAGTGGTGTTTGCTGAGATGGGAAGAAGGGGTGAATTTAAAACTAATAAATAATCATCACCCATACCTACTTGGAAATAGCTTTCTTGTTGAATATTTCAATATATAATATCATGGAATGAGGCTGCCTTTGCTAATTTAAAGGTGGCTTACCATATAAATCTTGCAAATATATATGTACATGAGTCCTCAATTACCCTCCAGGCCGTCTTCTCCTGTTTAAATTACCTTAAGGAGAAACATATTTAGGTGATATTAGAGCCACTTACAGGGAAGGATAATGGCCATGGAAGAGCTTTAGCCTTTCTCCTTGATATCTTAGGCCAAGAGAGTGAGCAAGAATGTGCTCCTGGCCCTATTTCTCATTCATAGGTCAGTTTTCTTAGCAACTGGTGAGGCCCTGGAATTAAGACAAGGTCAAATCCCTCCTAACTGTGCCCAAGCCCCAGAAGAGACTCATAGACTAATCTACTGTGTCACTATATCTGAATATCAAGCAGGGGAAACAAATCTCTCAGAATCCTTATGTATGCCAGTGGTATTACGATGACCTTTGAATTACAAATAGATACTGAGAATGAACTCCCAGGAGCAGGCAATATCTATTAAATAACAATTATGAAAAGCTGTTTGCCTTGTGGAATGGCTTTTCCCATAATGAGGATATGACCAAGTTGGGAGGCTGGGGATGGTGTGACTCTGGTTGAAGCTTCTATTTCTGAATTATTCATTTGTCAAATGGAGAGAAATTCTCAAGGCTGGGCTAGGGGGAGAGACTCAAGAAGTCACTGGGGGAATTTCTTAAGGCCACGGTTTATACAGAAATGACTATGAGGACGTTGCTAAGAATCTAGAAGGATTAGAATAAAAACCTGGCTTCTTCCTCCAAGAGAATTTAAATGGCCTGGGTAGTGTGGGTTTTGTTGTCTGCCAAGCATGTAAATCATCAGCAGAAGGACTGGCACTACAAATTTTCTTTTTTTCTTAGTATTTATTATTTGTTTTTGGATCTGTATGGAAAACATAACCTTCATAGTTTTTCCTTGTTTGGTTTTGGTTTTTTAACATCTGATGAGGTGGTTTAGTAGGTAAAGGTGCTAGCTTCCAGGCCTGACAACCTGAGTTCGATTCCCAGAACTGACATGATAAAAGCATGTGTGTGTGTGTGTGTATGTGTGTGTGTGTGTGTGTGTGTGTGCGCGCGCGCGCGCGCGTGCGCGTGTGTGTGTGCTCATGTCTTTGTTTTATGCAATTGTGCTTGTGTGCATGAGTACATGTGTGTGTATAAGTGTGGAGGTCAGAGGCCACCCACACCTATTATTCCTAAGACATCAGGCACCACTTTTGGGTTTTGTTTTGCTTCTTTGTTTGGTTTTTGTTGTTGTTTTGGGTTTTTTTGGTGTTTTTTTGTTTTTTTTGTTTTGTTTTGTTTTTTTGTTTTTTTTTTGAGGAAAAGTCTCTCACTGGCCTAGAATTCACAGAAAAGTCCATAATGGTTAGCGAGGATACCCAGCTATTGTTCTGTCTCGACCCCTACTTCTAGGATTCCAGTTGTGTGCTGTCATACCTGGATTGTTTTCTGTTCTGTTCTGTTTTGTTTTGCTTTGGTTAGTTCTGAATATTGAACTCAGGTGCTCATTCTTTCAAGGCAAGCACTTTACTGACTGAGGTATTTTCCCACCTAATTTTCAAGTTTTCCCTAAACTTTTTCTTCCCCAGAATGTGCTATACCTTGGAACCTAAGATTCTAGACTTTGGACTTGGATGAACCTAAACTGCATCCCAACATGGCTCTTAATAAATTATACATTGTATTATTCAAAGTGTTTTACTCCATTCCTCAATAGCAAGTATGAATAACAATGTTTAACCCAGAGGAATAGAGGAATGGATGTCCCAGTGGCTCACAAAGCAAATATGTAATTTATTCTTCACATTCCGTGATGGCTGTGGGTCCTCTGTGATTTGGCCAGGTTCTGCCTGGCTTAGTTGAATTTCATGGGAAGTAACTGAGTGAGCAGAGCATGCTGCTGGCAGAACCAAAGGCAAAAACTCAAGATGGGAGAAGGACTGAGAGAAGATGCTGTGTCTGCTCAACTATCCACTGATCAAAAAGTCACACGGCCAAACCATCATCACCAAAACAGAGGAGCGAGATTGCCTGATAAGAGGAAATGAGTAATGGCTAAAAACAATCCACACTGGTGATTTGTTATTACCATATGCTGGTCATACAGCCACAGAGTTTCAAAGCTATTAGTTTGAGTGATAGTTAGGAATAAAAATTACTGTGCTTTGGCCCACTATTAAACTTTCAATGCCTTCACTACAATTACTGATCAATAAAAGTTGTGTGTAGTTTTAAGGGTCCTTACATTAATTATTCTAACAATCCAACAAGACTTACAATAGAGTGAAAAGGACATTCTACTGTAGACACTTCTTAGGTTTACTCTCTTCACAAAGTATTTCAGAGTTGAGGCAAAAAAAAATCATCCTTCAACGTGATTCTGTATGTAAATGTTGTATGACATATCTCTTCCAGTTACTGCTACTCTACAAGTAAGAGGCTCCTTTGCTAATAATCATTGCTCATCACTGAGTAAATAAAATGTACCAAAGACCATGTTAAGCACTTTTAAGTGGTTCCCTCCCTGATTTTAAACATATATTAGCAATTGTCTCTACAAATAGCTTCAACTTATAGATGGGACAATTGAAGTCTACAGAACATGGGGGATTGCCCAAAGTGACTGAGAGAGGAAAAGATTATATAGAGCATTTGAAACTATATAGTCTTGGTACAGCTCGTATACCATATTGCCTTCTGTGAAAATATAGAATTAATCCTGAGAGCAAACTATATTGAGTGCTTACTTGGGGCAAGGTATTATTGCTATGCATTAACTTATTTTGTCCTCAATAAACAAACAATAAAAGCTTACAGGACAGGTGTGGTCCCCACTCCCACTACAGAGTGGGTGAGAAGCTTGTTTCTATTTGCATTCCTGCTAAGTGAAGGTTAGCTCTGAAAGAGGTCTTCTGGTGTCAGAGTTCAGATGTTCACACTCTGTCTGCTCTTGGTGTCATAAGACAACGAGAATAGGAAATTTATTCCGGGAATCCCACACTCCACCATCATCTTTCAGTCCACCTATGTGTGTGCTCATTTCAGCTATTATCTCAAATGTACCTCACAGGCAGAGATGTTAAAACTGAGTTCTCCAACTTATATTCCCATCTAGCTTCCCAAGATTTTCCCCTTTGGTCACCATAACAACCTACAACCTACAACACACAGCTGGAATCATTATTGAGAAAGATGGAAAAGAAAGACTCTTGATGTATCTCCTCAGGGGTCCTCCAACATCTTTATCTTTTCCGGGTGAACTTTGGGCATCCTGTGATCTATGACCCTCCAATTAGACTATTTATGGTAATAAATAATTAAATGGTACAGCTGCCTCTGCACACCCCCACTCCTGGGAGCTTGCTTTTGTGCTCTCCTAACACCCAGCGTCCCCAAAATCAGAGCAGGAGATGCAGCTAAATGGCATTAAACATTCATGTAGAGTCAGTTGGTAGTAGCATGGACTGCATCTGCCTGTCCATCCTCTAGCACAAAAGAACCACAAATTACTACAATCAAAAAAGGCAGAAATAGAAGGCTTTTAAAGTATGACCTGTAGATGTCGTGCTTAGTATGTGCTAACTAGATGGGACACTTTGCTACTTGAATTTAGCTTCTTGATGGAGTATCAGATATGATCATGAGTCAGATTTGAGGAAATCAAATCAAGTAACATAAATGAAACATAGACAAGCTGTGCACTGTGTTCAAAGAAGGAGTTATAAGCTTGCTAAACACAGGGCATATTCTTATACAGACTGGGCTGAATGCCTCCTCCTTAGAAGGTGATACTAGGGCACAGTTCACATTGTTTTTATATCAAGTATCCTTTCTTATCTCAGCATCCATAATACTCAACAATATTGGCTTTGTAAACTCAGCCTCCAATATAATGTACGTGAAGCCTTACTGCTCAACAAATCACACAAGTATATTGCCGGCTCTCTGTGAGAATAATTGTATATTCCTAGAAATTTCTCAATTCCTGTTTTGTCCTGGCTATTTAGCTAAGGATCTTATCATTTAGGCTGAAGTTTTATTTAAATTATAGTGGTGAAAACATAATATTATAATTTGGGTCAAGCTCTCCTTCTTATAGCAAGAATTCATTCTCAGGTGCTTTACTTCAAACAAATATCCCATACAAATTTTTTCAGTCAATTCTTAACAGTGGTTTAGCGATAAGGCATCAACAACTCCACAATGCTTTCTGTCCCCAAGGTTTGGAAGCACGTCCTTTAACAATAAAGACTTTCACATGTGTGTACTAAAAGAAAGTACTGTGTGTGTGCATGTGCGTGTGTGTGTGTGTGAACAGAAAGTACTACATGCATTAATAAACTATCTAGAGAAATAGCACGTCAAGTAGTTCCAGATGCACACAGCACAGCACTGTATTCATGGCATTTATGTCAATGTAGTACAAAGGCAGGGGTATCTTTTATATAAATACTATTTTATTCTCCTATGTATATTAAATTTTCTCTTAGAATTTAAAACACCAACCATGATGGCTGTGTTCCTAGTCACAAAGAATGAAATGCTTAAAGTAGATGTCAAATAATGTCAACCAAAATACTGCCACAGGTTTGTTGCCCATGGAAACGTGAACACTCTGATCAGAGGCAGCCCTTTAATGAGACCCAGGGGAGCTGATTGACAGCTTGCCTTCCAAGAGAACCTCACCCTCTGGCATGTCTGAAATCAGAGTAACATATTCACTCACCTGTGTGTTTCTTTATTGCTTCACAAATAGGTCTGTGCTAGATGCTAGATGGTGGTTACTTCTTCTGTGAGAATCCAACAGTAATTAAAGTACCCGCAGAGGAAGAGAATACATGTCTGAGCTCTAATCCACTCACGATGGCATTCACGCCAGGCGGCTTTTGAGACTGATGGTGCAACATGCAGTTATCACTTATTGGAAGCAAATCAATGACTGTGAAACTTAAAAAATAAAATTTGACATAAAGGTTGCTTTTGTAAAGAAATAAATAGACAAAAAAGTCAAGGCTATTGCTGCCATTCGTTTATGTTCTTTTCTGATAAACTTCAATAAGGGGTAAAGGGTTCAGTTAAAGACTGCAAATCCATAGGAAGAACGATATCAATGAACCAGACCCCCCCAGAGCTCCCAGGGACTAAACCACCAACCAAAGTGTACACATGCAGGGACCCATGGCTCCAGCCGCATATGTAGCAGAGGATGGCCTTGTTGGGCATCAGTGGGAGGAGAGGCCCTTGGTCCTGTGAAGACTCCATGCTCCAGTGTAGGGGATTGCCAGGGCATTGAGGTGGGATTGGGTGGGTGGGTGGGGGAACACCCTCATAGATAAGGGGGAAGGGAGATGGGATAGAGGATGTCCAGGGGGCAACCGGGAAAGGGGATATCATTTGAAATATAAATAAAGAAAATATCCAATAAAAGAAGAAAGATACTTCGCTGGGAACTTCACAGTTGGCTTTTAACTTTCCCATCAGAACACTCCACCTATCTCGTCATCATTCACTCACTGAAGAACTGTACTAGAAATCCACTACTACTCCCTAGGCTGCAGTTAGTGATAGAGGAGGAAGCACAAGTCCCACACAGTTTATTTTCTGTTGGGAGATTTGGATAATGAAGTAGGTGAGAGAATATGTATGAACATAGTTCCCACTACTTAATATGATCGCAGAGATAGTTGATCTATACCAAGTAAACCAGGTAAGAGGAAAGGAACAATAAGGTTAGTTAGCTACTTAAAATGGGACAATTCTGGGGCTGGGAAGATGGCATGGCGAACAAAGGAACTCTTTTTGCCAAGTCGGACCATTTGAGTTAGATACCCAGGACCCTCATGGTGGAAAGAGAGTTCAGACGCCTGCAAGTTATTCTTAAACTTTCCCATACACACCATGGCTCGCGTGTTCCACTCATACAAGTAAATAGGCATTAGAGGTGTAAATGGGACAGCTTGGGATAGCTTCCAGAGAGGTGACACTTCAAAGACTGGATGTACCAAGAGAGGAAGTCACCTGCATGTACAGCAGAGAAAGCTTCCAGGATGTATGTGAGAAGGGGAGATAAGAATAATATAAATAGAAAAACCCAGAGGTGATCATTTTGGGGGTAACTTGGGAAAAACAAGGCCAACATGGTTCCAGCACAGCTGAAGGTAAGCCGCACCCAGAGTAGGAATTTAGAAGGAAAGCTAGGTGAGAGCTTGTGGTTTCCTGGGAAGGTTTTGGATGAGAGTGTGCATGGTCCGTGTATTATATGTTATACCATGAATAATTCTAGCATGGCACATGTATTCTGAAAGAGGAGCAATGTTTAGAACTATTGCATTAGGGGACCCCAATGAATGTGTTCACAACAAAGGGAGAAGCATGGCACAGAGAACCTTTGCCCTCAACCCCATTTAATGTTTTGTGTAGCTGTTCTTCACCATTACGTATGGCCCAAATAGATGAATAAACCAGTTTCCTAAATAGCTCGCTTTGTATCTCACAATCGCACAATTTAATGAAACTATGATCCTTAAGCAAGCATAGATGTGGTCTAAATATCAGTACAGTCAGTAGCGGGTAAGGTGGACATGGTACGCATACGAGTGAAGATACAGTTTACACTTTGGTTTTTGGACCTTGCTAATGCTCGACAGCTGGGGATAGTTCAACCAATTTCAGATTACCCCTCATCTTACTCAATTTCCCATTCATAAAAGTATGCCTTGATTTCATTCCCAAATAATCGAATTTGACCAAGCTTTCTCCGGAATGCCTCTAATGACGCCCTCTGCCAGCACCTGGTCTCAGCAGCAGTATAGCAAAACGGTTGTGATGGGGAATCAAGGGGAGTCATTCATCAAAGCCTTATAGAAATAAACAGTCAGAATTGGCTGTCTGTCCGAAGAAAGACAAAAGGAAACAGTTCAAGACGTATTTCCTTTTAATAGGGAATGATACTACTTTTGGGGTGTATTGCGTTCCTCTTCCCAGAGTCAGCCAGCTGCCACACCACCATTACCATCTGAGAACCCATAGCTCTGGTGATACCAGCAGTCCTCAAGCAAGAGGCTGGCAACAGGTGCTTGTGAGCACTTCAAGGTGCAAGGCTAGAACCAAGCATTCTGACAACATTTTGAGTAGGCTGCTGCCTCTTTTCTCCTTCTTCTTCCTCTTCCTCTTCCTTTTCTTCTTCTTCTTCCCCTTCTCCTTCCCTTTCTCTCTTTCCCCCTCTTCCTCATCCCCCTCCCCCTCCCCCTGCCTCTTCCAAGGTCCCTTTCCTCTTCTTCTTTCCCTCCCCCACCACCATCTCTCTCTGCCGCTATACTATAACACTGATCTTGAGTTAACCTCCTAACCTAGCTAACTCCTTGCATGTCTTCCTCTTCAATCTGATCAGTGGAAGAAGAAAGCAAGAATTAAAACTAAGTAAAGCAGCTGTGTTCTTGAGGATTAATATGCTCACCTACAGAAACAACCGACTCAAAAGACATAACACAGGAACTGTATTAGTTAATCATGTCTAATTACTGTCTTATTTATAGCATTTCATGATTTTTAAATGCAACAAAACCAGTGTTTTTCATCATGTTTACTTTTTTTCCCATTACACTTACAGAAACTACATAAAAGGAAGATTCTCAATGAGAAAAGATATTCCTTTAACAAGGAAAATTTGGGGTGAGGGCCAAGAAAATTTGGGGTGAGAGACAAAAAGTTCTGAGAGAGAGGGGGTAAGGCAACTGTTCAGAAGGGACAGAACAGAATTCCGTCTCCAGTCTATTGAGATCCAGCATGTGCATCAAGCTCCCTGAACTTACAGTAGCCTAACCTTTCTCTGTGTGTTTTAAGTATATTGCTACCTCACATTTTTCCTTCTGACTTTCCACCATATTATAGCAGCAGGACAATGGCGTTAAGGAAAATTATACACTGCACCTCAAAAGGTGATAGGCTTTGGAAGATCTGGCCAGTTCTGAAAGCTGACCATCAGAAAGACACATTTTTGAAAGAACTTACAAATAAGTGGTGTGTATGACATGCGCACAATTCCCCAAAGCGCATGAATGATGCCAAGGCACGATTGAGGACCACTGACTCCAAATGCTACCAGAACATCAGAAAAAAAATGGCTTTGCTTTGTGCGGATCTATTCATCTGCTAATATCAAAACAAGCCCTTCCTCTCTTCATGGGTCCTATCTTTGAATGCCCTGTAATTACTCAAATACATACAGCATGTCAGATTGATAGTAGCCTAGTCTCACTAAAAGGCCGGGCCACAGTGGCAAGCACCATTCTTGCTACTGCCAGTCAGCAACATCAAAAATTGTGTGTCAGGCTTGTGAGCCAGAGGCAAGCCCACTCACTTTTCAGCTCCTGCCCGTTTGATTCGGTTCCAGCCGTTCAATGAGAGAGCCAACTGTTGGAACGCAACAATGAGCCCTGATCTTGTGCTTGAGAGCCAAGCTACCAGGGTTGGGGACTGAAATTAATTCTTTCCTGGCTTTTTTTTTTCCTCCTGAGCTTCCCAAATTCTTGTCAGATGTTTCGGCTCTGATTTAAAAATGTACGGGGAAATGAACTACACGCTCCTCTGCCTTCCTTTATCAATCCACTTTCCAGCAGGAAAATAGCAGATCCTGTGGGAACGAATTCGGCTCTCAGTGCCAGTAACTGTGTAGTTTGCTTATCTAATGATTTTCATGTATTCCTCAGGTAATATCTCCTGCACTAACCCGTGTCCTCCCAGTGAGGAAATCCCGCATATGCGCAGTCCATCTAATGTAAACCGAACAACCAGGATCCCATCACAGCTTGCCTGTTCACTGCTATGCTGACATTCCATGCTCATTTTGAGAATTTATTCAAAACCATTTCCCTCACCTATTACAAATGCATAAGAAGATGTGCTTTGTACCCGGAAGTATCTAAAGAACTTTGAAAATAATTATCGCATTGTGTATACACATATATTAAAATGTTTTCTTCTTCAATCCCATGATTTATTGCTATGCTTTTTTTGTAATTATAGTTTGTGAAAACACTTTGAAAGGGGTAATTTTAAAATGGGATGTGTAAACTTAAAAGCTAATTTACTGTACATTTATTTTTGTGCATGTGAGCATAATTATAGGTAGTAACTGCATTGGCTGATATAACAAATAAACCCTAAAATGCTAAATGGTTCAAATCTTCCAGCCATTTTTAGCCCATGGGAGGGGGTCAAAGAAATTAGTTTGAATTTCTTTTATTCTAATTATTTTCTCCTCTGACTTTTCTAATTGTGATTTTGTGTTTTTTTGTTTGTTTGTCTGTTTGTTTTATGCCCAAAGTTAATTCCAAAGGAAAAGAAATGAGCATTAAGAATAGTTAGTCAGTGCCTGGCATTGCTATGTAGCTCTGACTGACTTCAGGTTCACTGTGTAGCCTGCCCTTGATTTCATGGAGATCCGCCTGTATATGCACCTTGAGTGCTGGGACTAAAGGTGTGCTCCACCATGAAAACATCCTATTAATAATGAATATCCTTCCATTTTCTCATGTGTCATACGCATTTTCATTCCCTTTAAGTGTGGGGATCTTTCTCAAACTTCAGAAGACCATAGAGACCACCTGTGCCAGCCATTTGGTTAGCGATCTGAAGGAGTGCTACATCATCAAGACAAAAATGAAGGCAGCTGTATCTGCCAGGGGCAGAACAGAATGTTCCAGATTCAGGTCTGCCTCAGGAAAGGCCATGTTCTTTTGTCCTTCTTGTTCCTCCACCCCTCAAAGGACAGTTTGTTGGAAGGCATGAGAACCAGAAGAATTTTGCTTCACAACTGCCACCAGGAAGTGACACTCTGCTGGTAGCATGTTGGAACACTACAGACATTGCTCGATCTCCATATTCTTGTTATATTAAAAGCCTTGAGTGGGTAGAAAGCATGTTTGTATGAGGCACTGTCACGTGTCTTCAGTGACCAACACAGTGAGCACTCAGTATACGAACTAACAGTTGATCATATAACAAGTGTGTTGGAGACTATGGGTCCTGCATTATATATTTATAAATGTGTATAAAGTCATATTATGTAAATGTAATATAACATGCACATTATAAATGCAACATGTTTATAATTATTATAGTTATATCAACAAGATATATATTTATAAATATATAACACATACAAAGAAGCCCCACTAGATGATAATATATAAATAAGGATGAACCCATTGGGGATGATATTTGAATGATACAAAATAGCTACCACTAGACATGTTGTGGAAGGAGGTGAGGTGAAAATTTTGAGAAGTCATTTTGAGTGAGGTAGGGGAAATCCTCTAGCCTTTATTATAAACTTACTAACTTGAATACTGCTATTAGATTAGAGGAGTGACATGGACTTGTCTACCTTATATAGGGGTCCTTCTCATGAAGGCTAAATGAAAGCTTCCGAGCAGGGTTGAGTGGTACAAGTCCACCACCCCAGTACTTGGAGAGTAATATGACAAAGAGTGTTTTCAGACCATCTTTAGTTGAATATGGAGACCAAGGAAGCCTTAGATATATAAGATTTTGTCACAAGAAATAAAATGCTACAAACAAAATCTTTTCAAATTTATCTATATTTAATTTGTTATTGGCTACCTGACTATTTTGTTTGGGGATGTCCTGAGCAGGTCACCCAATCACACCAAAAATGCTTTTCTAAATTAAAACATCAGTGTCCACAGAAATTTTAATTAATGTTGATGTCACCTTATAGATCATAGATTAAGTATATTATGGAACATAATTTTGTGAGCTATAAAACACCAATGCATTTGTGGTGTGTTTTATAAAATAAATGCATATGGCAAATTTAGCACCCTTATAGCCTTCAGAACACAATTTTATTACATTTTTTATTTTATTGAAAGGTTTATAGCCAAGCTTTGTTGTATGTCACCTGTCCTATTATGCTTTGATTCATGACAGGATTTTTTTTTTTCCTTAGAAGGCAAGGCAACTCCATTATTTTAACACTCTATGGAGAGATGCTCATTTATAACAAACTTTCAGAAAAATTTCCAAGTTTATATTTATGTTAAAAACTAGCAGATAGCTGGGCAGTGGTGGGGCACGCCTTTAATCCCAGCACTTGAGAGGCAGAGGCAGATGGATTTCTGAGTTCGAGGCCAGCCTGGTCTACAGAGAGAGTTCCAGGATAGCCAGGGCTACACAGAGAAATCCTGTCTCGAAAAACCAAAAAAACAAAAACAAAAAACCCCCCAAAAAACTAGCAGATATCTATATCAGTGATCATACAAGTTTTGTTTGCAAAATGCAATCTGTGACTGTGGCTGTCCACAACACTCTCAGAAAGAAGAGCATCATTTTATCAGGGGCCTCATCATGGCTGACTCAGAATGCCTCCTGTGGAGTCCGAAGGGGGAAAGTTACCACCATTTACACTGTCATCACTGGATACATTCAAAGCAGACATGCAAATCCTAGCTGCTCTCTAGTCCAAAATTAATGTGTTTTTTGTTTGGTTGGTTTTTGTTTTTTTGTGGGGTTTTTTTTGTTTTTTGTTTTTAAAGTACTTCATCCCTACTGTATGCGTTATAGCACTCTACATGAAGAAAATGATTAATTTTGTCTTAGGTTTAAATGTAAAAGTCAGGTGCATTTCACTGCATTTGATACAACACAACCATCAACCTTCCCCTTAATGGGGCCTCGCTGGCTCACAACACTTTAATCTTCAGCAACTCTGCTTTCAAAGGTATTTTTATGGCTGCCTTCAATGATGTGACGAATGATCTGGTGACCTGTAACTCTGCTACGTCTTCCATATCATCAGTTAAACTTATTCCATCAGGGTAGCAATGTGGCTATAGCTGGTCTGAATTTCAGAGCCACATACTGCAAGATTTGTGAATGAGACAGTAACCGTCTTCTCTAATATTCTACCAAGAAATTTGCCTTGTTGGCTGTCTTGGGTGCCATACCCCTTCGTAGTCCATTGCTGTGGCTAGAAAAGCTATGATAGAGGGATAACCTATGCTAATCTACATTCACCATCGAGGCCCCACTCATGTAGATCGAAGTTCACAGCCTTATACTTGCAATGCTCACAAAAATATGTATGAATCTGAGAGAATGAAACATGGTGGAAATAAAAGCTGGCTATGCAATTCAAATGTGTGCTCTGTTATCCAGGAGCCCTAGAGCTAAATAGTATTGTATTTAGGAAGAAAAGCTCTGTAGCTAGAACCCTGCATCTGAACATCACCACACACTCCTAAGGGCTCAGGTTTATTGCAGTTCTATATGTCAGTCTCTCAGTGTATAATCCACAAAGTGTAAGCAGTAGTACTTCATCCGACTGCTGTGAAACGTAGGTTTGTGATATATGTGGAAATTTAAAGCAGTACTGTTAGAACCCAGGTCTGCACCATTAAGCCAGACTCCAGAGACTGAATCAGACCAGATTACACCTTCTCTCTACAACAGAGAGTTAAGAAGCAGTCTATGCTGTGACTTGACAGCTCTCAATTTATGAAAATCAGTTTCTGTATACTCCTTGCTATGGATGCTATGCTGAAGTAAGTCAGATGGCATGAAAGCTTCTGCCCACAGTTAAAAGGTCATACAAAGTCAGACTTATGCTTTCTTTGGGAGGTCGATCCACACAGTCCTTGGGAGCACTTTCTCTCATTCTCTCAATGTTTTAAAAGTGTTAATTTTTATTGAAATAGAATTATTTTACTTCTTCCTGTTCCTATTCCAGCCCATCCCAAAATACCTCCCCTTGAACCTTTCACGTGCCCCCACTTTCATGTTAATACTTTCCTTTTTCTTTGATTATTGATGTTATATATGTGTGTGAGAAGGAGTTGGGGGAGCAGAAACAGAGACAGAGAGACAGAGACTGAGAGACTCTCACTCTTAATAAGGCTTTATTGCAGGCATTAAATTGAAGTCTCCCTTTCTTTGAGGACCCCGTCATTTTTAAATCTTCATGAACTCTGCCCTTTGTATCTAGACTTTCCCTTCCACCTCAGTGCCCAAGCCTTCAAGTTCTTTCATTCTAATAAGCTCAACATATGAATAGAATTATGAATTAGGTGTCAGCTTCCTTTCTGGACTAACTGCTGCTGTTCTTGTTTTACCATTATAGCAGTTACCTGGTAAGTTATAGGTATTATTAAATCTTAGTGAGTATTATGTTTGATGAAGTTATTGCATCTATAACTTCACTAGTTACCTGTTTGTGTGTATGTGTGTGCAAACAGTCACAGTAGAATGATAGCATGAATAAAGTCTGAAATGACAACTACAATCTTACAACAGGACCAGTACAGAAGTAGAGAACGTCATTCATTCCTTTACAGAAATTCTCATAGTTGCACTGAGAACAATTTTTCCTACCAAACTCTGATAAAGACGTTAGCCTCAATAGACTGGTATAGTTATTTTCGATTTTATAGTTAGACTTTGTTTCTATATTTGTACCATTTAAATCATATTACAAAGTGTGCATTTTGTTTTGTCTTTGTCTAAACTCAGAGTTTTTAAAAAGGGGTCACAGTCCATTATCTGATTAAAGACAACTCTTTTAAATCTGTTTTTTATTTTTCTTGTGAAGCGTTTTATAGAAGCATTTTAAAGGCAGCCATGGAAACTAGACCTGTCAATGAAAATGATAATTGTATATCTTAAGTGTCTCCTTTTGGGGGAGGGGAGCCTGGAAAGATGTCTCAGCAGTTAAGATTACTTCCTGCTCTTGCAGAAGACCAGAGTTCAAAACTCAGTATCCATACCAGGGAGCTCACAATGCTTATCACTCCAGCTCCAAGGGAACTGATCTCCTCTTCTGGTCTCTGCCAGCACCCACATGAACATGGACACACACAAAGACACTAATAGATACACATGCTATAGAGAGCACCAACTAACCTCTTCAATGTCAGCCCACACTCAGAGTTGGTTTGGTAATTCAGAGAGCAGAACAAACACAGTAAACTCTCAGACCTCAAAAGAAGACCTCAGAGTGCATCACCTGCAGCTTGCTGACACTCTTCTGGCTCATGTCTTGAGGACAGGATCTAAGAAGTGTAAACACGACTGCCAGCAGCTTCCGGCGACGGCCGGAGACCTCAGCTTGGGCCACAGGGCCCCACACCTGATCAGCGCCGGGACAAAGATCCCTCGCCGGAGAT
>CM052713.1:72620536-72651678 GCA_028551405.1 Uromys caudimaculatus | reverse complement strand
ACAGTAACCGCTGGACTGAGAGTGAGGTACCAGATGGAGGGGTTGGAGAAAGGTCTGAACGAGCAGAGGGAATTGGCAGCCCCATGGAGGGAGCAAGAGCATCAATGGGCCTGACCCTCCCCCCTGGTCGGCCTGGAGTTCAGACCACTAACCAAAGAATACTATTGACCCATCTATTGACCCATGGTTTGGACTACATATGAGGCAGAAGAATCACCTCGATGGCCATCAGGGAGAAAGGAGAGGACTTTGGGCCTGAGGGTGCTAGAGGCCCCAGTAAAGAGGAATGTCAAGGTGGGAATATGGGGATGGGTGGGCAGGTAGGTGGGAGGAGGAATTCCCTCACAGAGGCGGGGAGGGAGAGGGGATACGGGGTTTCCAAAGAGGAGACCCAGAAAAGGGGAAACTTCGGAAATGTAAATAAAGTATCAAAAATAAAAATTAAAAAAAAAATAAAAAATAAACATTATGATAAGCACAAAGAAAATTATCTATAGGGGAAACCAAAGTGAATGAGTGTCTTAGTCAGGGTTTCTATTCCTTTGCAAACATCTTAACCAAGAAGCAAGTTGGGGAGAAAAGGGTTTGTTCAGCTTACACTTCCAATTGCTGTTCATCACTAAAGGAAGTCAGGACTGGAACTCAAGCAGGTCAGGAAGCAGGGGCTGATGCAGAGGCCATGGAGGGATGTTCCTTACTGGCTTGCTTCTCCTGGCTTGATCAGCTTGCTTTCTTATAGAACCCAAGACTATCAGCCCACAGATGGTACCACCTACAAGGGGCCCTCCCCTCCTTGATCACTAATTGAGAAAATGCCTTACAGCTGGATTTCATGGAGGTGTTTTCTCAATTGAAACTCCTTTCTCTGTGATAGCTCCAACTTGTGACAAGTTGACACAAAACCAGCCAGTACAATGAGTAAGAAGCCAAAGCCTGCTGTTATAGGAAATTACCTACCCATACTGAAGACTGTAAAAGACATAATAACTACAGCAAACTAGAAAATGGATTATAAAATGGCTGTTAGAAGAACTTACCTTATGATAGTTACCTCATATGAGGTTACATTCTCTGATTAAATGTCATGAAGTGACTGAATGAATTAAAAACAAAGAAAGAAAAAATACAAACTCAACTATATATTGCTTACAAGAAACTCACTGTACCTAAGGACATCTGTAGACTATAGATGGTAATCTCCTGCTTTGTATTATTCTATTCTCACCTTTAGATTATTTATTTACTTACTTATTTGTGTGGAAGTTTTTCCTCCATATAGGTGTGTACCAACACATTCATGCTTGGGACCCATAGAGATCAGAAGAGGTCATTGGATCTCCTGAAACTGGAGTTATGGATGACTGTGAGCCACCATGTGGCTAAAATTACAAGCAGAAGATGATCAAGAAGAGAGATGAGTTAGAGTGCTTTTTTTTATGGTCAAAGAATTAGCCAGTAGATTTTAATGTGTATGTGTGCAGGCTTTTATTCTTAACATTAGGATCTTAGCACATAAATTAAGCAAGAGGGAGGGGTGTCATTGAAGTTAGCCATTTCCCACATTCCAGACTGAAAACCATACTGCATAGATTTATACTGATTAAATTTGCAATCCTGTGCCACAAAATTATTTTATTTTATTTTTGCTATTCTTTGTGGGACACTGTAAGGTATCAGCATAGAAATTCATAGTTTTTAGAATAAAATTATCCCTTAGAGTTAAACCATGGGCCAAAAATATTAAATAAAATTGGTGAATTAGAGTTTCCTTAAATGAACAACAGCATTCCCGTGGCGTCAAGACTTGATTGCAGGTTGCCTGGACATATTAGTGTACCAAGAAAGTGCACATACTCAAGGAGTATCTGCATAGCACGGGAGGAAATCAGCAGAGTCTCTAAGCAAGGTGACTCAAGCCATTTAAAGCCATCTTCTCCCACTGGCAAGAACACCTTTCTGAGAGGATGTCCACCTCCATCCCTACCCCAACCTTCACACATATTCTGTTAGTGTTTCCTATTCTTGCTGTGTTTATTCTTCAAAGTCAACAAGGAAATATTCAGCTGTGATCTGACTTCCTGTGTGGTCAAGCTTTGTGAGTCACTCCTGGGGAGAAGATGAGGAAAGGGGAGCCAGCTGTAGAGTGGCATCTGAATCTCAGTCATGACCGACCTTGAATAGACCACAGAGGAAATGCTCTATTACTTATCACTGCTGTTGTAAACTTTGGATTAACTCTTTTTTACAACAAATATTTCAGCATGCTTAATCTTTTGTACTATTAATTAATAAAATAATCATATGACCTGTACATTTCTTATATCCTTTTGTTGAGCCCTGGATAGAAAATTAAAATACTACATGTCTTAATGTTAATCTTATAGGTTCTTAGGTTCAACTACCTGTTATTTTATGTAGCACAGAGAAATGTCTCATCAGAATTTCCAGCAAGAGTTCAGATATCCTATGAAGAGTTGAGCTATCCTATGAAGACAGAAGAGATATTGTTTACTTAAGCTTGCCTCAGTCAAATTTCAGAGGATCATCTCCCAAAAATCACATGTAGGAGGAGGTCCATGTCTTTGGAGATATCTGGGCACCAAGAGAGTCACAGGAGCAGAGGTGACAATGAGGCTCTGCCTTTTGCTACCTGTGAGTTCTCCTTTCTCATCCATTTTTGTTAATCCCCACCATTCCTCTAAGGTTTTAGAGTTTGGGACTTTCTTGAGCAGCTTAAATAGGTGTCCAAACTCAGCTTCCTAAACTGAAGAAACACCAAATGAGCAAGGACTCCCTTTATTCTCCATAAATCTGACCAGACTCATGATCAGCTTGGATGATCCTGGACAAAGTTTTATATATAATGTCTTAATGACCCCCAGCTTTGCCAGACAAGATAGTAATAAAGCTCTCATGATCTATTGCAAAAGTATACCAGGCGAAAAAAGATTGTATCTTCTGAGCCCACCAGAACACTAACATACATGATAATTCCAACTGCCAAAACCACTCATAGAGTGGCTTCTGCCCTTGCTAAGAACAGGAAAGTGAGAGTCAGCAAAGAACAAGCAACAGGTGACACTCTTTACATAGGTTTTCTGATAATTGCCTGGAATGGATAGGGAAGAAAAATGGAGATCTGAAAATTAAAGCCACAAGCCACTGAGGGCTGACCACAACCTTCTCTTCCTCTTTGATTTGGAGTGAAGGATGCAGGAAGGTTCTGTGAAGATTTATGTTGCTAGGCAGTGCTCTGACTTTTCAGGCAACCAAGTCTCCCTGGAAGCTATACCAAATCTCCTTTGATTGCCTGTGATCAAAGGCAGGGAGGCATCCCTGCAACTTAGCTTCAGAAAGCTGAGGCAATCAGGATGCCTAGAGGGTATTAATAGTTCCTGAGCCCTTTTAAGGTGAGTAGTGCTTCTGACAGTGTTTTGTGATAACAAAAATGATTTGTCTCTACCTTCTTCCTTTTGGGCTAAAAAGTTAGTCTGACCTCTCTGATTAAGTCCCGTTTTGTAGTAGATAGTAAATATGTTCAGTTACCTTGCATTCCATTTGTACACCTGATGCTTAAATATAGTACAAGGTGTGGGAAGGCTTTCTAGAGTGGAATTAGGAGACTCAACTTGGTCACTGACTGCGTATAACCTAGTAAAATTGTCTATTAGCCTTGACCTTAGCTTTCTTATCTGGGAAAAATGCTCATGAGCTTGTGTTTGCTTTAACTTCCTTGGACTGTATTGGTAAACAGGGCTCCTGTGACTCAGTGCTCTTATTTATAGCTAAGGCTGCCCCTTCACAAGCATGCCAGGGTGACAGTTGGCATTTACTTTACCATTTATGTCCCTTCTTTCTCCTCAGGGTTTGTGAAGTCATGTTCGTATGAACCAGCATGCACTGCCTCACAGGGATTAATTGCATTTATTAAAAGCTTTCAAATATGAATGTGCACCATGGTATAGATCAATGGGGTTACGTTTCATTTAGAGTATAAACTGTGTCATATACATGAATTTAATCAAACTGTTGGCGTTTTCTGTGTTTCATTTGTATAAGAAAAACTATATGTAAAGCTGAAATAATGTTGAAAGACTATGAAAGATGAAAATTTCTACACGAGTGTTCTTAATGTTAATTGTTTTCTTTATTCACTTTTCTATTTGTTTGCCAGTTTTACAAATATAGATAGGACCTGTAGAGGATTATCAAGAATAATGATTTTGAAAATAACAAAAGTACAAATTTTTTGTGATGATAGTTCATATCCAATAAAGAGGCAAAAAATTAATTGGGGAACATGAGCAGTCTCTGTTGTCCCTCCTCACTGGGCTTCTCTCCTTTCTCTGCCTCTCTGCTTCTCTTTCTCTCCCTCCCTTCCAACATTCTTCCCATTCCTCTTTGTATATTTTCTCATCTTCCTCACCACCCTTAACTCTCTTTTCGTCTATTTCTTTGCTTCCTCTTCTCCACACTCTTCTCTGCTTCTCTCCTCTCCTTCCTTCTTGAAGATCTACCCCCCATTTGCAGTAAAGTATCTAACTCTGCAGAGAGTTTTTGAAAAGAAAGTCAAACCAACCACAGGTAGGCAGAGCCCTGGGCCCACTAAGACTCCAGCAGGCGTTGGTAGGGATGAAGGGTGGCTATTCTTCCTGGGATTGCAGAAGGGTGACATTCAAGAGTCCAGCTAGCATTTGGAGAGCAAGGAATATACACAAAGAACGTATGTTTGTCCTAAGTTAATGATCCTCAAGACAACTTCCCTAAAGACAGGATCCCTGACAGCACATTCCAAAGTTGCCTGGCTTTCTGACGAGAGGCAGTGATTAGTGAGAGAGAAGAAAAAAACAGAGATAATGAGAATCTGGCTTTCCCTCCGATTTTGAGAAAATAAACCAAAACCAAACCAAACCAAAACAGAACAAAACAAACCACTCCCACTCCAAGAAAGCAAAACATAAAACCTTAAAAACTCTGGATTGGAACAAATTTCTAACAAGGCTAGTAAGTAAGAAAACCGCTTCTCACTACCCCACCCCAACCTTAGGCTTCCTCAGACCCCCATTTCTTAGCCTTCCTGTCTCTCATCTGGAAATAGAGACAAGACCACGTATGGTGGGACTGAATACTTGCTTCAGATAAACTCTAGCCATTTTCTAGGCATCACCCTGCCCCTTCAAGATCAACGATATTCACTATGATATCAGATGGAATGGGGAGTGAATACATGCAATTATACAATCAGGTTTTAGTGACACTGTACAAAAGGAACTACTGGCCACATGTTGTACAACTCATGCTGAGGCCTCCAAGACTAAGTCACCCAGATAATCAGTTATATGTAACAGGCATTTCCTACAGAAAGAGGGGATATCCACACATTTAGGTGGTTATTGGTGCATCTGAATTTTCTGTAAGTGGGATTCAGTATGACCAACTCATTTAGTAGCTTATTAATGAACATTTACCTAGTCACTATTTCCCTAATTTCCCATTCCATGAGTTGTTTTTTCTTTTTTTCTTCAAGGAACTGTCAGCCATCCCCATCTGCCTGTAATACTAAAGTTAATGCAGATATACACACATGGCAGGTGTACTATTTTATTTATTTGCAAACTTTATTGGAATACATGGTCTCGGCATAGGCAATCTGGATTAAAATGCTTAATAATTTTAGTACCAGTATGAGATCCCAGTCCCTGGGGCTAGTGGCCTTCTAGAAATACATAATGTCTATGAGTATTGCTAGACTCTCTCTGACCTGCCAGAACCTGAATAATGAAACGGAGACTTACATTTATTTATGGAAGTTTAGGTCTTAGTTTGCTATCTCCAAATTAGCTTCTATAACTTAATTAACTCATTAATTCTAGTCCATGGTTTCCACATGGCCTGCTACCTCTCATTCAGTCCCAGTTTGTCTGCCTTCCTCTGTATCTGACAACCCGTCTGCCTCTCAATTCCCCAGAGTTCCTTCTCTGCCCTGAAGTTCTTCCTGCCTTTCCTCTCCTGCCTCAGGTATAGGCTGTCGACTCTTTATTAAGCCAATCAAAGGTGATGGAATAGAATTGAAGACCCAGAAATGAACCCACACACCTATGGTCACTTGATCTTTGACAAAGGAGCTAAAAACCATCCAGTGGAAAAAAGACAGCATTTTCAACAAATGGTGCTGGTTCAACTGTCAGTCAACATGTAGAAGAATGCAAATTGATTCATTCCTATCTCCTTGTACAAAGCTCAAGTCCAAGTGGATCAAGGACCTCCACAAAAAATCAGATACACTGAATCTAATAGAAGAGAAATCAGGGAAATATCTTGAACACGTGGGCACAGGGGGAAAGTTCCTGAACAAAACACCAATGGTTTATGCTCTGAGATCAAGGATCGACAAATAGGACCTCATAAAATTGCAAAGCTTCTGTAAGACAAAGGACACTGTCAATAGGACAAATTGGCAACAAACAGATTGGGAAAAGATCTTCACCAATCCTACATCTGATAGAGGGCTAATATCCAATATACACAAAGAACTCAAGAAGTTAGAATTCAGAGAACCAAATAACCCAATTAAAAATGGGGGAACAGAGCTAAACAGAGAATTCTCAACTGAGGAAACTCAAATGGCTGAGAAGCACCTAAAGAAATGTTCAACATCCTTAGTCATCAGGGAAATGCAAATCAGAGAAATGGTTTCTTTACAGTTCAAGAAGACACTGGATTTTCTCAATCACAGCATCTATATGCTCTCTCTCTCTCTCTCTCTCTCTCTCTTTCTCTCTCTGTGCTTAGTGTATGTATTTCTCATTTACACAAATTCAAACCAATTTATATTTGTTATTTCTTCTATTCAATCATTGAATGTCATTGTTCCTTAATGTCTCCTTGTTATATATGTATTTTTTCATGTATGTTTAAGAATGTGTGGCTGTAGGCTTGCGCATTTGTGCAGGTGGTGTGTGAGGCTTTGTGTGTATCTGCGTGCATGTGGGCCTAGAGCAGAGATCAAACTTGTCATTCCTGCAATGCCATTCATCTCCTTTTTTCAGATTTACATACTTTTATTAACAGGCATGTCTTTCGCTATGTTTATGTATGTATCATGGAGAGCTAAAGCGGACATCAGATTCCCTGAAGCTGGATTTATAGGCTGTAGTAAACTACATAACACTGGTTTTGAAAACCAAACTTGTATTCTGATCCTCTGTAAGAACAGTAAGTACTCTTGCCTACGGTGTCTTTGAATCTGCTACGTTCTTGACTTTTTTAGACTTTAAATGACCGATAAAGGTGTCTTCCTGGGATTCTATTGGACCACAGCATCTGTCTAATAGAATGCTTTCATTGGCTTGTGCCCTACGGGACACACTGAAGTGACATCTTTCATGTTACCTTGTGTCTTATCCTTTGCACCCATAATTTAAATCCTGAGGAAAATAAGAATTTTAAATATTAAATTATATTAAAAAGCATATTTTATTTATATTATAATATTACATTTTATTTGTCTCTCTATGTAGCCAATGCTGACCTTGAACTTTGTAGCTCAGATGTTTGAGGTTTTGGGTTCCGTTTCCTTTCACCTCCTGAGTACTGGGATGTCAAGTGTGCTTTTCCATGCCCTATGAAGAACTTTATCTTGATAAAGTGAATATTTAGACACATCATTTGGGTCTGGGTTGTGAACCTAAAGAAGGTGGGAAATTTTTCAAAATAGAACATTTGTTTTTGTCTTCAGGAAGCTTATTATTTCTTGGAGAAAAATCGTTATTTAAGAAAAGAGGTGTTTAGAGATACTCTGAATCAAACTCATGGAAAAGACGCGTGTACCGTGCCTGTGTTGCAAAGCATGACCAGGGCCGGGCGTTAATGAAAGACTTGAGAGAGTGGAAGCCAAGGGCACTGCCCAGAGCATCATGGCAGTTCTGCTTTGATATGACAGCCTGTTCTAGTTTCTGTGTGGAGAGTTTGCTTTTTTGTCAGGCGATGAAGCAACATCTCTTTCTCCTTAGAGACAGGAGGGAGAAGGTCTTATGAGTTTACAACCTATCTTATCTCATCTATTCTTAGTGAAAGCCAATATTGGCCCAATGTAGGAGCTAATAACAATTTTATAAATAAATTGTCTAGCGCAACGTAATAAATGGACACACTCCTTTCCATAAATAATAAAATATGCTTTGATTAAAAAAACAAATAAATCTTTCATACCCATGACACAAATAGAAGTAACAAATGGGAAGGATTTTTTTTTTCTCCTAGGATATTGAATCATATACTTGGCTTGCTTGGATGCCTATCAAGAAAATATCTTAACTGCCCATGCACTGAAATATCTTGGAGGCAAATAGCCCTCATGACAGAAGGCCAGCAATGAAATCAACATAGGACCCTCTGCAGACAGTAGGCCAGTGTGGTAAAGGCTTCTGCTGTCCCTGGGATTCTTATTACTGTCAAGTGTGTTAAAATTGGCACAGTCAAACCTCAGAGTAGTTTACTACCTACCAAATAGCTTCAGGGCAAGACAGAAAAGTGAGATTAAACTCATAAAACAAATCACTTACTCTATCCTAGAAGAGTAAACTGCCTTTAAAACAAAGTGCCTTTAAAAATAGCTTCTTTGCTTTACAAACTAAAAGAGAGTCTTTGATTTCATTTGCAAGCCAAAAGTATGGAATCTTTTTAGGGGGATACAATAAAAATCTAAAGGAAAGGCATCGTGTCTCTACTGGGACAATACTATATATAAACCGGTTGTTTTACAGACTAACACTTGTATATAGATATGAAGATAAAACATCATACATACATTGAGCCAAATATTCCTGCATATGGTTGTGTAAAAATCTGTGTGAACAAGAGAGAGACATTTGGATCCTTCTTGAGGAGAAAACATTTCTACAGATTCACGTGTACTTTGCAGGGTAGGTGGCTCATTGCCAGGACTACAGTATGCAGACAGATGTTAGAGCTGACTTGAGAGGTGACATATCCACAGGTAAATTCATGCCCATAGTAAAATGTCCCAATGTTTCCTGAAAGATAAAACACCAATAAGGTGCAGAGACAAGTTCCATCTTCGAAAATGGTCTCTGTTCTCTTGGATCACTCATTCTAGTGGACTGAAACAGGAATAGCTGTATAAAACAGTCCAGAAGTCCAAAGTCATAGATGTGGGGCTTTATGTGTGCCTGGGTAGAGATGTTTAGATAACATATCTACTGACAAAAGCCTGGAATTCAAGTAGACTAAGAATATAGGGGGAAAAGCTATATTACCCTTAGGAAACATAGGTAGAATGGGTTCTGGAGCCAAGCACACAATGGTTCAAGCCTTGGTTATTGTCACACATGGGTATCACATTTGGAAAGTATAGGTTGGTTATTTATGATTCTTACCCTGTAAGATTTGTATGAGAAATTAATATGGAAAATATGTTACATACTGAGTAGCATAAAGATATTTGCTGTGTCTAATTGACAGGTCTATTGAACACACTTATTCAAATCACGCACTAACCTAATATTATGGTTTGAGATGAAATGTACTCCTGTGAGCTCATGTATTAAGGCCCAGGTCCTTAGGTGATGTTCTGGAAACTTCAGGAGCTGGAGTCTAGCCGAAAGAAACAAGTCACTGGAGGCACAATCCTGGGATATTGTAGCTTGTATTCTCTTGCTAAGTAGGTTTCCCCAGTTGTTTTGATTGGTAAATAAAGTTGCCAGTGGTCAATGTCAATGGCTGGGCAGAGAGACAGAGGTGGGATTTTTAGGATTCCCTGGCAAGGGACGGAGGAGAAGCAGGAAGAAAGAGATGGAGAAGAGACACCAGGCCTGAGAGGTGCAGAATACAGAGAGATAGCTATCATGTAGGTGCCAGGGAAAGCAGCCCCAAGAGGATCCCCTGACTGGGTCTAGGGCAGCAAAGATAGAATATAGGATTAGTAAGTAATAATTCGGGAATATTGGGGGGGGGGGGGATTGTGGCTCAGTTATGTGGAAGTTAGGAAGTTGCTCAGCCAATGAGCTGTTTAAGGCATATTAAAATATAAAAACTGTGTGTGTGTGTGTGTGTGTGTGTGTGTGTGTGTGTGTGTGTGTGTGTGCGCATTTCATTCAGGAACCAAGAACATTGGGGCAGGTAGGGAGGAGTGCTGCCTGCCTGCCACTGCTGTTGGGATAGATTTGAGTAGCCTTAATTGGGTTCAGCTACAGGTTATTCCATCCCTGGTTGCATCCTTCCTCTTTCTGCTTCCATGTCTACCCATATTCATACAGCCATGGTCTTCTGTCTTTTAATAGGCACAGAAACATGAAGTACATTGACCATGAACTGGACCCTCTGGAATCATAAGCTGAGATGAATCCCTCTTACCATGGATCTTTTTCAAGGTATTTGATCAAAGTGATATAGATTCATCTCAGTGTTTCTGGGAAGGCATTTTTGAGAAAGTTTACCCTTTATAATCAGGTGACATCTAGTAAAGCAGATTATTCTGTATTATGTTACTGAGTCTAATTAAGCCAGTCGAAGTGGTTTGAGATCAGAATTAAGGGTTCCCCTGAGGGTCAGGAATTTCTCCTATACACTGCAGAATCAGCTTCCAGTGGAGGACTTCTGCCTTTCCCAATAGCCTGCCATGTAGATTTAGACATGCCTACTCTTTGCCATCATATAAACTGGTAACTGTTATCTATCAATATAACATCTATTGATTGATATTGCTTTCCTGGAACTTTGACTAGCAGAAGTAAGAATCCTAAATACCTTTTCCTTACAATCAAAATATGAACATAACTATTTCAGTCCTACCGGAAAAATTGATGGAAATAAGTGTTTGTTTTCATTGATTTCCTTAGATTTAGCTAAATAATGGAAGTGTGCACCTCGGGTTCTTTTTAAGTATTTTCCTATTAGTGTGTTCTGTGGATTCATAGACTTACACAGTAGACATCATACATTCAGCTTAATTTTTGAGAAGCTCTGAGGCAAGAAAGATCGTTTTCTGTCACTGAAAGGGGAGAGTTTGGACGTCAGCATCACCATTGGATGCAGAACTCATTGATCTTGTGCCAGGTTCTGTTCTTAATAATAAACTGTGCTATTTATTAATTTAGTCTTTATTTTAAGGACTGCCAGCCATCATTCTCATATTCCAGTTGGGAGACTCTGAGATGTTTAGGGTTTGAGTTTCTTGCCTTGTACCATGGAAAAGTCATATGATTTTATATAGCAGTGTAGATATAGAAGGAATGTTGTATTTTGCATGTTTCTGTTCCTAGAAACACTGGAAGACACTGAACCAGGCAGATGGAGACTCGTAGGGCATGGTGTGTAAATAGTATGTCTGTTCAGTAGGACAAGACCAAGAGGATAAAAATTATGGGGCAGTTTATGGGGGAGAGATCTTGAAAATAGATCTTAGACCCTTTAGTCTCTACAAATTAGCTTGTTGTCAGAGCGCACATTAATCCCCTGCCTTGAATTGCTCTCTCCTGAGCTATATGCTCAGCTTGGTGCTTTCTCTCTCAGTGCGTGTGTGTGTGTGTGTGTGTGTGTGTGTGTGTGTGTGTGTGTGTGTGTGTGTGTGATGTGTTTGTATTTATGAGGAGTCAGACTGGTGGTGGGTGTTTTCATCAACTCCTTTCCACATTAATTTTTGAGGCAGAGTCTCAGGGATCTCCCTGTCTCAATTTCCTCTATACTGAGATTGCAAATAGACCTTGCTACCTTATCAAGCTATCGATTTGGCCTCTAGGGGTTTGACTTGGGTCCTCGTGGCTGTTCAGCAAACACCTTACCCCCTGAGAGGTTCATTTTTTCTTTGCTCCTATCCGATGCTGGCGCCTGTTCTCCCCCCTCTCTGCTTCCCTTCTCTGTCCTCTCTGGAAGACAAGCAGAAGCCGATGCCGGGATGGGTTTATTCTAATCATGCACTCACGTTTTCACCACACTGTTTCCAACTCCGGAATAATTACAGCAGCTGTTGGAGCCTCTGTGCAGTGACAGTAATAAAGAGTGCCACTGCTTATTGTATGTATCTATCGTTGAGAAGTTTGTCCTCCTGCTCATAGACAAGGAAGCTGAGACCTAAAGAATCCATGACTCCCTCCCCTATCCCCAGCATTCAGGGATGGAAACCAGAAAGTTTGCATCAGGCAAGTCTCTTAAAGTGTAAGCCAAGACTGTCAGACTTTTAAATAAGAAACACTGGGGGTTGGGTGCAACTTAAATACAAGTAAGCTTGGAGGGCAGGGAAAGAATTGTTTTATTTGAGTCTACAGTGTTTCGAAAGTTTCCCAGCTCACCATTTATGGTGGCACACAAGCGCATTAGCCTTTAAGAGCAGTCAGTGCTCTGTGGGGTGGCACTGTGTTGCACGGAGATGCCTCCAAGGTTTTAATTCTCCTTAACAGCTTTCCACTATAAAACAGTCACCGAATCTGGAAGTCACTGGGAATAATGTGGGTACATCTAGTTTATACACCACCTTGTGGAGCCATCTCAAGACCCAGCGGCTTTAGAGAGAGTCGTTTTCCTCCCTGAATGCAGAAGCCAAAAGCACACGGAGACCTGTTATCTACCGCTGACTGTCAACAAAGGAGAAAAATATCATGATCTTCTTGCAATATATTAAAATCATGCATTAGTTCAAGGTCTAAGTAATCTGTTGAAGAAGCATAAAAGTTGCATGATATTTAATAAGATAATAAATCCTGATTTTTTTTTTTAAATTCTGAGTATTCGCTTTTTGTTTTTAATCAAGGACTGAACTCTTGACCTGCTCGGCAAGAATACAACTACTGAGATATATCTTAAGCATGTTTTGTATTTATTTTATCTTAAAACAGAGTCTTTTTCAGTTGCCCTTGCTGACCTTGAACTAAGTTCATAGTCTAGTAAGTCCTTGAATTTGTAATTCTGCTCTACTCTTCTGAATAGCTGGGTTTACAGGCTTGCCCTACCAGTTACAACTAAATCCAAAAATTTATATTAAAAAAAATCATACTATTGATTAGGGCAAATGCTAATTTAAAATACGTTTTAATTTTTCAAGAGAATTCATTGTAGAAAATATTTAAGTAGTCTGTTTGATTTTATTTATACCTTGTAATTAGAATTAGAACCTTAAAAATATTTGTCCTACATGAAATAAATCCACACTCTTCTGCCAAACATTTTCCCACATAGATGTTTTGGAATGTGGTCAAGTTGTATTAGCTGACTGTGATGTTGGAGCACAGTCTAAAGGGACACGTCCCTCTAGTTCGCATCTGAGCAATGCTTGATCCGTTAGCAGTCCTTTGTAGCATTTCAACAGGGAATCATCCTTGTGAGATGCTCACTACTAACTAACAGCATTCTGAGGTTACCTCAAAGGCTAGTTTAAAAGAAAAAATTATAGCTATTTATTTATTTATCTGACAGTACTTGAGGAAGAACTTTAGGCCTCAAACATGCCAGAAAAACACTCTATTATTGAGCTATATTAACAATATTTTTAAAAAAAGTGTGTGTGTGTGTGTGTGTGTGTGTGTGTGTGTGTGTGAGAGAGAGAGAGAGAGAGAGAGAGAGAGAGAGAGAGAGAGAGAGAGAGAGTTAGTTAGTTAGTTAGTTCATGGGAAAGTCTTCATGTTTGTATATATAGCAATCACTTAGTAAACAGAGCCAACTCCCCAGACTCTGATTATTAACTTTTAAAGAAATAATAGATCCACTGTTTCATTCAGCAAATTGTTGGGAATTACTTTGGAGGTAAGTAGGTTACTTTTGAGTCATCTACCCACTCTTCAATTATTGCAGTAATTTAAGTGATAATTGCTCTTCTAACTCCATTGGGACCCTGAGGATGATAGTAATGAAGGTAAATAACCTTTCAAGGGCACATTGTTGCATTTATCTAATTATATAAGAGAAAGAGGACAATGCATGTCTACATCTCCCTTTACATATTTAGTCCACTCCATGAATCAGGAATTTTATAGCAATGGATTACCAGGCTATATTCAAATTCAGAACCTCCACAGAGTCACCTTTAGACTAAAGAACCATGGCTTTCTAATCAAACTAGCCTGTTCCAACTTTCTGCATTATTTGTTCATTTCTAAATGAAGCAACCTACCAACATCTTTGGGGGCAGGATTGCATGTATGAATACCTAGTATGCTCTACGGACATCTGAAATTATCAAGTGGAGCTTTAAGGTTCCATTCACCCAAGTTTTCCAGTTTGAACTTGGGACAATAACCCACATTTCCTTCTCCCAAATAGCATCTGGCTATTACTGGCAAGGGCAAAGATGGTCTTTGCAAAGATCTAGAGTCTTCAGGGTAATTGAGGCCTTCTGCAGTGATATTCCAATTGTGGGGAGTGGGTGCATGGCCTTCTTCCTAGGGCTCACATCGTGGTTCAATCAGTCTCAGTTTCATTTCCCCTTCTACTGCCCAAAGATAGAGTTAGAAAGTAAGATGAGTCTGATGACTGCATCTGAACAAAATCTACTCTCCTCCTCCACGAAGAGTGACCCTTCCATGACATCACTGGGTTTCTGAGATCAAAGCAAGGAAAGCCAAAGAAACTGGATAACAGTAAGCCTACTCTGTAACTGGAAGACATCACCCAGTGATGGAGGTATGCCCAGTCTGTTGTTTAGTTTCACTCTAGAGTTATTCTCACTGAGAAAGTTTTAAATTCAGTCAGCCCACTCTGCTATTTCCCATGGATACCAGTAAAAGAGCCCACCATCAACAATACCCATAGAAATGACTTCAAATGAAAACATCTATGTTCACAGAGGTTCTCCACCAAATAAACTCCTGAACATATTCATATGTTGAATACACCCATGACAGGTACACAATAATATGCCAGATAAATGAGTAACTTTTCCTAGAACAGCTTTGGCTTCTTGTAGATCCTTCTGCTCCATTACAAGGGTATGTACACATTATTTAGAGGGTTGGGGGGTTGGAGAGATGGAGCTTCTGGGCATACAAGCAGGGATAGAGAAGAATGCAGAGGCTAGGCCGAGAGGACCACACTGGGTGTTTGGGGATTTGGAGAATGAGATATGTGACTTGCGGTCTTTTCAGAGTTGTCAGAATGAGCAAAGACACAGTGATGGGAACATCCTCTCTGGTGTGAAGTACCTCGTTATATCTTAGAAGCAACACAGAAATCACTTAATTACCCTCCGGAGGGTAGAAATCTCGCATCTGTCCCTTGGACAGTGTAGATGGAGAACAGGATTTTACAGAGCATCACAATGTCACTTTTGTACAGCTGCTGGGACTCTGTAGGTAGAGTTAATTAACATTAGCTGAAAGCATTAGTGTCCCCACATCCATAAAATAGCAATTTCCCTACTGCAAAGTCATCTAAAATATTTTGTGTCAGCTCACTTCTCTCTTTCCCCTGAATGTCAGTCAAAGAGAACACCATCAACAAAGAGCTCATTAACTTCCACAGAAATGATTTTCAAATCCAAAATTCAATGCCCAAGTTCTCCTGAGTAAGATCAGTAAGGAAGTTTCTCACCAAACAAGGCTCTGAACTTCATCCTTGTGAGCAAATGACTGTATCATATTATTACAAGGCTTTTGGTTTCTATAGTTCCACACATTAGCCAAATGTAAGGAAATGTGTAGCCTTCACAAAAGCATTAGAATTGAGGTTAATGGGACCTCATTGTTGATAGTTTGATCACAAAGAATACATTATTATAAGCTAGAATAGAATATATTTATCATCAATGTGTCAAATAGTAGAAGCTAGAACTATTAACATTTTGAATTTTTAATACTCATGACATTAAGTTTATCATTTTTACACTATTTTTAAAATATGTTCCAAGCCTGTCACATGTTTAATACTTTATAATTGGCTCTAAAATATAAAGCATTGTTAGTTGAGACATAACAGTGGAGAAGAAGCATTGAGACATCCCCCTTTAGCAAATCATGGCCTCTGTGTTCTCCCTTCTCTCTAAAGACCTCTGCACCTGCAGACACATGCTCTTAGAACAGGAAAAGATGCCGGTGTAGCAACAAGAAGCCGAAGACCTCTATTTACTTTTAAGTTACTTCATCCCCTTGTATGAACTTCAGTGGAACCTGTAGAATTTTCTTTCTCACTTTTATTTTTCATTAAAACATATAAACATATTGCCTGATTTCGGGAGTAGATTATTACACTTACAGACAGAGAGACGAGCTTCGCTTCTTCATTGGTCAATTGCTGACCAATTTTTCTTTTCTCATTCTCCTGTGTTGAATGGTAGCCTCACAAGTTTAAACCCAGATAGTGCTCTAAGACAGGGCCACAGATTTACTTACAGTTCACATTCCATCTCTCTTTATCATTCAACGGAAAGCTCCTAAATCCCTCTCTCTTTATTTTCCAATTGACTATTTAAAATTGCTTTCCCAGCAGTCATCGAAAGGCCTTTTGAAGAGAGGTAGTCTTGATCTGTGCCCTGTACTGCCATATCCCCGGGGATGGTGCCATCTGCCTGGGGATAAAGAATCTGCACCCAGAGGGAACTAGGATGGTAAGAAAATGAGACCAGTTGGGACATGGAAAGGGAAGAGAAAATAGAGGGTGTCAGGTTGGATAATGGGGAGTCAGGGGTGTGTGGAGGAGATATTGGGGTAAAGGAGAATCACTAAAACATACTTTGTTCAGAAATGCTAAAATGCTATCTAATGCCCTAATGCCCTACACACTAATTAAAAATCCATCATTGGCAAATGGGGATCCACTTGTGTAGGTGTACAAGCCAAGGGCAGAGTGTCTTCACTTTTCTTCCACTTTTGTTGTTGCTGTTTGTTTGCCTTTTTGTTTGTTTGTTTGTTTTATTTTGTTTTGTTTTACACCACTGTTCCTGGCAGCTGAAAGCTTTATCTAAGGCAAGTGTTCTTCAGGAACTCAGTGTGCTCACAGTTAGATAGAGGCCTTAACATTAAATCTTTCTAGAAACATTGTTCTTTTTATAAGGTAGTAGTTATTGATCACAAGCTATTATTCTTATTTGTCCCAATACTTTGCCAGTTTCAAGAGACATTGTTCATTATCACCAATGGGGGCTACTTTGGTGAAGAAGCAAAGGGTACAGTTAAGCAACCTTCAGTATATAAGACAACACCCACAATAAAGAATAATGCAAGCCTGCTGTTGAGATTGACACAGAACTCTGACAGCAGTCACTGGCCATGTGCAGCAGCAAGATTTTTCTTTCCTCAGTTCTCCACCTTCTAACTTGTCTCCAAAGAAGTCATATCATAGCAAGGGAACAATACTGTGATGTCCACATTAGGCTAAGAAGAATGGCAATTTCTTCCTTTAAAATGTGTATTTGCTTCTAGTTGTCATTGCTGGCTAGTAAAAAAAAAAAAAAAAAAAAAAAAAAAAGATGAAAAATAAAATGTGGAGAACTGTTCTCATGTGGGAAGACATTAACTTTGGGAGATATCCAGGTACTACGTTCCCTGAGTTAGCCAAAGCCATAAATGCCATAGGACATGGCTGAAAGCCAAGCAGAGCTTTGGCTGACACACCATATTTTAGATTTTATTCCATTGGCAAAAATCAAACCTTGTAGTTCATCAAAGATTTGCTGGCATGGGTGGAACCTCTCTCCTTTCTAGTGTGCCCTCATCACACCCAGAGCGAGGTATCCATGAGTATGATATGCCTTATCATGGAGATTTCTCTCAAACTACCTGCATGGGAGGGAAGAGGAGTTAGCCTTTTGGTCTCTCAAAGGAAAGCATGTACTTTGAAAATAGTGTCATTGCAAATAGTTTCCCCACCCTCTTCTAAGTTTCCTTGAGGCTACAGTACTAAGTATTTTCTTCCAAGTAGTTCCATCTGTCTGTGGCTATAAACAAGCTCTTAGAATGCATGGAAGGCTCAACACTGTGGTCTTCCACAGAGGATGAGAAGCCTGAGTCCTTAGCCAGTTTAACATTGAAATGAGACAACTTGTTATAGGAACCTCTTTTTCATTCTACATTGCTGGGTCTGACTGATTATTGAAATGTCCAAAGTAGTTAAGCGGCAACTTTCTCTGGGGACACTGTGTGATTCTTCTATGTTTTATATGGAGGAGGAGGAGGAGGAGGAGGAGGAGGAGGAGGAGGAGGAGGAGAACAATTGAGAAAAAGAGCATTAGAGAATTTAAGGCAAGTCACTAGGGCATCATTAAATCAGGGAAAATGATCATATAAAAGACCAGATTAGTATGTTTTATTAAACGTCCTCTAGTTTAAATCTTTATATATATATATACATACATACATACACATGACAATATGACAATATTGGTGAAATGGGATTATTATTTATGCATTATAGCATCTTAATGGACTATACAATAATAATAAACTTTATTTGAACATCTTGAACCATAATTAACGTAGATGGCAATTCACTCCTCTGAATGTAGTTTTCAATGCCATTAAGAGAATATAGTATTGTGAAATTGCATTATGTATTTAAGATGACCTTAACAGACAATGAATTTATTCCAGAGAAAGATACAAAGTCAAAAGAATTTCTAGGCAAACATCCATAATGTATAGTCATTTGAATCAAGGAGCTTTGGATGTGGTGGGGGAAGCACCTCATTAATATATTTATTTCTTTAAAGAGCAGGCGTCTTCTGAAACAAGAGAACAATTTTAGATGTTTTCAAAGGCCCTTAGATGTCACCTTTAATTGGCTGGTGACAGAGGTAGTTCAAGCCTGCATATGTTTGAATCATGTGTCTCTCCACCTCTTCTCCTTTATTATGGTTTGAGTTAATTTCTCCCAGTTGCAATTCTTGTTTTTATTTTACTTTTATTTTCCTATGACAGGTTGTCCCTAAGAGACGAAACATTTGTATTTTCTTCTGTGACTTGCTATTTAGGCTTCAACTTTCGATAAAAATTTTCTGAAGTTTTACTGGAGAAAGTCATCCCATTTGGCTGGCAGGGAATTGTGGCTACGACTGTTTTGTGCCACAAGTGCTGGTGAAGAACAGGGACAGAGAATGTTCTTCCTCATTCAGGCTACTTCGTGGTACTCATGTAGGAAAATGATGGGTAGGAGCCATTAGATTGAATCGCCTGCTTCATAGAGATTATGCTTCCCAGGAAACTGAGAGACTTGGGTTCTGATTGTGGGTCTGCTAAACATCCACCGCTTTGAGAAGGTAATCATTCATCAGCTGTTTTCACCTCTAGAACAGGAAAAACAAAACCTGATGCTGTCCTCTTAGTGCCTTGAAAGCTGGACACCAAGGCTTTTGTACAAGAATTTTGTTTGTGACTGAGCTCTGGGGACCAAGAGGAGAAGACAAAACAACAAAGCAGAAAAGGAGGAAAAAGCAGTCAAGAATGAAGCATTGTGTTGCTACTTCCCCACAACGGGTACAGGAATCCTTCTAAGGCATCTGTTCTCAACCTGAAGGTTGTGATTTCACCGAGGTTGCCTAAGACTTCAGAAAACACAGATATTTACATGCCAATTCATAACAGTAGAAAATTACAGTTATGAAGTAGCAATGAGAATAATTTTATGGTTGGGGTCACCACAATATGAACTGTAGTAAAGGGTCGCAGCATCAGGAAGGTTGAGAACTACTGCTCTAATGGATTTATTAATGTTTTGTCTCAGAACTGTCTATCCAGGACAGCTCCCACACTGAGCAGGTAAGGAATGCATCTGTGGCTGTGAACAAGTCTTGTGTTGTGTGGTAAGAGTACAAGAAACTACCATCCGAATTCCATGCTGCAACTCAGAGGAACTGGGTAAGAAATGAGGGGCTTTTAGATAGAAGAATTGTAAATCTCTTCAAGATCAAGTCAAAGGTAATCTTCCAGTGAAGCTGAAAATGAATAATCTTGTCATTGCTGTGTGGATTAACTGGAAAAAGGCTACATAGTCTCAGCCACAGAGGTCACAATCAGTCAGTCAATTATTGTTTGTTTTTTTTTAAATCATGTCCACTTTTATGATTACTATGTCTATTACATTATTAAATACAGTAAAGGTAGAGACAGTGCCTTAACTGTCTATAAATGCCTTGTATGGAAACTCACAAAATATGTGTGTGTGTGTGTGTGTGTGTGTGTGTGTGTGTGTGTGTGTTTGAATATGTGTGTTTGAACGTTACCCTCCCCCCAAAAATCATTTTAAACTTTTAACTCTTAGTACCCAAGAACATGAATTCTTTGGAGGATATAAGGTTTCTTGTAGAGGTACTCAAATTAAATTGAGGTCATTAAGGTGTTCCTATCTTAGTAACTGTTAGATTGCTGCAAAGAAACAGCACAGCCAAGGCAAATTTTTAGAAGATAGCATTTAATTGGGACTTTGATTTCAGTTTCAGAGGATTAGTTAGTCCAAAATCATCATGGTGGGGAACATGACTGCAGGCATGTAGGCAAGCATGACTCTGAGGCTGCTTGTACAAAAGCCTGGGAGCTACTGAGAGATTACATCTTATCAGCAAACATGTAGCAGAAAGATAAGGAGACTGGGCCTAGTGTGTGGGCTTGAGTCCACCCCTCCCAGCGACACTTCTCCTCCAGCAAGGCCACACCCTCATAATCCTTCCCAAGCAGTCTCACTGAGAACCAAGTATTCAGATATATGTTCCTATGGGGATCATTCTTATTCAAACCACCACAGTCCCCAGCTCATTATGATGGTTACCAATATAAAAAGGAGAAAATTTGAAATAGAGACCCATGTATACAGAGGGAAAACAATTTAGAGATATACCATCAAGATACACTCGAGGCTACTGCATGGTATGGGAACAACTTAGATCATATTCTTCCCATGCCTCTTAGTAACACTCACCCCTGACAATATCTTACCTTTCATCTTTGAGCCTTTATAATGTCAAGACAGCACAATTCTACACTAAGTCACGGGCTTTTGGTATTTGTTACAGTGTCCCTAGGAAACGCCTATGGCGCTCAACAAATATTTGATTTTATTGAATGGATGATAGAATGAAAAGAGTGTGAAGGTAACTGAACGTTTTTGGAGTGTTTCATTCTATAAACCTTTTAAGAGCCAGAAAGAAGTCCCCCAAATACTATGGTTCTTTATGCAGTTTCCCTTTATACAGTTGTTTCTCTTTTACCTGATACAGACGCTGTTTTCATGTCTTCTCAATGGCTGGATAACTTCCCTTTTATAACTGCAGTCCAAGCATACATGTATGTATTCATCTAAACTAAATGTGCATCTCAGTGTTGCCCTGATTCTCATCTACTCCTAGAGCACTTACTAGATGGCCACAATGCCAGGTGATTACTCTTCACTGATCTATACATATCCTACCTCCCAGTCTTAATAGTTGTCCAAGTTTGCTTCCTCAGAAATTCTGTTGTCTTCTGAGACATTTTAACAGTGATATTATGTAGTGCAAAGGCTGTCTGGGTACCAGTGTTTCTAGAAATGATCTTTGTTAGCTCTTGTTTTCCTGGGAGATACAACCTTTAGTAGTCATCTGTAATTATGCAAACCATACACACATACCCATTGACTGACTTCAGGCAGACAGATGACTACAGAAGGAGCAGAACTGGATTGAAGACACATCTATCAAGGTTAGAGATGCTCAGACCAATAGCTCACAAGATTTTTTGAAACTACTGTTCCAAGTAAGTCTAGATGATTGTTGTTATGCATTTCCTTTCCATTATGAGTCACTAAGAATAATTAATATCAACAACTAGTATGAGTCCATGATTTGTTTGATCCTAAAATGCTTTCATGAGGAATTAGTCAAACATTTATTTCCTCAACAGCATTTGATGCAAAATTGAATAATTAGTACCACTTTATTCCAACATGAGACAGAAGAGAGAGCTATTTTAACTTAAATAACTTTCCTAAATTAGTAAGTGGGATGAGTCAGGAGGGAATTCTATACCAAAGGATAAAAATAATTTTAAAAATATGGATGTATTAGGAAATTTTAATTAAATATACTCTCATATTCTAATTTGTTCTCATATTTTATTAACATACTTCCACATGTAACAACATAAAAATTATACGGATCACCATGCAACCCTTTCATTTGAAGTTTTGAGATAGCAGTCACATGTTTAAAGGAAAAGTGATGCTGGCATTTTCTTTGTCTGAATTATTATAGTGCCACAAAGACATTTTAAACATCTCTGTGTGTTTGTGTTTGCACGCTTACCTTAGAAGTGAGCGCTGAAGCCTGCACTAGAGACGCAAGATGTATCCCATCCCTCCCCCACAAAAAATCTTTTTATGTGGTTGCTGGAGAACTGTCTCAGTTAGGGTTTCTATTGCTGTGATAAAATATCATGACTGAAAGCAACTTGGGGAGGAAAGGTTTCATGTTGCATACTCTTTCACATCACAATTCATCTACAGTGGTCAGGGCAGGAATCCAGAGGCAGGAACTGAAGCAGAGGCCATAGAAGAATACTGATTACTAGCTTAGTCCTCATGGATTGCTCAGCCTGCTTTCTTAAACACCACAGCATCACCATCTGAGCCGTGACACTGATCCCATCCGACATTAATCACTAAATAAGAAACGCACTATAATCTTTCCCCAGACCAATCTGCTGGAGGCAGTTTCTTAGTGGTGGTTCCTAAATGACTCTATATTGTTTCAAGTTGACATAAAGCTATTCTACATATGATTCAAGCTCATAGGCTCATGCTTGGACAGCAAGTCCATTATTCATTGTTTTCAGTAAAACTCATATTGTGTTATTTACCAAGGAGAGAACTATTCATTCCCAAAGAATGCCCTACATGTATTTGGCCAAGCAGTGACACCATATTTATTGAAAAATAGAAGGACTCCAAGGGTTTATAGAATACAAACTTTCTGTTAATAAAGTTATCTACAAAGGGACTAAGCATATTTACATTTGATTTGATACAATTTGATTTTTGTTTCAAAATAATAAATTGAAGGGTTACCACATCTTATGTTCACAATGAGGTGAGGACATGGTTGAATATTTATTTTTCATGCTAATATTTATTTTTCAGTTTATAAAACATAAACATTTCTACCATTGACTCTAGGTGGCTGGTCAACACATCCACTTTCTGGATACCTATGTCACTATTCTCATATTTTGTGATTCAAATAAGTCTAGTTTCACTGCTGTGATTCAAGCAGAGAATCACCCTCATTATCATCTCATATCCCAGAGTGACTCACAGGAGCCACAAACAGAAGTAATGTATTTCTATGTGGTTTACCTGGGCATGCTGACTAGGGATAGATTCTGTTTGGTCCATCTACAACAAATAAACATTAGAAATGACTGATATCTGGCTAATTAGAAAGGTGCTGATGCCCATGAATTTAAACCAATAGGACATTGATCCACATGTGCAAATGTCTTTTTTATTTGCCAAATGTAACTGTTGTCTCAGAAGCTTACTGCTGAATAAGCTCACCCTTTCTAGTTCTTTCTGAACTCTGGCTCATTGGTTCTCCTCAGCTGTTCTGGCTTAAACTCCTCTCTATGCTGACTGATTCAAACTGGCTTCTCTCGGCTTTTCACTGAATTGCTCTGCTTGGCCTCAAACTAACTCTGGCAATTCTAAGTCTAATCTTCTGGCTGCTTTTTATTCTCTGGCTCCAACTGTCTCTGCTGACCTGCACTGCAGGAACTTCACAAACTGAATGGAACAACTCAACTGAACTCAACTGCACTGCATGACCTGCACTGACTGAACTGATTTGAACTGCCCTCTTTCTCACTGCACTGCTCTTAAGTAGCCTGTCTTTCTGTCTGTTCTCATGACAGTTAGGTATATCCTATCTCTGACTCATTCTGTCAAATCTTTTGTCTGCCTCTCAATTAGGAGTCACCACTTGGAATTAAAACATGTACTAATATCATGGGATTAAAAACATTTGATGTCAGCATCCCTATTGGATCAAACAGACCTAGAAGGTCTTGGGATGTGATTCCTTGCCAGAGGAGTCATATTGTAGGACTAAAATTCCTCTATATGCATGGCTTTACACACCTTTATAAAGCTGGACATTGTTGGTGTATAAATAATAGAACGCTGGTGAAAAAATCTCACTGAATTAGCACCAATAGTAACATCTGTTTACTCTTCTAATATTTTAAATGTCAATAATACATCTGTAGTAGTAACCAGATAGCTGCTACATTAATACTCTAGGAGTTCTCTCAATTCCATCCCCTAGTTGCTTTTCTGAAAAAAATCTATTTTCTTCATCTTTTAAAAAAGGTTACAGATCTGTACTTGACATGTGGCTTGATATCTTTGAATCTATGATTACTGTTGAAAAAGAAAAACTAGGGAGGGTGGAGTAGACTGGGTCTTTCCCCACAGCATCTTTTCAGTATGAGTCTAAGTAGCAATGTCTAAGCATTATGGTTGATTGTTAGACTGTTGCCTTGGTCTATTAAGTGAGAGGATCAGTTGACTGTAGTAGCTTGTTTTCAGTTAAAAAGAGACCTTATGTCACATATTTGAGAAGTTATTGATGCTCTTTTCCATTTATTTTATTAAAAGTGTGATTTTAATTGCAACTGATTTTGAAAGCAACTAACTGTAGCCAGACTCTTGGCAACTTTATGGGTTTCTATTTCTACTACCCTTCTCCCCCCATTTCCTTTCCAACTCTCCAACATCAGGTAGGAGGTAAAGAAGGCTACAGAGGAAAGGGATCATTCCTGCTGATAGGGGCATCAGCTTCCTTGGGGGCAATTCTCATCTTTGTTGTCATGGCATCTCCATTCAGCATCCAGCACCCAGAGACAACAATCACTGCAACAGCAGCAACAGCAGCAGCAGCAGCAGCGATAAGCATCTGCAGACCCTCTTGGGGATTTAACATTTTTATAACCCCTCAAGAGTCCCTAGAATTCTAAACTTTAGACATTTGCAGAAACTATATGCAGCTGGCAAAATTATGCCCCTGCCAGAGCATGAGGCAAATCATACTCTCATGCTGTGGACAAACTGAAGCTTCCCCATATCCCACACCTGGGTTTAAAACAAAAACATATTCCCATAATATTTCTGTTTTTAAAGAAATCGAAATTCTCACTATGCCTGTTTCATAATGGTGTTAATATCTTTAGGCATATTTTTCTTTATCTATTGTGTAGTTCACTTAATGTTTTCCTGTAAGCTGGTACAATAACTCCCTACTTACAGTTTTGGCAAACCAAAAACCAATGTTGAAATGTTACAACATTACAAACTGTAAGAACTGGCTTTCTATCTAACCAAATGCAAAACGTTATTTTCCCTGTTCTTTTTGGAGAGAAACCCAAAGAACAAGTTTTCACTTAATTTTACCGTCTATTTATTAAAATCTAATTGGGGTACACTTTCGTCAGTAAAAGATGGCACTAGTTCAAATCAGTTTGTAAATGTACATATCTGAAATCCAAGGAAGAGAACCTTAAAAGGTTGAAGGACCAACAGTGTGTGAAGAACCACAAACAAATTAGACAGAAGCAGCTCTCACAAGAGAGAGTCCCATTTGTTACTGTAAGATTACATTGGAATTCTTAATTATACATACTCTAAATATTATGAACCAGAATTTTTAAGTTTACATTGATTTGAGACTTCATAGTCGAAAAGTTGTCCCAGACTTAAATTTCTACCGATTGCATCCCTTATTCTACTGTGCACCCAAATTGCTTCTCTTAGGGGTATAAGTGGAAATTGGTGAGTTCTTTGAGGAAGAGGCTGGCAGAAAGTTCACAGTCAGTAGAGATGGGTCAAAAGATTGATATTTCCTATCAGGAAGTCAGACTCACAAATTCTCTGTAACATTTTCCAAAAATACATTTTGGGTTAGTTGTGTTAAAACAGAGCTGCAAAGAACAGTCTCTGTCTGCCCCAGGGTTATACTTGCTTTGAAGTGCTCTGCAGGCAAGTTAACTGGCAAATGACAAATGCATCAGGCACAGCGGGCCTTGCTCCCCTAGGTTTCTGCTCATTTCGGCCTGCAGCAGTGTCCCCTGGAAATATTTCAGAGTGAGCCCTGGCAAATGTTTGATGACAAGCCTGGTCTCCTGTCTTTGCCTGCCTGAGATAACAAACATTCCTCTTTGCTATTCCCAAGCTCCTTCCTTGTCCACAGAAGCTACATGGGTAAATCTTTTTGACATATAGTTACTTGTCCTTGGCCAAGAAGATGGAGTCATGTTTCCTTCTGCCTCCTTTTATCATCCCAGCCTACACAGAGAGAACAAGCTATTTCATCAAATGCAGGCACCGATTGGATAATGCTACCTGGGTTCCTGGGTATTGCTGAGACAAGTGTGTTCCAGGGATTTCTACCGTATCTCATCTCAAAGATGATAAAAATTTGTAAAGTACACAAGGCAAAAGAATAAGGAGGCTCACTATCTCAATACATTTGTAACATATTCAGGGGGCACGCATGTACACAGTGAGAAATTCTTTCATAAAGGGAGACAGATAGCCCTGTGCAAATTCAGCTAGAAATCAAAACTGAGCAGAAAAAACTTCTCAAGTTTTGTTCATATTTTATTTTTGTTAACATCTAGCTATTTGTTTGTTTACTTAATATGTAGATATAAATACACATGCATTCCTGCCATGGCACACGTTGGCATACACATAAACACACCACACAAACACATTCATACTCTAGGCTGAAATATTCAGTAGGAACTATCAGCAATGGATGATTAATGATTTTTAATTTTAAATCATGAATGGTTTTCTGTAGTGTCATAAGCTTTCAAATTATTTCACAAGGTGTACTGGCTGGTTTTGGGTCAACTTGACACAAGCTGGAGTTATCACAGAGAAAGGAGCTTCAGTTGAGAAAATGCCTCCATGAGATCCCGGTGTAAGGCATTTTCTCATTAGTGATCAAGGGGGGAGGGCCCCTTGTGGGTGGTGCCATCCCGGGGCTGGTAGTCTTGGGCTCTATAAGAAAGCAAGCTGAGCAAGCCAGGGGAAGCAAGCCAGGAAGGGACATCCCTCCATGGCTCCTGCTTCCTGACCTGCTTGAGTTCCAGTCCTGACTTCCTATCCTGATGAACAGCAATTGGAAGTGTAAGCTGACTAAACCCTTTCCTCCCCAACTTGCTTCTTGGTCATGATGTTTGTGCAAGAATAGAAACCCTGACTAAGACACAAGGTGTTATCTGTCCCTTTGCCTAACATACCCAAGCTATCTGTGTGCCCCATCTGTATGTACCAGCCTCCCATGCTGTCTGTGTGTACCTTCTGTATGTACTCCCTCCCATGTTCTCTGTGTGTGTCATGTGCATGCACCACTCTTCTTCCAGGCTGTCTGTGTGAAACATCTGTATGTACTACCCTTCCAGGAATTGCTAGGAGATATTGAGCTATCAGTTTACCTATCATGACATTGTAATATTTTTTTTTTATTTTTTTATTTCCCCTAATAATGCCTGTGAGGTTCAAGAATAGGAATGCTGCCAGTTCAGACATGCCAAGAAGAATCCTCAAAATGGTTCTTTACGGTGAAAAGATACAAGTATAGGGAGATGTTCTGAAAGAGAAGGACCATCCTCATGTAAATTTCAAAGGCGTATATCATGATGCTTCTATTTCATTATTAATTTTACTGCTAATCTCTTACTGTCCTTCATTCATATGTGAAGGAGCACAGCGTGAAACCTACTATTCATGGGTTCAGACAGCCACTGGGGGTCTTGGAGGAAACCATGCAAAGATAAGTGGGGGAATGGCTGTGAGAGACCCCTGATGCTGATCTTTTCCTGAGACACGAACTCATTCCATCCATCTGCTAAGGTGGTAATTGCAGCAGCCAGCCTCCCTATTAGAGACTGACTTCTGCTACTCCTGGCAAGACCAAAGGAGACTCTCCTTTCTCTTGGCATTTGTTTCCCTGCCTCCTTTCTGTTGGCATTTGTTTCCCTGGCAGTCTTTGCCAAATCAGAAGAGAACAAAAAAAGAAAAAGAAAGAAAAAAGAAGGTCAAGAAAGGTAGGAAGGCCAGTCTCCTGCCTTACTTATTCTCAACCCTGTTCAGTTGTGTAGAATTTTATTCCCAGTTGGCTCTAGTTTATGCTTGTTATCATGGTGATCTCTCTCTCTCTCTCTCTCTCTCTCTCTCTCTCTCTCTCTCTCTCTCTCTTCTTTTTTTTAACTCTTCTCTTTCTTCAGTAGGAGATTTGCATTTCACAGCCTCTGCTTGCAGGCTTCCTTCTCTGACTTAAGATCTTTTAACTCTCTCTTTAACTGTGCAGCACCTGATTTGCATACCAGGCTGTGTCATTATTTCTTTAGTGCATGCCCTTGTAGGAAACTGTATCTCCTTAATATACTCTGATCAAATATTTGAGTTGTATAATGTGAATATTAGCATAGATTTTTATCAACAAAACACTCTTTATGAGACCTGCAGATTTACAATAAAAAGATCTGTAGGAATTTGTGCCTGAGACAGAATATTTTCTTATCTCATTTATAAGCTTGAATTTAGATCTACACAGCTTTGCCACACCCTAATTAAAGCAAGAGGAAGTGATCAGAGCAAAAGGAAGTGTGTCTGTCTCAATTGTGGAACAGGTGAATGGTATTTTATAGATAGTGACACTGAGGAAACCATTTTCATGCTTTGACTTCCTGTTGAACAAACAGAAGGGTGTGAGGTTTAGAATTTGTCAAAGTTGCCCAAATAAGATATTTCATATTTTTTGTTCCAGTGCACTAATGTTCATTATGGAAGCAGTCACTGTCACTCTCACAAGTATTCACTGGTCTGGGACCTCAGCAAAGAGCTAGTTAGTAGTCACCTTTCCTCATACTTTTAAATTGACTGCTTCATAGTCCTAAGTCACTGCTCGGGGGTTTCTGCTTAGACTGTAGTCCCTGCCTTTATAAACCTTGTCTACCAAGCATGTCAGGCAATAAAGTGAATAGAAGTTAACTATAGAGAGAGAATAAGACTATACTAGCCTGGTTGTACATGGTAGTCAAACTGGGGAACATCAAACAAGAAGATAGCAGCAAGAGTAAAATATTCTTATTCCAAGTTCCACCCCAACTCTCTAGGGATGAGCATTGGCTTGAGCTCTTCTGCATGTTCCCTAGATTATTACCCTGTTGATTGAGGTTCAGCTACAAGGAAGTAGCACCATGCTTCATGCAGGATCAGGATCTCCCAGATAGTCAGAGTATCAGTATGAACTCAGAGGCAGGGTGGACCTCAGAATCCTCGGTAAGTAGTTGTCAGGTGCTGCTGCAGCTGTTCATCAAGGTAAGGCATTTTCAGAACGGAGTGAAGAATTCCCAAGGCAGGATTGGAAGAGTTCGTGGATAAAGAGAAAACAGACAATCAGAAAGCACTTAGGGCACAGTGTTTGGCATTCAAAAATACCCAGAAGAAGAAAGAACACTTGGAAAATTGAAAGTTCTAATTTGTGTTTGGTCTGATGTTAAGAGTTTTCAGATGTATCATTGAAGTGGCAAAGAAACAACAGATCTTTATGGCATTATAAACAATATTAAGGAGTTTGACGTTATCCTGCAGCCAATCGTAGAGGACCAGGAGTGGAGAGGGGACATCCCATGATTCTCGTTTTGGAATACTAAAGCAGATGGGGCCCACACTTAGAGTACCAAATACTCGTGGTAGTGTAAAGTAGAAATGCTGATTTAAAAATCAAGCCACAGAAGTTTGTGATGGAATGATGGTGGTAGGTGAAAGATGACTCCTGTGCTTTAGGCTTCGATGGCTGGATAGAGAGTAGACATGGAATGGAGAAATAGGGCCAGTGGTGCACAAGCCATTTGAACTATCAGAAAATTATCCAATGACCTTGAAATTCATATTCCTCACCAGTAAAAGAGCAATAAATGCAATAAATCATAGAGTGCTGTGCTGTCTCTGTTAAATGAAGTCATATAACTGAACTTGGTAAGCTGTTCCTTTGCCTCCTGTCTTCACAGTTTTATATCTGTTTTTAGTACCAGTGTGCACAAAGCACAGACCTCCAAGCCCATCACTTCCACTTCTAACAGTGTTTGACAGCAGCTATAGTTTTCACCTTTCAACCTCCAGGATGTAAGCTCTTAATTTTAGTAAGGAAACAAGAAATCCCAAGCCGTATCGTCATCACACTAGAACAACAGAATAAAGCCAACGTTCTTTCCTTATTTTAACCTTTATTGAAAATAAACTTAAAAATTCAAAAATGGTTCCTGAAAAGCATTTCTGAAAATAGTCAAGTCTACTCTCTTAAAGTGAGGTAACACAAACAGGTTATTGTCTTGTACATAGACTGCTTATAAAGATGATTGATGTACGGGGCTAGTGTATCTTTCTTTTTCTTTCTTTCTTTCATTCTTTCTTTCTTTCTTTCTTTCTTTTGTGATTTAGGCATCCTGGCTTTATTCTATTTCTTTTTTTTTTTTTTGATACTTTATTTACATTTCCAATGTTTCCCCTTTTCTGGGTCTCCTCTTTGGAAACCCCCTATCCCCCCCCATCCCTGCCTCTATGAGGGAATTCCACCTCCCACCCACCCACCCACCCATCCCCATATTCCCACCTTGACATTCTCATTTACTGGGGCCTCTAACACTCTCCCTGATGGCCATTGAGGTCATCCTCTGCCACATATGTGGTCCAAACCATGGGTCCATAGATGTGTATTCTTTGGTTGGTGGTCCAAACTCCAGGATGACGGGGGGGGGGGGGGATCAGGCCCATTGACGCTCTTGTTCCCTCCATGGGGCTGCAAATTCCCTCAACTCCTTCAGACCTTTCTCCAACTCCTCCATCTGGGACCTCACTCTCAGTCCAGCGGTTACTGTTAAGTGAAACTTGGGCATTCTGAACTTTTGGGCTAATATCCACTTATCAGTGAGTACATACCATGTTCGTTCTTTTGTGACTGAGTTACCTTGCTCAGGATGATATTTTCAAGTTCCATCCATTTGCCTGCAAATTTCATTAAGTCATTGTTTTAAATAGCTGAATAGTACTCCATTGTGTAGATATACCACATTTTCTGTATCCATTCCTCTGATGAGGGACATCTGGGTTGATTCCAGCTTCTGGCTATTATAAATATGGCTGCTATGAACATAGTGGAGCATGTGTCTTTA
>CM052713.1:72606549-72620036 GCA_028551405.1 Uromys caudimaculatus | reverse complement strand
TGACAGTGTCCTTTGCCTTACAGAAGCTTTGCAATTTCATGAGGTCCCATTTGTCTATTCTTGATCTTAGAGCATAAGCCACTGGTGTTCTGTTCAGGAACTTTTCCCCCGTACCCAGGTGATCGAGAGTTTTCCCCACTTTCTCTTCTATTAGATTCAGTGTAACTGGTTTTATGTGGAGGTCCTTGATCCACTTGGACTTGAGCTTTGTATAAGGAGATAGGAATGGATCAATTTGCATTCTTCTACATGTAGACCGCCAGTTGAACCAGCACCATTTGTTGAAAATGCTGTCTTTTTTCCGCTGAGTGGTTTTAGCTCCTTTGTAGAAATTAGGGAAATGACACCCTTCACAATTGTCACAAACAATATAAAGCATCTTGGTGTGACTCTAACCAAGCAAGTGAGAGATCTGTACGACAAGAACTTCATGTCTCTGAAGAAAGAAATCGAAGAAGCCCTCAGAAGGTGGAAAGATCTGCCATGCTCATGGATTGGCAGGTTAATATAGTAAAAATGGCCATCCTGCCAAAAGCAATCTACAAATTCAATGCAATCCCCATTAAAGTTCCAATTCAATTCTTCAAAGACTTAGAAAGAGCAATTCTCAAATTTATTTGGAGCAACAAAAAACCCAGGATAGCAAAAGCTATCCTTAACAACAAAAGAACTTCTGGGGGAATCAGCATCCCTGATCTCAAGCTGTACTACAGAGCAGTAGTGATAAAAATTGCATGGTATTGGTACAGTGACAGGCAGGTAGATCAATGGAATAGAATTGAGGATCCAGAAATGAACCCACACACATATGGTCACTTGATTTTCGACAAAGGAACTAGTGTATCTTTCTTGTGCCAACTCATATCAGAACTTTCGGCATGTGTTTCCAAGAGGAAATTACTTGACTTATGATGGAGCAAATCTACCCAGTGATCAAGCATCTTTCCATAATGTTTTGTGCTACATAGAGCCTATCAAGACTGGAATGGGCTGACCACTGCTCTGTTTTATTCCAGTCTGCCCTATCTATAATATTAAACATTGAATTCCGTATTTTTCAGGTCAGTTCCTCACAGTGGGCAAATGAGTTGTGAAACACAATCAGGCTCACTGATGAAAGTCTTTGACTTTGTGTCTCAGCTCTTAGGAAGCAGATGCTATTTTAGCCCCATCTAAGGAATGGGCCTCTGGGGTTTGAGTATTGATACTTTAACACCCTTATTTCTTTTATGATTAAGTAGGAGGAATTTACAAAGAATAGAGAACTATAGCAAATTAAAATAATTTTGATTAAAATATCTTAAAAATCTCCTCCCTTGAAACACTCCATTTTCAATCATGAGATAATAGCTCCAGAAGATATGTCTTTCTATTTGGTCTTAGTGTATGTCAGCCCCACAGATGAACCACAGCTGAGACCAGGACAAGCCAGGCTTAAAGGTGGGTCTCAGAAAACAACCAGAAATATTTTGTTTCCTATTTTACCAAGAATTACTTTCGATCCCCAAAGCAGCATGCATTCTTATCCTTTATCTACCTGAAAAGAAAATGCCAAATTTTCTTAACACTGCAAGAAATGGATGGGACATAGCAGGAAAAAATATTGTTCCTTTTGCATGAATACAATATTATTGGAGCTAGCAGTTGTGATTTTTTTCTGGGTGGGGACCTATGATCTTCAATGGCAGCTGTTGACAGGCATGGTGACAATTAGAACATCACAAAGAAGCAAAGTTCTATAACTGGTCTTTTCCTGGTGTGTGTTTGTGTTGGTTATCTAAGACAAAGGAAATGTATTCTTTTGTGTGTGTGTGTGTGTGTGTGTGTGTGTGTGTGTGTGTGTATGAGTGTGTGTGTATGTTCACTTGTCAGGATGCATGCATGTGGAGGTCAAAGATTGATATCTGGTGTTTTGGTCTCTAGCTCCTGACATTGCTGTTCTGCTCGACATAAGGTCTTTCCTGATTTTGTGGCTCACTGTTTGTCCAGACAGGTTGGCCAGCAAGGACCTGAAACCTTTCTGTCTCCACTTCAGAGCCACGGTATTTGGGGTGCATGCCCCTAGACATTTTCACATGGGTTCTGGAGATTGGAACCCAGGTCCTTATGCTTGCATGGCAAGCACTTTACCCATTAAGCAGTCCCCAAGCTCCAGTTTGCCCACTATGACAAATGATGTGAACCCTCTGTAAAAGGAGAACTCTAGTCTAATGCAAGCAAAGAGTTACCTAAGGAGGAGCCTGGCATTGTTGAGTACGCAATGTGTATCCCGATGTATATTCTTAGCTAGTATTCTTTCTCTCAAATGACTTATCAGCTCAATGGCTGAGCCACATTAACTGGATTCTGGAAGCTGCACTCATTTACTGAGATAACATCTTTTTTTTTTTTTTTTTTTAATGTGACCTCATAAAAAACAACATCTTCGTAGTTTAATTTTTGCTGGAGATAGCTAGCTGACAAGGCAGAGGTGTTCTGACTGGTAAAGGTTAATGACTGTGAATGGAATGAAGGTATCTGGCTGTGACCTGCAGGGTTTCAAGTCTAGGAGACTGCACCTAATGTTAGTCTTTAAAACACTCAGTGCTTTGCAGAAAGTAGAACTGAACTTTAGCATTGGTACTCATTAGCCTCGTGTTCTTGGTCAAGTTATCTGACTTCTATGACCTCAAGTTTGCTCATCTGTAAAATGAGGCTAATTATACTTATCTCAAAGTCGGTATTGCATCTTCATTAGGGGTGTTCAATGAAATAGGATATGTGAATAGTTCCTTAGGTGGGAGGTAGCTGCTGTTTACTTTTGAATTCGTGTTAGATAGACTTTTCATGCCGCGTTTCTATTTGGGCATTAGCACGTTTAGCAACGTCATTCTTTATGACCATCGTCATGAGCTTAAGAAGACCTTCCAAGGTTTATCTACTTAGAACTTAAGTATATCCATAATTCACATGTGTGTTCACTATTGTGTGATAACATTGTTGGAATATTTACAAACATAGTGACAGATGATTCAAGAAAAATACTTAACATTCTGAGTAGAAAGTAGGTACTCTTTATTGAATTATTCATGGTGTTAAATACCCCAGAGGTTGCCTAAGGCTTCATTTCACTTTGCTAAGGTAAACCTACCTGGAATGTAGAGACTTCACTGAGAAATCTCTGCCTGAACTGGAAGAAGTGGAAACATCTTGATCAAAGCAGCCAGGTAAACAAGCAGCTGTGGGCCTGGGAGGGTTCAGGTAGGCATCCCTAGTATGCTCAGCGTTCGTTTGTTGAATGGTGTTAGGTTGGTAACTTGTTTCTGATGGTTAGATATTGTTATTAATTACAGAATAAATGTCCTATAGATTTCCTGTCCATCTTAATATTGTATTTCAGGATTTTGTAACTGAATCATTATTGCTTTTGTTACACTGTCACACTTGCTTCACGTTTGACATATTTATTGGAAGGCAAGGGGAATAATTGGAGACTGTTTATATGAATGTGACATCGAGGTAGCAGGGAAGAAATTCTGTCCTGGAGTATAATTGCTTCTCACAGTCTCAAACCCTGCCTTCTCATCACCTCAGATCTACACATCACACCTGGAATAGCTCCACAATGCAGAACAAGTGTTGAATTAAAAACTAAGAAAACAAGGCTGGGAAGATGGCTCAGCTGGTTAAAGGTGTTTGCTATTTTAGCATGGAGATCTGAGTGAGTTTCATTCCCAGAAGGAAAAATCATACTTTACAATCCCAGTTCCAGGAAGACAAAGACAGGCAGATCTCTGGGGCATTCTGGACAGCACAGCCAAGGAAGTGAGTTCTGTGTAAAAGTGAGAGAGACTCTCCTAAAAACAGTAGAATGAAGAGTGACTAAGGAAGACCCTGAAGTTAGCTTCTGACACACACATGTGCACACATGTGCATGCAAACATGTACCTATGCTTGTATGTATCATTTTTTCTGCTGTATTTTAAAGCCTGTGACTATATTTTCAAAATGCTTTCTAATTAAGTACAGATAGAAAAACCATTTTATAAAGTGAATCTTCTAAGTCACAATGGAAGGATAATAGGCTATTGAAAGCCTAGGATGAACTTGGAAGATTTATTTTCACATTTTAAAATTAGCTCATTTTATGCTATTATACAGAAGCACCTCACATCCCAATAGGGTGCAATATTAGAAATGTATTGTTAGGTGATTCTGTATTGCTTGAAGACCACAGCACGCACTTATAGAGGCTATACAGCGTTCAGGTTTGGTGAAGACTATGGCTGCTTGGGGCCTTGGTGAATAAAACAACATGAGATTTAAATCCAGCACCAGAGAAAATGAAGCAATCATAAGATACAGTCAACATGTGATGTGGGAGGCTGCTGATACTCTATCATATTCATTTGCTTTAGAGTAAAATTTTCTCCCACACCCTCAGATAATGATGGACAGATAGGAAACTAAAATAAACATGTAAGAGTTATATTTTTATCATTGTTGGTCATCATGGACTCTATAGAATTGCATGAGCTCCAGCTGTATAAAAGAGCCTATAGAGCAGGTTGCAGACACTAACCTCACCACAAATATAAGTGATGTAATTAGATGGGCCTCATGTCACTAGGTGACAGGAATTCTTTAGCTCTGTTATAGCAATCCTTCTGTCATGAAAGCTTGTCATACGGTGCATGACCTTGCTCAGGTGTCGGGAGATGTCATGCTCATGGTGAGGTGAGCGCAATGCACTCATCCTGAGTGACAGCTCTATGTGCCACTGTGAAAGAAATATGACACTTATTAGAATCAAAGTGGAGTCAACTGAGTTAACGATGACAACAAGGAAAGCCATAGGTCAAGAGCTATGAGGGAAGCAATCTTATGTGCAGTTGTCTAAGAGGAATCACCTAGACCTCTTAGAACCACAAGCTTACAGAGACTGTGGCCTTCTACAAACAGTTCTTCCAGGAAGACAGATCCTTATCCGCTCTCTGTCCACTCTCAGACTGTTAACACCCCATTATTATTGCTATTTTAAAATATGTATTTCTTTTTCTCAGTTTTTGGTTTTAAAATCTTGTCCATGATCCAGCCTTCTTAAGTCTGCTCAGAGTTTAATGTGTTTTGTGTATTTCCATGTATGTGTCCTGCTCTCCCATAAGAAGTCATACCTCAATAAATACTTTTCTTTAAAGAATTCCATATTGATTGTCATTTAGGTCAAAACCCTATGTGGCTGCATGGGAGTCAGGATTAGAACTCATCCAGTTTTTGTTAGAGTCCTCTTGTTCTCCCCTCTGTTTAAGTAACCTCCCCACAGAAAATATTTCCAATATTTTTTGCTGTGAAATTTGACCAGTAATGTGGTGACTTAAAATAAGTCACCTTATTCTCTCACAGTTTTAGAGGCAATAAGTAAGAGACATGGTATTCCTCCACATGTCTGCATTCCCTCTGAAGGCTCTAGAGATACATTGTTCTGGCCTTTTCAAGTTCTGTTGGTTCCAAGGATGCCTGGGCTTATGGCCAAGTCTCTCTAGGGTCACCCCCACTGTCAAAATCAAATGTTTATTTATTTATGTATTCATTTATTTATCTTTAACTCTTTATCCTTGATTCTCCTTTGTGTGTTCCTTATGAACATACTAATCATATAAGCCCATTTCGAATATTGCAGCAAGAATCTACCCTCAAAATATTTAAGTTTCCAAATGAAATCACTTTTCCAGGTCCTGAGTGAAGTGATGCAGATGCATTTGTTGGTTTCACCTTCAGCTTACTACGTGCTACTTTGATTTTTCAAACATACTTATATTCTGTCTGTTCATGTGTGTCATAGACATGCAAGCGAATGTGAGTTCTTCCTGGATTCCTCTTCTTTCACTTGTTCTCCCCCTCCCCTGACCCCTCCCTCTCCCCTCTGGAATGCTTCCACAGTTCATTAAGTTTCCTTCAAAACAAGAGTGGTTAGAGCAGGGCAAAGATGATTCTATTGTATGTGGTCAAACTCACGGGGCACCTCCCAAAAGCACCTTCTGAGGGAGAGAGCATCTTAACAAAATTCATTTGATACAGGAAGTTTCTTGTGAGGCTACCATTTTAAGAAACAGATACATAGAAATTGAGTCTGTACCCACTAAGCCCTTAGATAAGAGTGCTTCTTTAGAAAGAAACAATTGACATGTACCTTAGCTTTGAATAATAATAGCCTCGCATGCATCCACAGGCACTAAGGCCTGGGAGTTTCTTTACATCTCTACTGTTCAGCCTTTTCATTTTCCCGAGACTCATTGTCATGCATTTGTTTCTTCCTCTTTAATGAATGGATATTGCTTTCCTAAAATTTAAATTTAGTTTCAAATACATATTTATGATATCATTGTCTGTGCTCAAGCAGGTGATTTTAAGATGATCTATAAGTATAACCAGGCAAATGCAGTGCTCAAATGAATTCTGCCAAGACATTTCCCATTAATCTTGGAAACACTGCAGGTGCATTTATTAACACTGAGGACTTTGTATTAGAAACCCATGATCCTTGCTGACATATTAAGCCATTTTTAATTTGTTCTTATCATTATGAAACTTTTTATAAAAAAAGATATTAGATAAATCCAGGGTCAAGCAGCATAGAGTGATTTGGGGCTCTTGGAGGAAGCAAAGGGAGTTATTAATCTTATGTAAATGCTTACTTATTTTTCAAAGCTTTTAAGTCTCAACAAATCAGTAGGATACATGGACTATCTGGAGGAGGAGAAGAGGAGGAAGACAATTTCCTGTTTATTTAATTGAAACATTGTAACTTTTTCTTGGCAGGTAGAGCCCACTAATGAAATCCACAGAGTGCAATCATTATTAGAAATGTCACCATGACATTTGATTAATTCATTCTATTCAGTTTTGGAACACAAATCATGTGTTTATTCTAACAACATAATCAAATCCTTTTTCCTCTCTTCATGATTCTAGTATATTTAGAGATTTCCCCTACCCTTAACTTGGTTTCTCTCTATGCATAGCTGAAGTCTCTCTCCTGTTGGTTACACTTCAGTTCATTGCCCCATGACAGAAGCACATCGTGTGTCTATATAATCTCTTCAGTGATTTGATTATAACTCTGAATGATATATGCATTTCATTGGTGACTTATGCGGCTAGGAACTGAGTAGAAGGCCTATTTTTTCTTTTACCGTCTCTCATTATCTTTCATTTGGTTCTTGTTTTCTATGGAGTCCTATAATAAAGTACTTCTCAGTTTCTATTAATTAATCAGTCTTTATGCAAAGTTTTCAATGCCATTGTACCAGAAGAGTTGTCCCACCCTTTAATCATTTGTTTGCTTATTGCATCATCCAAAGATAACATTCAGTATTAAAAGGAGACAACGTCTGTGTCCTGTGGAAGCTGACTTCTTAGTGATGGGAGACACGTCAAACATGTGTACTATACTGGGATAAGTGCTGTGCAAACATATGATATAGGATGTCTTAGAACTTGAATGGGTGAATTGAAGAAACTTTTCGAGTTTTATTAAATAAGTTGGTCAAGTTAGTCTTTGTAAAAAGATAACTTGGGGAGATTACTCAAAAGCAAGGAGGAAGAAGCCACTGTGGTGATCTGAAGAAGGACAGGAAGCAAACATCAAGTATATGGGAAATGGCTTCAAGAGTGAGTAAGGGGACTGGAGAGATGGTTCAGTGGTTAAGAGGACTGACTGCTCTTTCAGAGGTCCTGAGTTCAATTCCCAGCAACCACATGGTGGCTCACAACCATCTGTAATGGGCATCCAATGCCCTTTTCTGGGGTGTCTGAAGACAGCGACAGTGTACTCACATACATGAAATAAGTAAATCTTTCAAAAAAAAAAAAAAAGAGTTATTGAGAAACCAGATGACAGGTAAATACAGACATTGAAAGAACTGGAAAGCCACTGGAAGCAACCGTGCTCAAATTGACATGAACCCTTTATTTCTGAGCAATGGCTATAAAAACTTTCTGTGGGACCCTGAAAGGAAGCCTGGTTTCTGGTTGAGCTAAGATTGAAACCACCCCTCCAAACCCCCCACGAACCCAGTAGGGGGTAAATAACCCTACAAGGGACAGAAGGTGTTTTGACATGCTCCTAGGAACCAGGCTCCTGACATGAAGCCACAGCTCTCCATAGGTCTGTGACTACGGGTCATGTAGCCTCAAACCCTTCCACAGGTAGAGGTGTGGTCACATAGCTTCAAGACATCCCCATGTTAATGAGGCACCTAGATGCTTAGCCACTCCCCTTCCCAGCCACTATTTCAACCTCGCCCCTCCCTGAGGTCATGGGGGGGGGGGTATGGATTCATTCATGCCACTCTCTGCCATGACAATAAATGCTCTGAAACCCTGGACTGTCTCTCTTCATTGGGATCTGCTGTGGGGAACAATGGAACAGGCCTCTGTCTAATCTCCCGCAGAAGACCTCCCAGCACTCCCAGCCATGGTCCAAACTAAACCAAACCAAGCCACCCAGCTAGCCAGCGCCAAGCCTCGAATCCCGGTCCAGTGGGATTCACCAACCCTCCTCCCCACTTTTCCCCCACAGCCAGAGCTAGATCCAAGCCGCAGGCCCTCACTTCGTTCTCAGCTCTTCTGTGGCATCCAACAGTGCCTGGGATGCCCAAGAGCATGGGAACCAGACAGAAGCAGCTTCCATGTGGTCTGTGGGACCCCAGGCTGTGCTCTACCACCCCGGAGCGGTGTTCCACAGAGACTTCTCATAGCCCAACGCCCACCCAGTGGTGCTGTGGGGTGAGAGTGGTCAAACTGCCCTCCTCCTGCCTCTCCCAGAGGCCTGAGCCCTGGGGGCAGACTCGAGACTTCACTCCACACCACCAATTAACCCAACATCTTTCTACCCTTTGAGTTCCCAGAGTAGCATACTGACAACAGACAATCCATCCAATATAAATTATCTAATGTTTCTGAATGGCCATCTCATTTACCTAAGTGAAACCTAGACAGAGACAACCAAATTTCCATTCATTCTCTTCCAGGTATAGACATAAATATTTGTTCCTACTGACCAACTGGATTAGGATGTGTAAATCCAACTCACCTAAACTTTAGTTCAGTGTCGTTTATTACAGCATCTTGAACTTAATTTACCTCTAATTATAATGTCAACCCACAATGCTCTATGAAAATCACCCATGGGAAATACAACATCTGTTCCTTTGTCCATCAAATCATTAGCTCCTCCCACTCCCTTATACTTGGTTCTTTCTGGCCTAGATTATTCCTGTCTTAAAAAAAAAAAAAAAAAAGTTCCCTTCCTGCCTCTTTTCTTATATCCTTGAAGACCTTCTACCTGAACTTTATTTCTATTGTAATAGCTTTTTTCTCCTATTTCAATATCCTTCTATTGCAAAGGTTTCTCTGGATAAAATGTCTTTATGTAGGGCCAGATGTGTTTTCTGTTTCTTAGAGATTCTGAATGGACGATGGGGACCAACAATGGAAGATTATGAATAAAGGTTTCAGACTGGGCGTTGAGTGGAGAAGGTATATAGAGCTGCAGAGGGGGGATAGGGCAGGTGCTGAGAGACAATTTGAAATTGTATTTAAAAAACAGCAACATTGTTTTGTAAAAATTATTCCTGCCGGGTGGACTATGTTTGCTTTTCCAAACTACAATATTTGTCAAGTTCAAAGATAAAGGAAAGCTGTTGGGTGGAGGAAGCAGACCAGGAGACATACCTACAGGGGCTTTCTGTTATCCTGTGTGAGATAGGTATTTATAGGAGATGGCTTAGGAAATGATACAAGACCAAGTTCATGATGATTAATCTGATAAGGAGACTCAGATGATTCACCATGCTCTTTAGTCAACCAGTGCTGTATGACTACCTTTTTTGTAAATATAACTCCAGAATCTCAGATAACCCAGTAAACAAAGACAACTGAATTTTCCACTGGGAGATTGCATTCTAGGTAGAGATACAGATTCTAAAGGAGTCATCACTTTAAGAGCTACAGGGTGTGGTAGTTGAGTGTGGTAAGAAGTTCCTTAGTGGGGAGCAGCTGGGAAGCTGTAGAATTAAACTGGATGATTCAAGGAGGTCACATGAATAGCAGGAAGCAGCCATGGACCAAAGCACAAGTGACTGAATGTGAAGGAGAGTGTGGTGTGAGGTCACATCCAAGACAGAACCTGTATCTGAATCCACACAACTTCAGGAGAAGGGGTTCTATCCACAGCATGGTGAAGAGCCAGAAGTATCTGTGAGATGTGGAGGCTGGAACTTGCTTTCCACTAGACACTTCCTTGTCTCTGTATACTCCTAAAAGCAGAGGGGAAAGGCGTAAGTCCTTACTAATATTAAGCTGGAAAAACTAATCTGCTCTGTGTGAATGGAGCATTCACTACAGCACTGTGATATAACTCCAGGGGAACCGGAGAGGTAATGGGAAGACTTAACATTTATTCGCAGGCTAAGTCAGGAACATCGAAAGGCTATTAAGTAACAGGGAGAGACAGGACGAGGGAAACAAAGAGAGGGTGGTGTAAATGCTATAGCTCAGGTAATTTAATAAGCCCGATGCAGTCAATATACAGAATTGAGCCAGTGAGCAGTGAGCCTCAAGGATTTTAAAGGATCATCAAACTTAGCAAGGAAGGGGCACTGAGTCTTTAGCTAGGCAATCAGTGATGCTTTGTAACAATCTAGCTGAAGCCATGGGAAACCCTGGAGATCCACTGACCAGCGAAGAGCCTGAGAGACAGGACAGCAGAAAAAGGACAAGTGTAGCAAGTACTGTGAGGAGGAAAAACACAAATTGTAATTTGACATATTTGTTGGAAAGTTTTCAGTATAAGCCTCATAAATGTATTAATTACTGAATGAGACTATGGTGTGAGTATGACTTGTGTGGAATTGTATTCAGATCACACCCAAGTATTACATTTATAGGCACATATCAATGTAATGGAGCTATATGGAAAAAACATGGGTAGACACTCCACATTTTTAGGTTTTTCTTTTTTAAACTTTTTTTATTTATTGGATTTTTCTTTATTTACATTTCAAATGTTATCCCCTTTCCCCATTTCCCCCCTCCCCAAAACCCCCTATCCCACCACGCCTCCCCTTCCCCCTATGAAGGTGCTCCCCCACCCACCCACCCACTCCCACCCAACTCCCTGCCCTGGCATCCCCCTACACTGGGGCATCTAGCCTTCACAGGGTCAAGGGCCTTTCCTCCCATTGAAGCTTGACAAAGCCATCCTCTGCTACATATGTGGCAGGAGCCATGGGTCCCTCCATGTGTACTCTTTGGTTGGTGGTTTAGTCCCTGGGAGCTCTGGGGATCTGACTGGTTGATATTGTTGTTCTTCTTATGGGGTTGCAAACCCCTTTGACTGCTTCAGTCTTTTCCCTAACTCCTCCATTGGGGACCCAGTGTTCAGTCTAATGGTTGGCTGTGAGCATCCACTTCCATACTTGTCGGGCTCTGGCAGAGCCTCTCAAGCGGCAGCAATATCAGGCTCCTGTTAGCAAGCACTTCTTGGCATCCACAATAGTGTCTGGGTTTGGTGACTGTATGTGGGATGGATCCCCAGGTGGAGCAGTCTATGGATGGCCTTTCCTTCAGTCTCTGCTCCACACTTTGTCTCCGTATTTCCTCCTATGAGTATTTTGTTCCCCTTTTTAAGATGGACTGAAACATGGACTCCAGAGAACCAAATAACGCTATTAAAAATGGGGTACAAAGCTAAACAAGGAATTCTTAACTGAAGAATATCAAATAGCTGAGACGTACCTAAAGAAATGTTCAACATCCTTAGTCATCAGGGGAATGCAAATCAAAACAACCCTGAGAATGCACCTCACACCAGTCAGAATGGCTAAGATCTAAGACTCAGGTGACAACAGATGCTGGCGAGGATGTGTAGAAGGAGGAACACTCCTCCATTGTTGTGGTGGGATTGCAAGCTGGTACAACCACTCTGGAAATCTGTCTGGCGGTTCCTCAGAAAATTGGACATAGTACTACCTGAGGACCCACCTATACCACTCCTGGGCATATACCCAAAAGATGCTCCAACATATAACAAGGACACATATTCCCTATGTTCATGGCAGCTTATTTATAATAGCCAGAAGCTGGAAAGAACCCAGATGTCCTTCAACAGAGGAATAGATACAGAAAATGTGGTACATTTACACAATGGAGTACTACTCAGCTATTAAAAACAATGACTTCATGAAATTGTTAGGCAAATGGATGGAACTTGAAAATATCATCCTGAGCGAGGTAACTCAGTCACAAAAGAACACACATGGTATGCACTCACTGATAAGGGGATATTAGCCCAAAAGCCCAGAATACAGAAAATATAATTCACAGACCACATGAAGCTCAAAAAGAAGGAAGACCAAAGTGTGGATGCTTCAGTCCCTTTTAGGTTATTTTTAAGATATTCAAACTGATAGGATAAAAGCTTTTGTTCATACTATTTTGATGACTATAACCTTTACAAATAGAGCTATGACCTAACAAACTATTGTTGCAAGGAAAAGAGGGATTTCAAATTTTAGGAAAGTCATTTAGATTCTACTCATTTACAAATTGAAATTATTTTCTACAGTAGTACTGATATATGTAAATTTAAAGAAAGAAATAATACTATATAGTGGATACATATGTGGACTTAAGTTTGTATGTATGTAAAAGTCTATATTTATCAATTTATAGTGATTATGTAGATGCCACATTTAAATTTATTGGAATATGTTTTTCCTTTGGTTTAACTTGCGAAATAGGATATTCCCATGAAACATGATGGAACTGTAAATTCACTGTAAGAAAATTACTTGTGACTGTCATTATTTGAAATTTCTTGTAGGCAAGGTAAGAAAATGACTCCCTGAAGGTACATTTACTCTTTAAGACCACTGGGTTGTCATCCCCCACCACTATGAAGTAATTTCCTAAAAGGCACAGCCCTCTGAATGTGTGAAATCCCAGAGTATAGCTAAAAGCAAGTTCCTCCCTAAGTACTCGGTAGGCACTCCATAAATGAAAGCTAAATGGGTATAATTTGAGTGGCTGATGGTGATGCTTGTGATTTAACTATAACCAAATGTCCATTATTGGGAATTAAATATGTCTTCTCAGGACATTTTCTTCACTTAGTTCAATGCAAGACGATGTATGGGTTTCCAGAGGCAGAATGCTGGCTCACTGCTAGGCTGGACCAGGAATCATGAAGCCACCCTTTCCTATCAATGGCATGTCTTGGTATGCGATAGCATTACCAATGTAAACGCCCCCATTAGCAGAACCTGCCCAATTTAAGTTTATAGCATAGAGAGTAATTACTTTGCTGGGTAAAGAAAGGACATCTCCTCCTCATATTTTTAATAAGTCTCCTTGGGGTATAGATGGAATAATTTCTACTTTTATCTCATAGCAGTGAAGAAAATCGAACCTATTTAATGTCATTGTTTCCTACTACTCTGAAATGA
>CM052713.1:72593489-72606449 GCA_028551405.1 Uromys caudimaculatus | reverse complement strand
CACACACACACACACACACACACACACACACACACACACACACACACACGGAGAGGGGGGGAGGGGGAGGGGGAGAGGGAGAGGGAGAGAGAGAGAGAGGGAGGGAGGGAGGGAGGGAGAGAGAGAGAGAGAGAGAGAGAGAGAGATACGGGCAGAGGATGAGTCATTCTAATTCATATAACATGTCATTGTATTGAAATACAGCATACAACATAGTAATTAATGAAGTTTAGCCAGATCACATGAGCCTTTGTGTATCTTAGATAGCGATATGCTCTGTGGCCCTAACTTTTGACACTCTCAGAGGCAGTTTCTTACAAAAAAAGTCATGAAAGTAGTATCCTTTAGAATTTTATCATCTACAGTTTCAGATACACATGAAAGCTCTTCTCTGGGTTATAGTCATTGAGTGTGTCTTTCTCTGGCCAGACTTACTGGCTTTTTGGTTTTTTATTTTCTCCTTCTCTCTCTCTCTCTCTCTCTCTCTCTCTCTCTCTCTCTCTCTCTCTCTCTCTCTCTCTCTTTCTCTCTCTGTGTGTGACAGTATCTCACTATATAGTGCAGGCTAGTCACAGACTCAGAATCCTAAAGTCTCTGGAACTCAGCTGTTGTGGTCATAGGTGTTTGCCACCACACCCACCTCTAATGTGTCTTCAACAGAGAACTTTCTCCCTCTTGCTTTATCTTGCTTCACCTCTCACTTCTTCCCTGCCTCATACCCTCCTCCTCCAATCTCTGCTTTGATGCTTCCTGATCTTTCTTAAAGAGGGCACCAGACTAGATGGAGAAGGAAAGCAGCCTTCTCTTACTGGCAAGGATTTAATTCCTTTCAAATGGAGCTACCACCAGCCAGATAGACTACAGGGATGCCAGCAAACTAGCTAAGTTACAAAATAGGTTTTCAAATGTGTTCCTTAAGTAGAGACTCAGAAAATTTGTAACTCTACCCTACAAACTTGGTTCAATGTTTTATTTATAATTCACATGTACTTGTCTGTCAAATGTGTGAGTTTTGGGTAAATCAAAGAATTCTGTACACCTTGCTAACCCTCTTTGCAATTTTATCCTCTTGGGATAGTCAAAAGTACATTTTAGCACAGTTCTGCCAAAATTCTGACAGTTATTTGATATAATAATGACATTAAACTTGAAATTCAAGTTTCATGTACAACACATGAAGAAGGAATTAATGGTAATTGAAGGTCAGTGCTTGCTTTAGGAAGACAATGATAAAACCTTGGTTTTCTTCCAAAATGACTCTGATTTGTGATTAATCTCTCTAAATAGGCCTTTTTTGTAAACCTAAACAGACCCAATTATATATATCTTTCATGTTTGCATCCTAGTGAGATCATACCATTCAGGCAAAATGACCTTATAAAAGCGATGAAAAGGAATAGCCTATATGCTCCTAACAGATTTTAGTGCACAGAAATAATTACTATTAAATTAATAAGAAAGAGTAATATGATATCAAATAAAAACATGGAGATATAGATCAATAGTTAAGAGTACTTGTGGTTCTTTCAGAGGACCTGAGTTTGATTCTCTTCACCCACTCTATAACTCCAAGTTCCAGGCAATTGACACATTCTTCTGGCCCCTGGGACACCTTCACACATGTGTCAGACACTCAAACACTCACACATATATACAAGAATAAAAATAAATCATAAAATCTAGATCTGTGGTTATTACTTCTAGGGGAACATATTACCCTCAACAGTCTGAGAACCTTTTTTACCATCTGAAACAAGATTTTGGAGGACAGTGTTTTGGGTCTGGTCCCAGATATCGCTGCCCACTTATTATCCAGCTGTGAAACATCACCAAAAGAATTCAGAGAAACTGAAGCAAAGTGTTCCTGCTTCCTTGTGAATCTGTGAGTCCACAAGCTGTACACACGCTCTAACTGCTGAGCCATGTCAAGTCCACTGTATACAAGAGCTAGCTGCTGAGCCACGTGAACAGCTAAATACAACTTATTAAGACCTAGATCGTTTTGGTCTGTGATATTTCCAGATAGAAGGACATGCAGTTGGGCTTATTGAGTTTTGGCTTATTGAGTTTTAGCTTATTGTATGAATTAATTTTCATACTTAGAATGGAATTTCTATGAAAAAGAAAGGTGTCTCTAAGAAATTAACAACTCATTCACAATAACAGTGTTTCAGACTCTGTCCAGTGAGTCAAAGAAGTCTTACTCTGTCTCTACCTACTCTTTTGGATAGAATAACCCTATAAATTACTATGTGGAGTAAAAGACTATTTTAACTTACAGAAAATAGATACCATTGAGACTGTCTTAGGCCAACAGAATGTCTCTTTGACAATGGAGGCTTCTGAATTCCTGATGTACTCTCTGGTATCTTGTTGGTTATCTGTAATTTCTCTTCTTTGCTGATCCAGCCACTCACATCAGTGTAAACGTACATCTTCTCAAGACATTCTGACACCTCACATTCTTAACATTCCAGTAGATGATGTCCCTAATAGTCTAGGCCTTCAATACTCATAACTATGGATAACCTCTGATCCATTTGTCATTTTTTTTATATTCTTCACATAGTGAACCACTATTGTCTCTTTCTTTTTCTTACTATATTACCTTAAACATGAATCAATGAAAACCTCATTTATAATAATTTCCTAAGTTCTAATATTTCAACAAACTCTCCAGAAAGCACAACTAGTAACTTTCTAATACTCGGCTCAGTATGCCACAGTTTTGCAGTATAATCTCTGGTCACATCAAGGGTAAATTCAGATGCAATAGGTCTCCATTTCTACTAACTTATTTTATATCCTTTTGGTGAAAGACCTATAAGCATAATTCTTTGCATGTCATCAATCGTCTCTGCTGATGGCTAATATATCAACTTTTCCTTCTTTTTCTTGAAAAATCTTTCCCTAAATTTCTTCGTAGTGAGAGAAAAAAGTGAATTACATTAGTTTCTCTAAAGTCATTCTTCCTTCACTTAATCTGCTTGTCCCATGGTGATGAGAAATGGCTGGCTTTGTCATTAAATCACTCTGACAATGGATATAACTTACTCATTTTGTTTCCAATTCTGAGATACATTTCTTTAATTAAAGGATAGGGCTCAGATTTTAATTATACCAAATTCTGTATGAATTTTGTAATTGCAATCCTGAATATTAAGGAAATTTATGCAAACATATCTACATAACTTTAACTTTCAGAACTTGATATTATATCCAATTCTCACTTCTTCATAAACTAGGAAAAAATTTATCTATGAAAATGGCCACCTATTAGTCTTCATTGTATCTTCAAAGCTCTTGGTTTTTTGTTACTATGAGTTTAGTTGGAGATAAGATTATAATTTGGAAAATAACCTGAGTGCCCTTTAGTCAATTTATTGATAATAGATACACACCATTAAACCATGAACTTGTATTTTTTGTTCCTTGTTAATTTTCTCTTGCTATATTACCTGTGTTCATTTTCATTATCTCATGACAGCATGAAATAATTATATAAGTATTAACTCTATATACATGTATGTATATATATATATATATTTTTTACTTTTGTTGTTTAGTTCTATTTAGCCCAGGCTTTCTGGAGTTGACAATCCACCTACCTCAACCTCCTGCCTCCTGAGTGCTAGGGTTACAGGTATGAACCACCACTAGGGGTCCATTTGTTTTATTTCCTGCCAAATAAGGTTCCTTATGAGCTACTTTGTGATCGCAGGCACCCAGCTGTTGATCTAATACCTCTTTATTGAGTAGTGCTTTCAAATATTTTATCACACAGAGTTAGCAGAGCTGGTTCTAAATATACATCATAAAAGTTTATTTCATTCATAAGAGACAAACATTATGGTAGAAAGTAAAACTTTGTAATGTTCAAGAAGTCATTAACTTGCTTTCTGCCTGCCAGTGTCCTTACACAAAGAAAAGTATATGGAGAGGCTCCCAGAAACACACTGTTCCTATGTACTGTGTGGTACAAGGCAGTGGTACTTTTAAGACTGCCTGAAAACAATGCTTCAGCTATGTTTTATGTCTTTGTTATGGAAGAAGGGTCTGACAGAGCCACATAGAAGGCACTGGTGGTCTGAGAGCAATCACTGTCAATCAAGCCTTTGCCACTTATTGTTCTGAAATGAAGGACTTGACACATGTACAGGTGAATTTCTGATGTGGCAGACTGATATGAGGAGTGATATTTGGCTTCTATAGACAGTTGATTATACTATAAATTTAACACTGGAGTATAGGTATTGACTGACAAGAGAGCCATGTACATAAGGAAGCTGAGCGTATGTATATGGACCTTCATTTTTCAGTCAGTCATAAATTCTTGGTGGCACAAAATAATTCCTTCACTAAGAAGATGATTTCTAGATTATTCAAGTCACTAAATTACTTCTAGTCTGTTTGTGGTATACACGGCATTATTTCCATTTCAATATAATGGTTGAGTTTATAAAAGAAGCAAATAAACTGATAATTGATTTTTTTGAACAGTTTGGTAAAGATAATTCCATTTAAAAGTTATGGAATCCCAATGAGGAAGCAATGCTATGCATATGTTTGTTCTTTATTATTAATAATATTCTCTCTTATTCTTTTAATAAAGTAGAAAATTTTTTCAACTAGTAAATGTTTTCTCTTAAAATGCCCAAACATCCCTTAATTAAGGGTTTTTCTGAGTAGATATTGCATCTTCTGCTTTTAGAAAATGAAATCTAGCCATTTATTTCATGAAAACTCCTATCAAATCTATTTTCTATTTTTGAGTTTTTTAATTCCAATGAGTTAAAAGCTATTTTCTTTTGATTTTCTACTCATGAGTCCCCAATGTTCTGTTAAAAACACATTATACAGGATAGATAGAGTCTATTAACCATGATGATCCCTGAATACAGACTCTAAGCAATTGATTGCATTTATTAAATATCCTGTCTGTCTATTGTCTTTGATAATAGACTTCCCTGTCTCGCAGTGATCCAACCTGATAATAAGCTTTATTAGAAGCCCTCTGTCAACATTCAGAGATACTATTGCTATAAGCTCTTAAAAGAACAAGAAGAAATGACTTATTGGCTTCTCAATTTAGATTTTCCTAGTGAATGAATTGACAACCTTATAACAGCAGCAATAAAATTTAGCTTTACTAAATGTACCAGAGTTGCCCTTAGTTTCACTGTAGCAAATGATACCAAATGCTTTGACTGAGTTCATAATTATTCTTTTCCTCAAAATGGCATAGCTTAGGGACAAAGGAGAACCCAAATGCTTGGATTTTCACCCCTAAAATTCTGTAACTTGAACAAATATGAATGAGTCCTTTAAGTGAACAGAAGTTTTAAGGGTTTGTCACGTTAAATTGGAGGAGGAAATGCAAGATGATACCTACCATACATTACAAACTCTTCATTTATTTCTTGCATTTCTGGAAGAATGTTAGTCTGATTTGATTAATAATTAATAGAAATGCTTTGACTAGTGGAGGAAAAAAGTAACCGGCAATCTCCCTCAGCTGTTAACCTGCTACAGTAATAACCTGCCTGGGAAGACGTGCCCACTGGTGCAGTAGTGGCATGAATGGTATGGGAATAACCAACTGCTTTCTGAATAGATTTAAAGCCTGGAGCTACACATGATGCTGTAAAGGAGGATATGAACCTGTGACTAAATAGGTCATAAGCCTATGGAAACATGTACTCCTATTATTTTGCTAAATGGCCATAAATATGACTCCTGATAGTGCGTTGGTCAACCTTCAATTGAGAAACTTCTTCATAGAGTTTAGTGTTTAGTTAGAGACTGAAAGCTCATCACGGTGCAGAGAAGACATGAGCTATCTGTATTATACCTCTTCCTCCCAAAGGAAGAGAATATTTCAGAAGAGGGGAAAGAGGGGTTGTGAGATACAGAGGTTGAGGAAAATTGTGAAATAGTATCTTTTGAATATGACAGACATCGCATGCAAATCTCATGTCAGCTGTGGTTGTTGGCACAAAGGCTAGAACAGATCAAAGCAGTGAACACTACAGCATGGAGAAAGAAAAGGAACTCACCAGACTCTGCCTCTAGTTAGATATTGGTACCTGATGGCAACTGGGAGAGGGTGAATCAGTTTTCACCAAAAGTAGGCTGCCCACGCTCCATTTGATTGCACTATAGTCCATGTCCATGAGGGAGGGTAGAAGACACGAAGTTGGAGGGGGGGTTGGGTGGGTCCAAGAGGAGTCAAACTGGAGTAGGTATGATCTAATGTAGTATATTTGTGCATGAAATAAACAAGAAAATAAATGAAACATTTCAAAAGATAAAAAGTTTTTCATTTTATAGTGCATAGTGTTTACCACATTTTCCCAATTCTGTCTCAAGCTTTTAAACCTTTGGCTATCATGGGATTTAAAAGCCTACTCTATATACTTTTGTCATTAAAAGAACTTGAACATTTACAATAGGTTTTTAATATTTTGATGAAATGATACTACATCCATGCATTACCACATGTTAATATTTTGTGCTATGTATTGTCTTGTTTAATAATATTTAGAGATTTTAGGTTATGTTTTCAGAGAAAGGACAGCCTTATATTTGAACCTGGATTTCTTTTATTCCTAAGGCTACAATTTTGTTTTTAGACAAAACTAGTATAGGTTGAATAGCCAATATTGAAGATGCATAGGACCAAAGTGTTTGTTTTATGCTTAGACGTTTTCAGATTTTAGAGTATTTGTATATACACAATGAAGTAACATGGCACTGAAGTCTAGGTTTAGACACAACTCTTATTTTATATATTCCTTATGATCTTAGCCCAGAGGTAATTTTGCATAATATTTTTAGTTTGTTTGTACTTTGATTTTGACCTCCCAATGAGGTGAATTATGGTATTTTCTATTTGTGAGATTAAACCAATGCTCAAAAAATATTGGATTTTAAAGCATTTCCAGTTTCAGATCTTTAGACTTACAATTTTCTGTTTATAGTTATATTCTGGAGAAATTCCCTTTATGAAGTTAATAAAGAGGTCATCTGAAAGTTAAACATTTAGTAGCTCCACAGTGGCATGGATATGGATTCTTTTTGTTAAGAGAGAAATACAAAATTTATTGAATCATAAGAGGATTCTCAGAATCCCTTTACAAATGAGGTTGATTTTCTAGATAGTCACATGATTTCTAATGGCTAAAAAAAAAAAAAAAAAAAAAAAAAAAAAAAAAATCCCTTGCTCTCACATGCCATGTCATGAGAACTCAGACGTTCCTTTTCATGTGGGTATATGAATATGAATACAAGTCTCTTGTAAATTATCTGGGTAACAAAATTGAAGTGTGGCTTCTTACAACCTCCAGAGCCAAAAGCATCCTTTATTTAGCTGCTCACTGAAGATGTACAGTTATTCAGCCCTACAATTCATCTCCCTTCCAGTGTCTCATTGTCTATTCTTAAGAACAATAGATAAAGATTGTACAAACAGAAGGGAAGACGATCCATCTCCAGCATGTGTGTGGGCATGCACATCCACCCACCCATACATCCACCCACCTACCCATTCATGCCATTCCAATGTAAGGGCTTTATAAAAGGAAGTCCCCAAATCAAGCACTGTAAACTACTGTTACCTTATCTTCAAATGTACCATAGAATATGCTGTGCAAGTTGTCGAGTAAAGGAATAATTTTTAAATATTTCCCAGCTATTTATTTTCTTTGGAGGGCTTTTTTTTTGTTTGTTTGATGATCTGTTTATTTAGAGGAATATAAGAGATACAGGGATTAGCCCTTAATCAATGTGGTATTGATGGGGCACAGCACATGGAAATGTAAAAGTTATACTTTGTAAATGTGCATAAATATTGTAAATTATGCCTGCTACAACAAAGAAGTTGGAGGGCTTTTTTAATGGACTCATTGTTTCAAAACATTTTTGAGTTAAGATAACGTCGGAAAATGTCATAACAAAACCTATTAGTTTATATACTAGATGAAGAATTTAAAAATGTCTCGTGAGGCTAGAGAGATGCCTCAGTGTCTAAGAATACTTATTGCTCTTGCAGAGGACCCAGCATATAGCTCACAACTCTAGTTCCACCATGATCCAATGCCTTCCTCTGGTCTCTGCCTGCACTATTGCAGAGTGAGCTTATATACATGCAGACAAAACTTAAACATATAAAATAAAAATAAAAGATCTTTAAAAATGTCTTTCAATAAAACAAATCATGTTTGTTCCTGATACAAACCTAGTATAGACCCTGTGGCAGGTGGTATAGGTAACATGAGAAACAGAAGGCACGTCCACAGTCGCAGAAATCATTCATTGTATTGTAAGATAAAAGCTATCACAAATATAGTAGATGAATGTAGATAAGATATTGGAGCAATATGTTAATGTAAGATAGAGAAGCTGGCAAAGCCTGGAAAAGAGGTAGCTTCTGACACAGCTTGGAGAAGGCACAGCTTCAATGGGGAAGAGAAACTCCAGAATCTATGCTGGATGCTTGAGATGGGCCAAAGGCAGCCATTACTCTGACTTTACAATCTCACAGTTCTGAGGCCAACAATCAATTCACAAGAAGAGGGCCGTATTTTTGCTGAAAATAAACTGTACTGAGTTGTAGATGCAGCAATCACTGCACGTGCCTCTCCAACTTCATGACTGGAAGAGACAGAAGCCAACAGGCATCATTTAATACTAGTCATCGACTGGAGGCAGAAATGGGCTTGCAACTCAGGAGAGTTACCTGATTGAAATGCTTTTAAGATTTCCATTTCCACATCACTACACTCCCACTCACACATGTACTATAGGACTTGTTCTTGTAAGTAGAACCATTCATTTTAAATTCAGCTGAACATGTCTAAAGAGAGGAAGTCACAGTCAGTATATGTTAGTCAAGCTATCAATCAAGGACTCACACCAAGTATCCAAACTGAATTAAGACTTCATTAATTTGTTAAAGCTTGGAATAGAAAATAAAGAGCTAAGCAAATGAACCAAAATCTTGCATCTGTTTACAAGTGAATTGTCATGGTGTGCATTAGCTGACAATATAGGCAGTAAAACTGAGATTAAACACTTCTTACAAAAATGTACCCTGATGATATAGAGATGTGAGGTTCTGTAATTTTTCTGTCATAGTTTCACATAAGCCAATGCTTGCAGTAGTTCATTTACAGAGACACAAATACTGTTTAAAACAATTTTTAACTCAATTGTTAATTCAAAGGAAATGATTATTCTTCCACAATTACTACAAATGGCAAGTATACCCTTGTATCCTATTGAAGATCTACAAAGTGAACTTGACACTTTTCATTTTTTTATGAGAAAAGCAGCCATGAAGCATTGCTATATCAGTCTTTGAGTTGGGAACAAAAAGCCATTGGAAGAGGCTGAGAAGGAAATCCAAAGACTTGCAGGGACTTCTGTACATTTCTGACTCTTTGATGGAAAAATGGATGGATAGAAGAATCATGTCAGAATATGATGCTGTCCTGGTGACACTTAAAATGAAAATAAATTGTTCCCAACAGAAGTTATACCTGTAGAAGCAGCTATAAGATGTCCACACATGGCCAAAAATATCTGAAATCTCTGGTGAATCGCAGACCAAAATTGCTTAAGTGAGAACAATTCTCTACTCCTGCATCTAGATGTCATTAAGTTCCACTGGTAGCCTTTGGGAAAATACACTTTTTACATTCACTCTTACTATGTTTCTGTCACTGCCTTTAGTTTAAGCTTAATTACCACAGGGCTCCACTAACCGTCATGCTCTTTGGTGCATTTGCCTATTGACGATTGCCCCTCTATCTTTAATTTTCTTTCTCTTCCTCATCTTTGCTTTTCTCCTTTTCGTTTTCCTCTTCTTCCTCTCTCTTCTTTTCCCAGACCATAGCCCCCCACACACACACTCACACATATGCATGTGCACACACACATGCACACCCCTCGCACACTAGTAGAATAACTTATTTTACGAGAAGAATGGCTTTCACTGCTTTCCTGCTCAGCCAATGATTGCATCAGATGCAATCTTTTCATCTAGCTTTCATCTTCCTCCAGTCAAGTCTCCAGCATGATTTACTAAGCGTCATGCTCTCTGTACTGCACACAGTTCTCTAAAATCATCTTTGTATCTTTGTGAATTGGATCAGACCATTCACACAGCCTGAAATGCAATTTATACCCTCCTTGCCTGGAGTCATCAAGGAAAAGCTAAAAACTGGCAGGTGATCTTCCTGAGATGGTTTTGCCATGGACTATACAGTTAATGATGGAACTGCTTCTTTAGGCAAAGCCAAGGTGCTTTCATTTTAGGAAAGATTCCCATTATTAATATGCATTTCCTGTCATTATTAAATATATATAACAATCACTAGGTATTAGCCCACCCTTTTGAATAGATATCTGCAGAACAATGAACATGTATTGTCTTGTAGTAATGCTGTATAGACAAATAGATGATTTATTAATTCTTAATAATGATACTATAAGAGTTCCTAAAATTATATTAGTAATTATTAATCTCTTTTATAATAGGATGGCTATTAAGTCCTTTCTGATATCAAAACTGCATTGAGAACTCTGCCAGTCTTCAAGTGTCACTAGCTAATTGCTTCTGAGCTGTAAGCAGGCATCTACAATTTAGAGCACATTCCAAGAGGTTGTAAAATAATTAACCAAAGGTCATAAAAAGGGAACTAAGGATAAGTGCAAGGACAGAAAATAAAATATTGAATATAAAACTTTAATGATAACTTATTTATAGTCTTTAACTCTCCATGAACCTGTAGAGCTAATGACAGTTGATGGATATTTAGCCAGATAATTTCTTTTAATGGATAATCATGTAAACATTTTCTGTCATAAACTTTTTATTCAATTTATGATTTGAATTTATGTTTGCACTTCCAGTGCACTTTTGTAAAAGGAGGAGGAGGAGGAGGAGGAGGAGGTAGGAGGATGCTGGGAAAAACCATGTGTTCTATTCTAGAAAAGGTACAAAGGATGAGGAAACAGTACATTGGAAGGCACAGCATCAGAAGGCACAGCATCGGAAGACACAGCATTTGGGACCATATCATTGGGAGTAAAGGCATTGGAAGGAAGGCACTGGGAACGAGGACATTGTTACATCAGAGCAGGAGGAGAGAGCAAGATTAAAAGGAGAATGCAGAGCAGAATAAATTAGAAATTATAAGGCAATTTTAAACATTAAAAGAGCAATATGTAGAATGCAGAGGGAAAGAGGAAAAAAAAAGAAGCTCCAGAGAGAGCAGAAGGAGTAGGAGGCTTCTCCTTACCATAGGACAGAACAGGTCTTTATTAATAGCAAGGCAGACTTAGTCTTAGTAAAGAGAACAAAGCTTTCTTCATACAGTCTTGGGTTTATTTCATTTAGCAATAAAAGGATAGAAGCTTTTCTTTCTCTGTGCAATAAAGATTGGAGCTCATTTTTTGTCCAGAATGAATGAGTTCTTTTTGTACTGGTGTCTTTTGCTCTACATGTAAGTGTGTGTGTGTGTGTGTGTGTGTGTGTGTGTGTGTGTGTGTGTGTGTGTGTATAAGTATGTAATTATGAAGTAAGTATATAAGTATGTATCTAAGCCCAAGTGGTTTTAATGGAAAAATATGAATATGTATGCATGAATCTATATATAAATTTATATGCGTTTATCCATATTTGTGTGTGTAAAATTTTTTCCTTCTATAAGCATAACACTTGTCTCCTGGTTCAATAGAAGTTTATTGCTCCAAATCTCCCCCTAGTCTGACAAGTGAGAGCCACCTGGACAAGAAAGAAAAGGATATAGCAATCCTTTACTATTTTACTATGAGGTGCTAAACACCAGAGAGTGCAGTTTCTAGCCTCAAAGGAAATCAGGTAGGTCAACTATAGCAGCACAGTGACGTAGATTTAAGATGGGTAAACATTTTATTATCAAACAGCAGCCCTAAATATCTTGCCTCTGCTGATGCTCGTCCCCATTAGCTTACCTTTAAGAGAGAACCAAGAAAGATGAACAGATGGGGCTGGCCCTTAGCACCTTGTAGTCTATATCAAACAGAGAAAGAAAGACACTAAAGGGTCCCAGTTTAAATGTCCATCAAATGAGACCCATTCCAAGTCCTATATCTTTCAATATAGCCCACAGAAAGTATATACAGATTTACTTTTTCAGCTATAATACATAATTAGATCTTCAATCTTCCTATAACATTTTTATGTGACTAAAATGAATTCCAGGCTCCCCATAGAAGGGACTATGTCATTCATGCATCTAAAACAGTGCTATAGATATGAAGGTTGCATATTAAATTGTTGTTAAGACCTTGAACAAGCAGCACAATTGTGTGGCACATTGCTCTAGCTTTAGTCACATGCAAAGGCTGGAAGAAAAGTACAGAATTGTGATCAGAAGTCAGTGAGTGGTAACCACCTCTTAGCAGACAATCTGGCAGTCAGGCATAAGACCAAGCTAGTTTATGGAGATAGCACTAGTCATTTCTTGTAAGGTAGCTAGAGTCCCATCCTGTAAACATGTCATGGCCCTCCAGATGAGAGTTGGCCCATAACTTCAACTTCATTTATTTATAAAAACGTATTTTCTAAAAGGCCCCAAAGGTGGTACTTATGGCTGATAAAAGTTAATTTATTTATCTTTTATAAGCTAAATATTCGGGCATGCATATGAGTGGAAAGCTAATCGGCAATTGTATGTATGCAAATGTACATCTCACAACCACAGTGTTTACACTTCTTTTTTTTTTTTTTTTATTTATTTTTTTGATATTTTATTTACATTTCCGATGATTCCCCTTTTCTTTAGAAACCCCGTGTCCCCTCCCCCTCCCCGCCTCTGTGAGGGAATTCCTCCTCCCACCTACCCGCCCACCCATTCCCATATTCCCACCTTGACATTCCCTTTTACTGGTGCCCCTAGCACCCTCAGGCCCAAA
>CM052713.1:72557586-72587811 GCA_028551405.1 Uromys caudimaculatus | reverse complement strand
CCTCCTGGAGTTCGGACCACCAACCAAAGAATACACATTGACGGACTTATGGTTTGGACCACATATGTGGCAGAGGACGACCTCGATGGCCATCAGGGAGAGACGAAAGGCCCTTGGGCCTGAGGATGTTAGAGGCCTCAGTAAAGGGGAATATCAAGGCGGGAAAATGGGGATGGGTGGACGGGGGGTGGGGGGTGGGAGGTGGAATTCCCTCCTAGAGGCGGGTTGGGGAGGGGATGGGGGGTATCCAAAGAGGAGACTCAGAAAAGGGGAAACATTGGAAATGTATATAAAGTATCAAAAATAAAAAAGGAGGAAAAAAAAAAAAGACTAAAGACAAATGAAAAAAAAAAAAAGAAAAAAAAAGAATTTGCAAAGACTGTGGAACTTGTAAAGTTATTTAGATCTTGGGGATAAATAAGAAAGTAAGGGTTGAAACTTAATAGTAATGTATTTGTGTGTCAAGTTGACAAGGGGTCAATTGGACTGGCTGGCTTTGTGTCAACTTGACACAAGCTAGAATTATCAGAGAAAGGAGTTTCAATTGAGAAAATGCCTCCATGAGATGCAGCTGTAAGGCATTTTCTCAATTAGTGATCAAGGGGGGAGGGCCCCTTGTGGGTGGTGCCATCTGTGGGCTGGTGGTCTTGGGTTCTATAAGAAAGCCAGCTGAGCAAGCCAGGAGAAGCCAGCAAGCCAGTAAGGAACATCCCTCCATGGCCTGTGCATCAGCTCCTGCTTCCTGATCTGCTTGAGTTCCAGTCCTGACTTCCTCTGGTGATGAACAGCAATGTGGAAGTGTAAGCTTAATAAACCCTTTCCTCCCCAACTTGCTTCTTGGCCATGATGTTTGTGCAGGAATAGAAACCCTGACTAAGACAGGTAGCATCAGTCCTTTGACTACTTTGGCCAATATGAAACTACATTAAAGCCATGGTTATACTGTTTCATGCTGAATATCATAGCACAGTCTGGAAGAACTGGTTTAGACCCACTCCAAATTGTCAATGAGGCAAGCTAAAAACTTAATTTATCCCACTGATGCACAGATCCCCATTTTGTATAGAGAAGGGATCAAAGACCCCAGCTGTTAGCTCTGGGCTGGAAATATAAATATTTGGTTTCTTCTTGTTGGATCCTGACAAAACAGGTCTGGAACTGAGTTCTAAGACAAAGTCTTGTACCACTTTCCAGTTGGTTAAAATCTTGTCCCTTCCTGTCCTTTCTGAGGCTGGAAGAAGAATGGTCATATTCCTCAGTCTAGCTAACACAGGTCAGCTGGCTCCATCTAAGGATATTGAGGGAGGAGTCACAGGGCTATGTCAAACTCCTGATTTTCCAACTCAATACTGGTCCTGAGGTTAGAGCCTGGGATTAACTTCATCTCCCCTGTCCCAGCCAAGAGATATCTCTGCACAACAATTGTACTTCAGTAATGGACTGATACAATCAATTCTTTTCAAGATATCCTTTCTTCCTTTACTAAACTGAGAATCTAGTCTCTCACCTTGAGTGCATGGCTCTTGTGAAGGTTGTTTTGTGTATGAGGAACTGTCTATACTGATGTGTCTGCAAGATGATCATGGTAGGCTCTTACTCACTGGTATCTTATTCTAGCTCTCTGGAGAGCTAGAATTTTATTTTTTAAAAGGTGGTGCAGGGGAAAAACTGATTTACCATCTGGAAAAATATAAACTTGAATTCTCTGCATATGTAAAATTAAATCCAAAATGTGTAAGACAATGAAATAATGTAGTTACTAGGAGAAAGAGTGAGCAAACATCAGTATAAGAGCCAACGATGCCAATGAAACACTATGTAACCATGTAAAAACATCAAATGTTATGTGGCAGAAAGCAAATTCTGTATAAAATTAATCCACAAACTAAATTTTGGTTCCTTTGTTTACTGAATCCAGCAGTAAGGTTTATCAGTCAGTGGTGGCATGTGTTCAGCAAAGCTGGGCTCCCCTTCTCCCAGATTGCCATTAGACATCTTTTGGGTGAGTCAATGATTAAAAACCTTGTCCTGGTCTCAAAAAATGAATGCTGCACTGGAACATCTGTTCACTGTATCTCAGCTGCAGTACTTCTCATTCTCTTAGCATTTCTATCTGGCTCTCCTTCTCCCTTTCCCTTTGTACTTAATTCCACACTTCATGTATTTTTTAATAAAAAACATGAAACTACATACCTAAGATATGCAGTATGAATTTGGAAGAATTATACAATGAAAACTTTTATTCCTTCTAATTATTTTTTAACAACAGAAATAAATTAAACACAGTCATGCTCACATAAATGACTCTATTTTCACTTAAGGGAATCTTGTATCCAAAGAGTCTGTAGAAGTAGGAAAATTCCTTGTCAAAGTTTCCCTAACTCATTTATTTTTATTTGGGAACATATGGTTGAGATTCTCTCTTGACAGAACACCAGGAAATTAATTTTGATATGTCACTATAAATGAGACCACTGTGCTATATCCATAATTAAATATTCACCAACATCACTGACTGCTTTCAAGGATTCTGTTCTCTTCCATAGCGAAAGCCTGGAAAGTGATACCGGGCAGTTTCCTAACGATGGACCAACATTAGAAATTATAAGAGGATTCGAGAATTTGTCAAATGAAATAATGGCAACAAACAATTTTCCACCTCTATAAACATGAAAGATCGCTGATGAGATTTTAACACTAAAACAAGCGAATAACTGTTGGATAAGTTAAAATATGACAACTTAATAAAAAGTGCCATGTTTCAGCAACTCAACTCAAATAGCAAGCTCTGAAACTCAGAATGAAATCAGTAATATATCAAAACAGCTTGCATATTCTTCAAGAGATATGTATTTTTGGTAGAATTTAGTGCCTTTGAATATGATTTTAAATTATCATCTTTTATGATCATTGGGCTGATGAAGTGTTGCTAGCCATTACTGGTAAGATACAGAGAGATACAGAATTGTGAACCTGTGGAAGAGGTAAAGGGCAGTTTGCAGTATATCATCAAAGGGCTTCAGTGCATCATAAAACTGAGAAGTCCTGGGCGACTATTATCGTCAACAAAGGACAATAGAAATTCATTGTTGTAACCATGAGATGATGATAGAGACCATGCAGTGATATGAGTGACGCCTGGTGAGTTTATTTCCAGGTAAGTGCAAGGTCAATTGGCAACAAGGTGAAAGGGGTCAAAGAAAGCTTAGGACCTGTTATGACTTGCAACAAATAAAGAGAATCCTGAGGATGACAGAAAAAGGAGTCTCTCTCTGAGCAAAGCATCCATGGAATTTTGTTTGAACTTGCTGTGAGTTCATTCTGAAAGGTAATTTCATTTCAACTTCTTTGACATAAACCTGCATGGATTCCTACCATCAAGCTGTCCTTAGCTACAAGGCACATAAATGCTATGTGAGTGGTTCTTTATGTTACTATTCCTAATTTTGTGATGCAGTTTTGATGAACTGTATACTAATAAAAATGTAACAGTTGTGTGCTGAGGATGTGGCTCAGTGGGTAAAGTGCTTGCCCCAAAGGCTTTAAGAGTCATACACTATGAACAGCCATGATCCAGCCTCAAAGTGTCAGAGCATTAGAAAAGATAGTCACCAACTACAGCACAGTGGGGGTTCTGTAGGAAGAGACAAACCTCTAATTCCCAAAATGCCAAGAGACATAAAGCATCACGGCCATTGGTGGCCATAATGAGGCCTTGAAGGGAGAGACAAGGGACACAGGACAAAGCATTTTTCGGGGATAGGTAACCTTCATACCTTGTGATCTAGCATAGCCTCCCCTGGTCTAGATGTCAGATGTCAGGAAGGCACTGATAAAAGTAAAGTTACAAGCTCATCCTTAATTTAAGAATGGGAGAGTAGACTTGCCATAGCTACAAGTGAGAGAGAGGGTGAACTGCACTTTTTCTAAGAACTATAAGATCACTGCCTGTTTTATCAACTCTGTCCGTGGAGAGAGGTTTCTGCTGTGTGTGTGTGTGTCCTAACTTCTGGGAAAGGGAGAAAGGCAGTTAAAAGGTCTGTAATCTAACATTACTTAGCCTGTCATGTAGTACTGACATTTCTCAAGTAATTAAATGACATGGCTATTAAAAAATCCTTTTACTTCCATCTCCCTGTTTATCTGAACAACATTTCTGAGCTCTCTCTTATGATGGTTGCGAATACTAAATGAAGAAAATAAGAACTCTAGGAATAGTGACAGACACATAAATCCTGCTCTACTATGTTGAATTTGTTTATGTGCTCTTGAAGAACTGTATACTAATAAAAATGTAACACTTATGGCCTGAAGACTTGGCTCAGAGGGTAAAGTGCTTGCCTCAAAGACATGAGGGCCAGAGTTCGAATCTCTAGAATCCATGTAAAACAGTTGATGAGAAGTATGGTCTGCCCGTAAAACCAATGCAGGAGACAGAGACAGACAATCTTCTGAATACACTGGCTAGCCAGATTAGCCCAAATTATGAGCTCTGAGCTCACCAATGACCCTGCCTCAAAATAGAGATGGAAAGTGATCAAGGAAGACACTTAATGCCAGTTTTAGGCTTCCACATATATGCACACACATGTGCACTCAAGATACATGCAGTCACCTATAACACATGTTCGTGTATGCACATGCATGCCAATATACTTGTATAAAACAACTGTTTAATTTATAAGAAGCTTTTAACAAAATGGTGTTGTCACTGAGAACTACAGATAATACAAGACACAAAGAGTTGATGCATATATTTGTGTTTCTGTTGCCATCAACTTCTTGTCAGCTGTGCAGTGTTCCTTCCTTGGGTGCCTCTGCGAAGGCCGTCAGCCTTTATTTCTTTGTAACTTACTAAGGTTACACCCCAGACTTATGTTTCAGATTATAACTGTGCTTAATAAGAATATTTTCTTAGAATATATAGTGATTCACTACACGGACACTAAGGTAATTTTATTCCAGGTCCCCTGAGCTGAAGGGAAAAGATATTCACAGGATCCCCACTGTGGGTGGTGAGCTCTGAGCGCACCAGACTCCTCCCACCAATCGTTAACTGCCACATTGTGGGATGGACCTATGATGCTCAGAAGGGCTGGCAAAATTTTCTGTAATTTACTGGTCTAAGACTGTGAGTGAGAATAAAGCTCACACTGAACTCCAATGCTACTTATTTTCAAGATGAGGATGTGTCTGTGGGATAAGGTTCTAACCGATGTGCTTGAAACAGTTTCCTTTTCACGCCTTTTTCTGGAACGTTCCCCTTCGATTTTGTCACCCTTGGCTTGGCTCCCCCACTTTGCCAGCCTCCTCTGTCTTTTCATGCTGCCTGAGCATTTCCTTTCCAATATTTTAGCTGAATGTTCAGCTCTGTTAGCAGAAATGCTAAGTGAGTGCTTTGAAGCATCACCCAATAAAATCCAGTTTTAGATAGCGCTCCAATTTCCCCCACCCTCTGAGAAATGAACGTTCAGTTTCTTTGTGCTCCCAGCAGAAATGTTAAAGACAGAAATGCTCTGCAGGACCGACATTTGCCAAAGCCACCAGATGAGCCAACCAACTGAGGTCTTGCATCAGGTCACCTGTGAAAGGACACTTCTCGGGGAGATCCAATACCTTGAGAAATGTTAAACACTGCTAGATTTTTTTTGGATGAAATGTTAGTGGGGAGATAGTTCCAAAGATATCATTTATAATGAGTGTATCATGAGTGTATCATTTTATAAGTCATGATTTCTTAGACGAATAATAGTGACATCCAGTGAAAGCATCCTCAGACCTTAGAAAGCTTTTTCTTTAAATGCCTGAGTAATGCCCCATTTAGCATACATTTAAATGAATTTCTTTAACATAACCCTGAGGATAATCAGGTCAGTTTTATAAAATTCCTAATTTTCTGCAAGGCGATGACTACTACAACATCTACAGAGAAAGACTCAAAGATCCAACAGAAATGCTTACAATAATAATTTAAACTTGGCTGAATCTCCCCCCTCAGTCAGGGGATGCTGTTGGTTCAGTCTCAGATGAACTGAGAAGGAGATAATCTCTCTTGCTGTCCTGTCGGCCTTCCACTTGATTTGTCTGTCAGAGGGAAACTAAAGTAATCTTTCAAAACTTGAGATCACTTTGATAATAATTTTGCCCTGCTAAAACTGAGGTCATGAACTATAAATCCATAAATATCTGAGGCGCCGATGACCATTCGTTCTATGAACAGAGTTGCCACCCTGCTTTTAATCACTTCATAAGTTCCTAGACTTAATTGTCTTTCTACCTGATAGGAGATCCCCAAGAAAAGACTTGATTCCCTTTGGTGTAGCATTCTTAAAGAACTGCGAGAGCCCAGAACGTTTGCTAAATCCTTTCTCCTTCTCCCCTTCCACTGGCATGTCTGCCCATCTCTTCAAGGTGGTTTCCATTTCAATTAGCCACAGACTCTCACTAAAGTAGTGTGTTCCAGCTGCTCAGTCATATCTGCATACACTTTTTAATCCATTTGAATAAACATTATGTTTAGCAAACAAATGGAGGCGTGGGTACAATGAGGGAGGAGAACAACTTAAGTTGTGATTTTAATGTATGGAAGACAGAAAATTATAATCTGCAGATGGGATCGAGCTGTTATCAACCCATATACAACCTGTGGAGGAATTTACTACAGATTCCTCTCCAATTAGACACAGCCTCACTTAGTAGATCTTGGTCCTTTCTTGGTCACTTGAGCCTTCTGAACAACCCTTAAACTATAGATGCTATATATACTAACTTACACTGTACATACTAACAGACCTGCCATCACATTACAAGTATGAGGTTACCTGTATGCACTCAGTATTTGTCAGTGTTTGCTATATGTCTGATGCTTTTTTTTTTAAGGCTTGCAATAGAACAGTGAATGAAGTAACTCATATTATGAAGTCATGTTCTTGCGAGGGGGACAGAATTAAATAGGAATCTGTAATGTAGTAGGTTCAGATCCATGCTAAGACGTGCTATGAGATACAAGGTTTAGGAGGGTAAACAGCAGCCTAGGGCATCAGAGCATATTATGGCTTACAGAAGTCGCTGACAAAATAATACTGTCTTGGAGACCAGGCTGTTTCCAGAGCATGCAGGTCAGGAGGCCACACATCCCAGACTGTTGAAGCAGTGTGTGAGGGTGCTTTGTGGTAGAGGAAATGTGTCTTCCGGTGGTGGCGGCAAAGATGTTGCATGAAAATCTGAATATGTGGGGAATACCTTGAATAACTTTGGAAAGAGGAAACTTGTACTCTAATGCAAGCATCCAAGGGCTATGGTGTGTACCATCAACTAACATGGCAAAGGGAAGCAAGAAGAGAGAGTGGAGATCCTGCTGAGCAAGGTCAGAAGCCTGGAAGTCTGCTCGGTGATGCTCGCCTGAGGTGGCAGCTTTCACCTTCTCTCCTGTAAATGAACCTCTGCAGATCAGTCCAATTATGTGCCAGAGCTAATTTGCACTGACATAAAAGTGCCAATCACCAAACTTCAAGAGATTGCAAACTTATGGTAAAACAGCCACCATGAAAACATTAAATTCATAAGCCTGTACCTCTTAACAAGGGCATATGTATTGATTTACTGGTTACCACACTTAAGAAAGAGATGATGAAACTCTTAATAGTTTATATTTAACTTAAGAGTTATGTGTTAAATACTACAGCTACAGGTAGTTTCAGCTTAATTGAAAAGAATTTGTATAAGAGCAAGAAAAAGTTTAACAAAAGATGACAAGCTTAATTGTAATTTGCCAAGAAAAATAACAAATTGGAAAGCAATTCCAGTTGTAAAATCACAAAACAATTTATGGAGTAGATGGAATATAGTTGAAAAGGCTTGGGCAAGATAAAAAATGTACATAATCCATAAGAAGTAATTGTCTACAAGATATTTAAGGCAAATCATATTATATATTTCAATATTATTTATGTTTTACTACCTATTCTAGTGTGCGTGGAACTTATTAGTCTTTTGTTTGTGTATATATATGTATATATAATATATATATTATATTATATATATTACATATATGCAGGCACTTTATGAAGGTGATTCTTAAGAACTTACCACGATACTGCTGGACAAGATACATCTATGTTGTTATGTAGATTTTATATACAATATACATATAAGACATATGATAAATCAAAATTTGGAAAATCCTTAAAATGCATGAGAACATTTATTTGGTAGTACCAAACATCCAAGAAACAGCACTGTAGAAGAACCTTTCTCCATCAGATGTGATGGCTCACAAGAGCACACGCCCTTCACTCGTGTCCTTCACACAAATTAACTTTGGGGCCATGATCTGGTTAAACGGAAAGATCATATTTTCACATGTGTCTTGTTCACCAGGAAAATCAATCACAGGTATCACCCAATACACTTTTATAATTTTTATCTTCTATAACTTACGCAAAATTGGAGCATCACTAAAGGAATACATTAATCTCATGGAAAGCCAATGCAGTGATTCCTTACTAGCCCTGTTTCAATACCTTAGTCTACTTCTCGCACATTCTCAGAGGATTTCCTAAGGGGTAGAGCCAGGAGCTCCCATTCCCTGGAGAATCTTTTCGTTATTTAAATATTCCATTAATAGTCATGAGCTAAAGCCAATTTTACATCCTTCCCAAAGTGATGATGATTAGATGTTTGACATTTAACAAATGAAGTTTTTGCCCTCTTTCTCTTAACTATAAATACCGCAGTTAATAAACTGCAAAAAAATTAAAATCAAATACACTCATTACTGAAACCCAACTTAGTTGCTCATTTAGAATGTATCACCTGGACAGAAACAATTGTTAACAAGCAACTATTGTGGCCTTTGGATTGCAGTTGCTACCCTCTGTGTATAGGAAGGGCCAAGCAGGGATACGAGTCAGGGAAGGCAAAAAATCTGACCAGTGGCCAGTTACTCCTAAAACCTGGGCTGCATTCAGGCCTTGTTTTGGTAAACTGGACATGTTTAGGTTTTTGTACTTCATGCTTGTCCCTTTCAATATTTATCTCCCAAATCTTAGAATCTTCACTCATGGGAGGGAGACATTCTTACCAAGGTGAGCTGGAGTGGCTGCTCACCATATTTTAGGGAAAAAACAAACTGCAGTTTAAGTTATAGATCCCACAGGAGGCGAGCAGCAAGGAAATAAAACACAGGCACAGGGCTGGAGAGATGGTCTGGTCAGTAAAATGTTGGCCTGGCAAGCATGTAGACCCAAGTTTAGATTCTCAGCACCCACATAAAAATCCAGGCACGGTGGTCGGTATCAGTAATTCCAGCGCTGGAGAGACAGAGACAGGAAGATTCCCTAGCCAAATTAGTGACCTGTAAGTCCACTGGAAGAACCCATATCAATACATAAGGTATAGAATAACTGAGGAAGATACTGGACATCAAACTGTAACTACACACACACACACACACACATACACATACACATGCATGCAAACGTACATTCACACATGTGTACATAATCTCCAATATCCAAGCATGTATCTGCATGCATAAACACACACAAAGGAAATGTAATGGCCATGAAAATTACAAGATGGACACATAGTGTACACTGTACACTGCAGTCTGAGACCTGGGATTCTGAGCCAATCTGTCCAAGAGTTAAGGTCAGGTTTCCTTAAGAGTGAATTCAAGGCCAACATGAGCTACAAGTCTTATCTAAAAAACATGAAGAAGGAGGAGGGGAAGTAGAGGAGAAGGGGAGAGAGAGAGGGAAGGAGAGGGAGAAGAAGAAGGAGAAGAGGAGGAGGAGGAGGAGGAGGAGGAGGAGGAGGAGGAGGAGGAGAAGAAGAAGAAGAAGAAGAAGAAGAAGAAGAAGAAGAAGAAGAAGAAGAAGAAGAAGAAGAAGAAGAAGAAGAGGAGGAGGAGGAGGAATATTGGAAGAACTCAAAATTTGTGACCAGGAAAGAAGATAAATAAATAAATAAATAAATAAATAAATAAATAAATAAATAAATAAATAAAACAGAGTAGAATAGAATAGAATAGAATAATTAGAATAGAATCACAACCAACCCAGAAAACATCAGTACCAGGAACTAATATAAACAATTATAATAATATAAATAGATAAATAATAAATTAAGAAATGAACAACAACAAACCCAGAAACCAGCAATACTATGAGGCAGGCTGAGTAAGAGAAGTTTATAAAGAAAGATGGTAAAAAGGTAAAAAGATCGTGAGGGAAGAGATCAACACAAGTTCATTTGAGTTCTGCCTCGCAAATGGCCGCCCAGAAGATCTGCTCAGATGAAATCCTCTGGGATCAGCATAACCAACTACTCAAAATATTAGGGACAATCCCTGAGAATTTTTCACTGAGAAAATTTCATTAACATTGGAAAATATTCTTTAGAGTACTGATATTCACAAGTACATTTTATTTATTTATTTATTTTTTAAATAAAAACCTCTGTGTCCTTCCTGGGGTATTTTGAGCTGGTACTGAGCCAGCTGATGGTCTCTCTGCTTGCATTATTCTGCATACATATTTTAAAACCTGCACTTCTTGAAAGAACATAATGGATAAAAATTCGTGTGGAGTACTAGTGAGAAATACACTGATTATCCTAAGTGGCTTACTTAAGCCATGGAGAGTGGGAAAATAAATTTACATCCCAATTATGTACTTCATAGAACTGAGCAGCTCCTTCCTATATAGATTGGCTAACCAGGATTTAGGCACTGCTTATAAATTACTGAATGTACAACCATGTCTCTTAAAAATTCCGTTTCTTCAGAAAACGAGGCCATACTTAAAGTAATAAAGCCATTGCAAAATGTAGCTACTATCATACATGCTCGTTATATTCACTTCAAAACTATACATTTCAGTATTTAGCCATTTCTCCCATTTTGGCCCATGATTAAGAATTGAAAATGGACTAGTAAAACATCCTAATTGTTTTCATAGACATCCACAACTGTCCAAAATCAGCCATAAATGCTCTCCAGAATGCTTAAGCTCCACATCTCCTTTTCAGCTAGTAATGGCAACTCAACCTGAAATTCCCATAGCTACTGTTTTCTGTGTAGGTAATGCTTCTCAAAAACCTCATCTGGAGCTGCTGGGATGGTTGAGTGCATAAAAGTGCTTGCAGTCAATCCTGACAACCTGAGTTCATTTCCTGAAACACACATGGCAGAAAGAGAGAAGCTACTCCAGCAAGCTGTGTTCTGCATTCTGCACCTCCACATGGACACCATGCATACAAATACACATGCTCATATATATACACATATGTACAAGCACACCTGCAGGCAGGCCCACATTCACAAAAACATACATAAATAAATCCACCAGTAACTTTGCTGTTGTCTAATCAAACACCATGACCAAGGGTTAGAAAGAAGGGTTTATTTGAGCTTATGGCTCCAGGGGTATATGAGTCCATCATGGTAGGAGGCATGGCAGCAGACCCAGGGGCAGGAATAGGGAGGCAAGAGCTCACATCATGAACTACAAGCACTAAGCAGAGAGAGCGAACTGCCAGTGGCTCAAGACTTTGAATTGCAAAGCCCACTCCCAGGGACACACTTCCTCTACCAAGCCTGCATCAACCGAACTGCTACTAAATATTTAATTATAAATGACATTGCTCATTCAACTCACTATAATAACTATATATATATATATGTGTGTGTGTGTATATATATATGTATATATATATATATACATGTATGTGTATATGTAAACATAACCTCACTGAGTCCAGAAACAGAAAAATTACTTAAAAATAACAAAATCTGAATCAGCTCAGATCCCTTATTCTGTAAATGAGCCTTAGAGCGGACTCCTACTGTACTGTTGCTTCATAATCATGCTTCTCATATACTATGGAATTGACTTACATTGGCTTTGATTGTAGATGTTAAGGGCCCTTGTTTATATTCAGTTAGTACCTGAAAGTGCCCATAATGACTGGTTTGCTTATAATGACTTGCAATGTTTATAATGATTTGTTGTTTATATTCAGTACCTGAATGTGTCCATAATGATTTGTTGCACAGTTAGCAGAGAGTATACAAACAGTACATCATGACTGTCTATCTGGCTGTGTCTTTCCATATGTGGAAAACCCTGAGCAGGGAGCTTAGGGCAGATAACTAGGAAATGCAACCCTCTGAGCACCAGGTTCCTAAAGGGAGCCCTTCTACCAAGACCTTCAACTCCTTTCCTCCTCTCTTGAATTTCTAACTTACCAAGGGAAGCAGTTTGAACATTGAATATTCCCCACAGGCTCATGTGTTTGAGCTCTTGGTCCACAGTTTGTGGCAGTATTTTGGAAGGTTGTTTAGTCTTTAAGAAGTTAAAATTTTGGTCACTTGAGGTGAACCTTGAGACTTTCTACCCCATTTCACTTTGGTAGCTCTCTGCTTTCTGGCTGAGGATGTGAGGTTACCAACCACCTCCTGTTCCTGCCAACATGTTTCCCTTTCCTGAAATAGCTATCTTTCACATTGTGAGACAAAATAAATCTGTCCTCCCTTACATCTCATCTTGTCAGGTATTTGGTCATAGCAAAGAGAAAAGCAGCTAGAAGTCCTAACTCTGCTGAGCTACAAAGTAATGAGGCATGTACATCTTCTATTACCCACCAAACTCCTGTCCTTTCTTCAGTGCTTAAAGGGGTTTTATACCTGCTGTCCAGAGACAATTGACAGCACTGGAAGCCCAGGGCTGAAACAGGTGGTATTTCCATTATAGGGAAAGGCAAAACAGCTTTGGTAGGGCTAAGGGTCTCCTGGAAACCCAGCCACACTTTGTCATCTAACCTTCTCGGAAAATAAAACTCTGAGTCCCAAACAATCAAAATTTAGATAGTGATTTAGAAAGTTAGACGTTCAACTATTTCATAAGCTGGAGTTTGCACACACATCTCAATCTTCAATCATGTGGATCGAAGTTTCTTCCCTAACCTTACTACTTAAAATTGCCAACTGCCTGGTACTTAAGTATTATTCAGGCCCCTCCTCATCTCTTATCATCATCATCCTGTTTAATGTAGTAGTGTTCTTCATACATTTATTTGTTTTTGCCTTTCTTTGTTCCACTAGATTGCAGTTTCAAAAAGAAAACAAGAAACCCATTTGTTTCATCCATTCCTGTATCCCTAGCACCTGGAACAGTCACACACACGACAAAACCTTAGTGACGACGTGTTGAGTAAAGAAATACAAAGTCTAATCCACACACAGTGTTCAGCATCAATGAGTTCTGATGCAAGTCTTCATCTCCTCCTGGATGTTTCTCCTTTGAGCTTCTTGTCTCCCCTTCACTAGTACTTAAGGAAAAAGCTCTATCTCACAAGCCCAAGACTAATGGGAACTATTGAGCATAGATTTGTTTCTGTTTTATTTACTCTTGCAAACCCATCTGTATCTTCAAGCCTTCTTCCTTACCCTTCCTCTTACAGTCTGGTTTCTGGCTAGACATCAGCCAAATAGTTCCTCCCTACAATTGGCGAGTATAGTCCTAACACAGACAATAGCTTCTTCCCCAGTCAGCACAAAACAGGGACAGTTCTAAAGTAATGGTCTACATGAGTGTCCATGAAATCAAGTTGTACGATGAGGGAAAAAGCTTTGACCCATCATTTTTAAAAGTAGAAAGTCTAATTTTTATATGAATCCCTTAAAGAGTTCTGGCTCTGAACAGATTGAATGTGATACCAAAGTCAAACACACAATGGAGGAGGAAGTGCCCGATTTGACATCTTATGCTGGGAAGTAACACCTCCAGTGCCAGGAATGGCCTATTGAGTCTTTTAACAAGGGAGTTCCACAGACCACCCCCCAAAAACACAGGATATTTCCAAGTCTATTGTTTATCCTATACAACCTGATGGTAAGGCCCTATAATGCTGATAACACTACTTATGTCATCAAACATGGAGACATCAAGTTGGTGCCAAACTAGAAGCTTGACCTCCTGCCCATAGGATTCATGGTGCTAGATGATACTTTGTAAAATACTAGAGAATAAAAGTAATCACCAGTATCATTCAACTACAAACTATAATAGAGACCCCCCCTGCAAGATATAATAGTGCAGTAGTGGCATAAATGCTGTGGGAGATGGTACCCATACTTGTCACTCATAAAGTTGTCAAGAACCTGAGACTATGTAAGTCACTAGCCCTAGGGGGAAACCTACTAATATGATTCTTCTGAAGTAACATAGCAATAAAATGACCCCTAATGACAAATCATTGTACCCATAGGTCAGTGTATGACTGAACCCTCATCAGAGAAGCTTTTTATTGCAGTCGATGGGAATTCACAGAGACCCACAACTAGATAATGTGCAGAGTGCCAGAGTCTCTGAATCACTTAACCATACATCAAACGCCTTTATCAAAGCCCTCTCGTCCAGGCTCAGGGATCTATGTGGGAAATGATATGGAAAGACAGAGTTAAAAAGGAAAAAAGAAAACCAGGTGGTGGTGACACACGTCTAAGGAGGCAGAGGTAGGTGGATCTTTCAGTTTAAAGCCAGCCTGGTCTATATGGTAAGTAGTGAGCTCCAGGGCAGCCAGGTCTACACAAAGAAGCCCTTTCTTCATTAAAAAAAAGAGGTTCAGGGGTAATAAGAGGTTCAGGGGTAATGGATGATTCCAAGAAGACAGTGTCACCCAGACAAGCAGAGCTGATCCACACATGAATTCAGAAACAGTTTGATGGCATAAACAAGACCTGTACAGATTCAGCTATACAAAATCTCAGCACTGAGGAGGAAAAGTGCGCACACAGTCCCACCCTAGCCAAGAAGCTCTTTGCAATTAATACTTTCTTAGTCAGGAAAAACCATTTTCCTTCAGTGGGGAGTCTCTGAGTATACCAAACATACTACGGCAGGCCCCATGCTCAGGAGTAGTTAGCCAGCACAAAATGGATTCCAATGGGGTTTTCTGTGCTTTTGCTTTGTTTACTGTTGGTATTTCTTGTCTTGTGGTTTTTATTTGTTTGTTTTGATTATTTTTAATTTTACTTATTTTAGAGAGAAATACATGAAGTTGGATGGATGTACAGGTGGCTTGGATCTGGGAAGAATTAGAGAAGGGGAAAATGTGACCAAAATATATTGTTTCTAAATAATTTTTAAAAGACAGTAGACAGATTCATGTTGTATAGACACATACATATGTATATATATATATATATGTATAAACATATTTGCATGATGTTTATGCAACCACATACTATAAAGAAAAACACTGCCTCTAATCTCAGAAAAAACATAGACAACATAAATTTTGTCCTTTAGAAAAATTAAATGGATTATAAATAATTTATATATTATAACTATTAATATATACTTTAATGACATGGAAGTTATCACAATGATTATTTTGTAATAAAATTAGATTATAAAGGGCTAGGACTGTAGCTCAAGGGCACAAGATCTAATAAGCATGCCCAATGCCCTGTGCTTTACCCCAAGAAATAAAACTGCAAAACAAATAAAATATTTAATAATCTAAGACTATATAAAATTTAACCATGTTTTGACAATGCATAAAATAAAATACTCTAGATATTTAGCAGTTAGCTCTTGTGGATCATATTGTAAATGATTTTAATTTCCTTCTTATGTAGAATATTACTTCAATAATCATAACAGATGGCACACTTTGAATGCATTTTGAAGCACATGTGTTTTGATGTCCCTTTTGGACAAGATACATATGTCATGTAATATATGGTCATGCTCATTTGGGCTTCATCATGTGAAGTAAATTGTATATCATCCATGAGACAAACAATGAAGGCACATTGAAGAAATTGGAAACATTGATGGAAGGAGCTGGCAAGCAGCTAAATGTTCTGGCGTCGAAACTGTTTATTTTCATAAAACGCAATTCTTAAATGTTCAATTTCACCTGTTCACAGGACTGCTGAATCTCATTTGGTTGAAACAGCATTGATTTGATGATCCGCACAGGCATTTTCTCTCTCTCTCTCTCCTGACAGGAGGGGGTTCTTAAGCACACTAAGCACATAAGCCTTTCCTTCTCATTTCCCATTTTTGACATGAGTGAATAGTAACCATCCTTTCACGGTGAACCTGATCTCATTCTAGTGGGTATGAAAATCTCTTCAGGAAATGTATTAACGCTCTGGTTGTAAGATGCCTGTGGGAACATGCTGCAGTGTGAAGTCTGAAAAATCAGAAATCTACCCATGTTTTGCATGTAGGAGAGAGATGAGATGATCCTTTATTGGGGAGAAAAGGGCTGTGCTCTACTGGGCTGTTACAAAAGCTGGAATTTTATTTTGAAGTTCTCAAGTTTTGTTCTCTTGGTTTATGGTTTCTATGCTAAAATTATGGCTTTGTAATAGGTTGTGAGGCATACTTTATGCACTATCATAACTATAAGCTATTACAGTTCATTCTTTGTGTCAGGATGGTTTTATGGACGTTTAAATGAAGTTTCTGACAATGAAAATACGGCTCTAATGGCACTACATTATGGCTACACCTGGTGGAACACAGTCGCTCAGTGCTCCTGTGATAAACCACTGGGAAGAGGAGGGTGAGATTTAAAATCTCAGCTACTTGCCTCCCACTGAGCTCCAGCAAACCCACAGATTTATCAACCCATTTGTATTTAAATAACGTATATGCTTTTTGCCTCACTGAGCCACAAAACCATTGAAGAGAGAGCAGAGAAAACAACTCACCCCAATGATTTCATATTCTTTTTGCCAAGAAAGACACCTGAAAGTTCTGGAATATGAAGTACAATGGCTTATTTGTTCTTTGCCCTGAAAGAACACCATTTGTGTGCTGTGCTTACTTCTGCATGCTTACATGTTACAGACGATCTGTTATGGCACGTCAAAGTTACAATTTTATCAGCTGATGCTTTGTTTAATTAGACTCTCTCAAATGAGGTGATTTTTTTTTTTTTTAACTATCCCAGGTGTCAGTAGAACATCATTTACTTATTTACTTACTTTTATTTACTTATTATTATTTACTTATTTTATTTTATTTGTGTGTGTTACATGTGCATATGATATGTGCATATACAGAGGCGGATTTGCAGTGTGCTTGTAGAGGTGAAAGGATAACTTTCAGGAATCAGTTTTCTTTTTCCACCACAGGTCCTGGGGATCCATCTTAGATCATCAGGCTTGCTTGCTGATTGATTTTATCCACTGTGCCTGCTTGTAGGCCCCAGTGAACTGTAGTTACAGAGGACAAAATAGCTAAAGTTTCAGAAGTTTGGTAAAGGAATTCCACTCAAGTGGAAGGGGGCAAGATATAAAGAATTAGTGCCAGCATTTTATTTAAATAACTTCCAAAAAAAAAAAAAAAAACAATGAAGACAAACTAATAAAATGATGAATCAAGAAAAGACATGATGTCATTGTGCCAATCTTGTTTAGGCAATCATATTATTGAGATTTCATGGGTGCAGTATCCTTGCCATGTGGAGGCGAACTATCTACAAGCAGGCACCATGGACTCTGGCTCTTACACTCATTCCACACACTCCCTTCCACAGTTTTCCTTGAGCCTTAGGTGTAGGGGTGCTTTTGTAAGACTCTGGGCGAGCCTTAACTTACCTGAGACACTCTGAGTGAACACATGGAGTCAGGGATTGATGCAAAATGCAAGAGGAATTTATTGATTCATCAGTATGCTGAGGTTGCTCTGCATACCAAGACAGGAAAGCAATCCCCCAGAAACAGTTTAGGGACCTTACATAGGAATTTAGAGCAGCCGCCATTAGGCACAATGTGATTGGCAGAATAGTGTGACTTTTAAACTGATTGGTCTTTAGGGAATGAGGTAGCAGGGGCTTAATCAGCCACTTTCTTCTAGCCTACATGCTCTCTAACCTGTTTCTTCCAGGAGGGGAGGGGTGCCCATGTGCTCAGAGGGGGGGAGGGGACCCTGGTGGAATATCTCAAAGTTTCCGAGCTGACTCTTCATTCCCCCCCTTTTTCCTGTGCATGCTTCAGTCCTGAAGCTTTGTTGATAGCTATGTAGCCCACACCCCCAGTCTTCTGAATCTAGCTCTTTGTATTTCTGCATTAAGCTCATTAGCTGTACTGCACCTGTGTGTTCCTTAACAAAAGCAGCCAAGCAGTTCAAAATATAGGGGTCAAAAGTCAACAATAGCAGGAGAACAATTAAGGTCTTAATAAGGTATACCTGTTTGCTCCCTCTCACCTGCTTGGCTAACCCTACTCTCACCTTGGCCATTGAATCTTTAACAACCCCAGAATGGTCTATATAAGAGCAACACTTTTCGGCTAAGGCAGCACATAGCCCTCTTTGCTAGAGGAAAAGTTAAGTCTAATCTCCTCCTATTCTGTAGTACTACTTCTGATAACGAAGTCAGTGATTCTTTAAGATGACTGATAGAAGCTTCTATTCTCTCTATATCTAAATCAATTACTGCCTTTAGACTGTCATAATTTTTCCTTTGTAAGACGAGAGCAGAGGTTCTGGTGGCTGCCCCAGCCACCCCCAACCACAACAGAAGGGAGACAGTGAGTGCTGTCCAAAGATGCCACAAACAGTCATGATCAAGGTCGAGTGATCTTGAGCTTAAGCAGACTGTCCATCTTCTGTACCACCCCTGACACACCCCATGCCCTCTTGTCCCTGTTCACAGCAGGAGACCACAGAACCAGTGAGTTGAGTCTGCCCCAGCATCTCTTTAAGGTTCAATGCTTGAGTCACCAGGTAACTTCTTTCCCTGAGAAGCCACCTCTCCCCTCCTTTGTTTTCTTCTCTTTCTCTAACTTTCTTGTGTTTAACTGGATGAATCTGTCCGATGTCCAGAAAACAAAAATATCTGTCGTCAGTCAGTTTTAAGTCTTAAGAATACAGAATATACAACAATTAGAACAACAAAAAAAACCAACAGACAGTTCACCCCTGTAAACGACAAATACAAAGCTCGTCCCTTCCACAGATGCAGAAACCAGGTGGCCCTGCCACATCAGCATAAGCCAAATCCAGAAGGAGGAGCCCTCTCGACTCCTTCTTCGAGGAGGGCCTGAAGCTTCCTCCAGACCCCATGCAGTCACGATGTTTAAGGCATGTCTGCCCACTGCCACAATTGACCTCCGCAAACACTGTGGGCTCTCTGAGCCCCCCACCCCCGAAGCTTGCAAGCAAGACTTTTAAACTGACTTACAGACACGGACTAAGACAAACAAACAAACAAGCATTGAGATGACTGATGTTACCTGTTCTAGCCATTTCTCTAATCTCCCCACTCTCCAATGCATCCCCACAGAGGGTCGTTTCCAGGCCAATGCAGCATATGTAAGACTCTGGGTGAGCCTTAACTTACCTGAGACCCTCATAGTGAACACATGGAGTCAGGGATTGTCTTAGTCAGGGTTTCTATTCCTGCACAAACATCATGATCAAGATACAAGTTGGGGAGGAAAGGGTTTATTGAGCTTACACTTCCATGCTGCTGTTGATCATGAAAGGAAGTTAGGACTAGAACTCAAGCAGGTCAAGGAGCAGGAACTGATACAGAGGCCATGGAGGAATGCTGCTTACTGGCTTGCTTGCTTGCTTGCTTCTCCTGGCTTGCTCAGCCTGCTTTCTTATAGAACCCAAGACTACCAGCCCACAGATGGTACCACCCACAAAGGGCCCTCCCCCCTTGATCACTAATTGAGAAAATGCCTTACTGCTGGATCTCATGGAGGCATTTTCTCAACTGAAACTCCTTTCTCTGTCATAACTCCAACTTGTGTCAAGTCGACACAAAACCAGCCAGGACAGGGATTGATGCAAAATGCAAGAGAAATTTATTGATTTATCAGTATGCTGAGGGCACGCTGCATACCAAGACAGAAGAGCAACCTCCCAGAAACAGTTTAGGGACCTTATATAGGATTTTAGAGCAGCTGCCATTAGGCACAATGTGTTTGGCAGAATAGTGTGACTTTTAAACTGATTGGTCTTTAGGGAATCAGGTAGCAGGGGCTTAATCAACCCCTCTCTTCTAGCCTACATGCTCTCTAACCTGTTTCTTCCAGGAGGGGAGGGGTGCCCATGTGCTTGGAGGGGGGCGAGGAGACCCTGGTGGAATATCTCAAAGTTTCTGATTCTTCACTTTGAAGACATATCAGTCAAGATCAGATGCTCCACAGTAACTAATTCTCTGCGTTTGCACCAGCTGTAGTTCTCTGTAATCGTTGGCATCTCTTGCAAAATGAAGTTTCTTTGGTGAATGGTAAAACCTGCACTTATCCACTGGTATAAAATAACTATTGAGAGTATACTTACAGTGTATATTGGTTGACATGCCCATGTAAACAGAGTAAAATCCACATGGCCCCACACCTAGATAAAAAATTACAGTTGACCAATCACTGCTACTGAGAGAAGGAGAAGTAGTTTCCTCCAGGGACAGGACAGTGCATGAGTAGAGGACTACTAAGTGGCGAGTCCTAGACATGTGTACAGTAGGTTTAATATACACATGTGCATATATACGTATGCATGTAATAATTAAAGAAAAGATTATGAATTTGGGAGGTACAGGAGGAGTTAGAGGGGCAATGGGAACAGAAGTCACAGAGAAGTCAGTGCTCAGGTATGAAGTTCTTAAAAATGTATTTAAGAAATATTATGTGTTTTATACCTTTGTATAAAGGTTAAAACCAGCATTCGCTTGAGGCTCCTTCAGACCCTTACTTCAGTATGTTTCATGATAGGAAATAGATCCCATATGCCCTTCTCTCAATCTGCTCCATGCCAACAGGAAAGTATTTATCTCATCAATGTGAGCAAAGAATTTTAAACCGCTACCATGAAAACTCAGTGGTTTTTTTTTTTCTTTTTTGAAAAAAATACGAAGTGTTCTTTAAAAAGAAGTCAACAGAATCATAAAACATCCCTCCCTCCCACATTTGCTTGTAGAATCCATTTGGCTTCTCTCTTTAGGACTCCCAGTTCTTGCATATTTTAACACTTCTGTAAAGCTGTAAACAGGAGGGGTTGCAGGCTGTTTTCACTCAATGCTTTAGAATCCACTAATGAAGACAAGAATGGAGAACTGCAAACATATAAACAGCCCTCAGTGGATGAAGAAATGAGGCCTGCCAGATTGATAATTACCAACAAGAATAAAATCACTGATACCTGATCTAACTGGCTTCTACATTCCTACAGGAAGCTCACAATATAGACATTTTTACTTTAGGGAATTAATGTATCATTTGCCAATAAAAATTAATATGTTGCAAAATTAGGAGCAGTGAAATAACTACTCTGACTGACGTTGTGATTAAGGGCTTATTGGAATCACTACTTGGCCATGAGCATGGATTTGGAATTATGATTATTTTCCCATTAGAACTATCATCTCCCATATATACAGTTCACAGGATCTTAGGAAAACTAGTATGATACGTCTAGAAAGAAAAGGAGATGACGCTTCAATATTTCTGTGCGGTTATTCTTGTTGTTTTTGAGTAGAAACAGAATGGCAAGACCAATGAATCTGAGAACTTTTTCCTAATGGCTACCTGAATCTTCAAGCTGGTGAGATAAGAGAGCTAAAACTAGGAGAGAAAGGGCAGTTCCATGGCTTAGAAGTATAGCTTAAAAAATACAAACAGTGAAAACATGGTTGGGGGTAAGAAAAATCAGAAAGGAGTAAAAGTATTAAAATAGCCTAACTCCACTATCTGTCACCAGAAACAAAGTAAAGGCGGACCCATTGCTCCAAATGCCCCAATAACATACATGTTTCAGAATTCCAGGTAGTAAAAACCTGAATCCAAACAGGTTTTCAACTGAACTTATAAGAATATCAGGGAAAATGTATTGAAACAAGAAAAAGCCAAGTTAGGGTGTGTGTGTGTGTGTGTGTGTGTGTGTGTGTGTGTGTATGTGTGTGTGTGTGTGTTCCTGTAATCTCTTCCTATGTTTTTGCACACTTCTTTTCCTTTTCCTCAGGCCTCATGACTATTTTTGCTCTAAGCTACTGACTGAGTGAAAGCAGTCCAGTCACTTACTGCATCTGTAAAACAATAATAATAATTTGAATAATAAAAAATTATTTTTAAAAGTATGTCATTGATTGAATGGTTAAAATGGGATACTAAACAGCATAGAAAGACTCTAAGAGGAAAAATACCAAGAAGTCTGTGATAGAACAGTCTCTCCTAGAAATGTCTGCATAAAGACCTGAGCAATGGTAATATCAATGGAGAGTGGGAGGTGGGGCATGTGGGGTTCTACCCCTTGACAAAGAACTCCAGAAACCAATGACTGCTGGAAGCATGAGAATAATCCTCTCGCCGTGATGAGCCCCTTACTGGTAGTCCAATGCAGAGTAGAAAGCTGTGAAACCAAATCCACAGAAACAACTAAACTGCAAGTTTTATGCATAGACATACACACATGTGCACACATGTGCACGCACACACACATAGGCATCCACAAACACACACACAAACTCGCACACATACACACATTTATATAACACAATAATAATCAAAGAAAAAGAGGCTATCAACTTGAGACTGGATCTACATGGGAAAGGTTCAAAAAAGAGTATCTGGGACACACAGGAGGGGAAAAATTTATTTAATTCTCTATCAGTTACAAATATTAAATTTTTTAATAACAAAATGAAGGGAAAGAAGAGACATCTGCTTGACCACTCTACGCAGCCTGATCAAGATTTTAATGATCACGAAGAAGTTGGCATGTTGCAAGTTCATGGCTTAATTATAAATTACCTTGGTGTCTATTAGCCCCTTGAATAGCTATAATTATCATTTGCATGTCACCTAATGCCCTTGTGCTTATCATAGGAAATCTTTTCAGATGTGTTAACTTAACTGGCTATTAGATGCCACCATCTCCAAAGCTAAGAATGCCCACTAATTGTATCTGATGCCTATGGTAGAAATTTCTCCACTTTGTGGTAATCTACCTCACTGACATTTGCACCAATATATTTGAAAAGTATCTTAAATTATAGTTTCATTGTTGTGTTACTAAGAAACTTCATGAAACTTCTACCACATGGGAACATGGAGTTTGAGGAGACCTGAATCTGCGTTTCTGAGACTTTATCATTCATACATGGCTCTTAAATAAGTTATCATTTGACCCCTTGATGTGATAGTTGTATTTTTGTATCAGCACCCTCATGATGATGAGAAAAAAATCCATTAGCTAATACTTTCTAATTTACTTATTAGAGAATATTTTGGTATTCTCAAATTTCAAAATCAGTTGAAGGAATGCATTGGATTAATGTGTTCATACAAAAGCAAAACATCAAAATTGTGCATTTGGCCTTGTAAATATCTGAAATATGTATCATCAAATAATAGATGTTACATGAAGAAAGAGCAAAATAAACACTTTTAACGAATGCATTAAAATTCCCTCATCATCCTGTCTTCTACTATTAGGTGCTATTAGCTCCACACTGTTATATATTCCTAAATACCTGCAGTTATAGACTTGATTTCAATTTAACTCTCTTTTTCTTCCTTCCCCATTGAAAATATGAAAGAAAATGTCAACAAAGACAAAAGGCTGGTGGGAAGTAGGAACCACTAATACTCTTCTAGTTTCCTATATCCATTTAATGTAATTTTCACCCAGTATATATATAAAACTATGCATTTTCATTCATTAACTCTTTATTCAATGAGTTTACAATGGCTAAAAAGAACATTTAAAGATTGATTCTGCTTACCTTTATTGTTTTTCTATATCTTAAAACTAGGTTTTATTTAAAATAAAAAAGCCATACATTGCCACTATTCATCTTTTCCTTGACTGACATCTTCTGTTTAGATCACTCAGTGTCAATGAGGGCCACAGAGGATGCAGCCCATCCATAAACATGCCCTGCTGCGGAGGAGGCATGTTCGTACCTACTAGGGTTGGGCACTCAAGTCTAACAAAACCTAATTATTAATAGGCTGTATAGGAAAGTCAGTTTCTTACATTTCATGTAAAAGAAGGAAGGGAAGGAGGGAGGGAGGGAGGGAGGGAGGAAGGAAGGAAGGAAGGAAGGAAGGAAGGAAGGAAGGAAGGAAGGAAGGAACCGTTAACAAATTTGTCATGGAAGATGATCAAGCAGCCTTGATCAAGAATCTCTATCAAGAGCACATGTGCGTTGAAAGAGACTGAACTCCAAAAGGGGCTAGACTAGAGTGGATAGAGTGAATGCCAAGATATTTACAACTTTTCATAGAATCTCTTTCTCACTTCAGTCCTCTGTTCCAGATTGGGAAGCCGGAAAGTCCTTCCTCAGGGGAACATTTTGGTTGTTTATTTACTGGCTGACTTCGCTTTGTTGGTTCTTGTTTTCCTTTGCATGTCCTGCTACTCTCTATTGTGAACAGGTTTCTTTCTAAAAACCATTGAACATTGTTCTTGCACATTGTCGAGCCAGTTTTCTGCGGCTCATTTTTGTGGAACAAGGACTTAAAGTTCTCTTGTCCAACCAAAGACCATGGTGTGTATAAATGAACCTACTGGCTTCGAACACATAACGACTTCTCTCTCTCTCTCTCTCTCTCTCTCTCTCTCTCTCTCTCTCTCTCTCTCTCTCTCTCTCTCTCGCCCTGCCTTTTCCATGAAGTGGCCTCTCTGGTAAATGCCCTTGATGTGCTCTGTGAGAGAGAAAGCTTTCTGTTCTCTGAAACTTTCTGTTCTCTTCAACAACAGAGACTATGAACCAGCCTAACAGCCAGTGGACTAGCAGGAGGAAAGATGTACAATGTCTTATGTGCTTAGTGTTTTCACAGCAAATAAGCAAGAACATGTGAGAACCCAGTGAGATCTAGAAGCCACTAATGGTCCTTTTAGGGGAAAGCACAGCAGAGAGGACAACAGGTGAGGGAGTGGAGAATGGTAGGTATAGAAGAGAATGACAGATGGATTAGGGTGTTCTCCAGAAGGTCAGAGGACAATGGACAACCTAGGATAGGCTCTGGATGTAGTGTCAATGTCAATTCACTCTTGTGATGTAAGCTTTGTCTCTCCTGCTGGTGAGATGCAAGTTCAGGTTCATGACAATGTCTTTTCTTCTGGAGAAAATGTCAAGTGGGATATTTGGAGACGCTGGCTCCTAACTTGGTTATGTAAGCTTGTTTATAGTAGAGGAAGGGTGTTCAAAAAGAACAATGGAGATGTAGTGATACATTCCTAGACTGAGTTTTAACATTGCTTCTGGGATATGTGGTGTGTGTGTGTGTGTGTGTGTGTGTGTGTGTGTGTGTGCACATGTGTGTGCATGTGTGTGTGTGTGCCCATGCACAGGTGCACTTAGCACTTAGGACTTTCTCGTGAAGATGCCCCAAAGACAAATAAGATCTTCCCATAAAGGGAGCAGACAGAGATTTTGGGTGCAGTAGCACTCCACAGGTTGAGTGCTAAGCTAACATTCCTCTAGCTGACCACTTTCCCAGTAGCTCTAGGGAGTTTTAGTTCAGTTTCAGTGGGCTCAGCTATAAATAACATTTGCATATTTTTCTAGCCACGTATTACATTACCAACTTCAAATGAGCCAAACCCAGTGCCTGGCTGGGAAGAACTGTACTCAGTGGGCATAGAAACTAGCTGTGCTGGCTAATTTTATGTTGACTTGAAACAAGCTGGTGTCATTGTGGAAAACAGAATCGCAACTGAGAAAATACTTCCACTACATATACCTGTGGTGCATTTTCTTGATTTATGATTAAGTGAGCCCAGTGCACTGTGGACAGTGCCGCCACTAGGGTGGTAGTCCTGGGTATTAAAAGAAAGCAGACTGAGCAAGCCAGCAGCATTTCTCCATTGTATCTGCATCAATTCCTGCCTCCAGGCTCCTGTTTGATTCCTGCTTTGACTTCTTCAGTGGACTGTGGCCCAGGCTTTATATGCCAAATATACATCTTCCCCAAGCTGCTTTTGATCATGGTGTTTTAACACAGCATTAGAATTCCAGACCAAGACATCAGTATGAGCAGAAAAGGTAGAAAGGAGTTTTTGAATCGGAGATAGGCAAATATGTTAAAACTGTTATAACCACTGCTCATTTGGAAAGAAGAAAATGTGAGGAAAATGCCCCAAAAATTAACTTAAAAAGAATGAGAAGAAAAGCAAGAATGGGGATGGATAAAGAAGGTGTGACCACAGGACCCAAAGAACTTGAAGCAAAATGGGTCATATTTTATGTAGATAATCAAACAATAATGTGTAACACAGAAGCCCAAGGAACAGACAGACTATCTGAAGAAATGCAAACTATATTTGCTTCTCATAGCATAGCCATGGTGGTAGCTTGGGCATGGGATAGAGATTTGATCGAGGTACTGTTCATTGACTAATTTTCTTCTTTTTAAATGTAGAAATGCTATCAAAAGCAATCTATCCAGAAATCAAACTGTCCAAGTTTTACCAACATCTAGAGCAGCTTGTATTTCTTTCCTACTTGTATTTTAAAAATGAGAAAAAAAAAAAAAAAAAAAAAAGCAGACTTTACAATGAGCTCCCACCTGTGTTTCCAAAGTAGGCTGTGATCTGTGTAATGCATCACACAAGTGAATCAAGATAAATAATAATTTTCAATAACAGGGAGAGGAGCAAATTTGCTTAGATGTCTTGAAATGAGAATTATTATGCCAATTGGTCTTCGGGGGAAACATTTCCCAATGGGAGAGCTTAATTCAAATGGACTCCCTCCCATGGGAACAGTGAATCTCCCTACTTAATGGGCATAATAGCATCTTTTACATTGGACAGACGCTATTGTCACAGCAGACATGGCTTTCTGTAGAACTGGTAAAGCCCAGCCTTCGATGGGGACAGTAGCAGAGCAAACATTTCTGTGAATAAGCCTCCTATCTTTCCCTCTGTTAGGCTCAGATAAATATTTGAGCCCTAAGTGTTTTAAACTCTGAAAGGAATCACTTCTAATTTTACCAAGTTAGGTTTCTGCACAACAGACTGTAAAACTGACAAAGGTAGAGATACAAATGTATGACTGAAAACTTTTATATTAATGGAAAAGCTAGAATGTGGGGGATCTTGACCTATTGATTTGCAAAGGACTAGGAGGACAATCCCTGAGGCTTTGAATGAAATATTGCTGAGGACAAAAAGACTTTTCAAAATACACTCATTCCAGGGTCAAGCATCACTATATCTAAAGTGAGAGTTTATGTTATCCTCCTACTGCAGCTACTGGAGCAAGCATGGGGACTCTATCCTTCTCTCTGTTTCCGCAGGCTGGATTGGACAGCGCAAAACAATAAAATAAAAAATACCACTCAGTGCAATTCTAGTGCATTGTAATTTGCAGAGGACAGGGCTTCGTGACATCTCCCTGAGAAAGCTGAAAGGCTATCATTCAGTGACCAAGCATAGTGGAGAGGTCCTCTTCTGCCTGGAACAGCTGCTGTTCTAATCAAGTGCTGTTTCCCTGAGAACACCCTGGCAACCGGCCAGCACTGCATCCATCGTCCATGGGGCAGCACTAAACACATATAATCATACTCAGCCATTGTCAAGTGCTACAGAACACCTGCTACCATCCACGCTGCATCCTGGGCATAATAAAGGCATTGTTTAAGTAAAACGTCTTGTAAAATGCAAGGCCCATGCTATCCTTAAGAATTACTATTGAAACCTGGAGAGAAAGGTGAGACCTAGATCCATCCTGTCTCTTACCTTGCTCTCAGCAGCAGGAAGCAGTGGTGCTTGCCACTTGACACTGCCACATGATATGAATTCTCAGGAAAACAGACTTGTTACAACTTATAATTTTCTTTTTCTTTCTTTCTGGTTTTGTTCTTGTTGTTGTTGTTTGGGTTTTAGACAAATAAGGACACACATTCACAGGGTTTGTTGCTGTTTTAGTTCATTTGATACTTTGAAGAGTGTCAAGGGAGGAATATTAAATACTGATAGGAGGTTTGTAAATGTAATTGACCCAGTTTCAACCACAATCTTATTATTTATCGACAATGTGACATTGGGAACCTAACACCTCTGGCCTCAGGTTACTCTTAGAGAAACCATGGCTATCTTGCAGTGTGGTTAACTGGAAGCACTGTAAGGTAACCATGTGCCTGTGATGGGCTTGGCTTTCTGCTTTACTCTTGCAGAGCGCCTGAGCCACTCCAGAATAAAGGCAGTATAGCGGCTCAACTGAGTTACTTGTAAGGCCCTCCATGTGGAAGGTGAACCTACAGTCCAGGGAAAGTTTGCTCAATGGTGTCACTATGCTCCACAGCTCCCTGTGTCTACATAAACAGAGGCAGGGCCAGCCAGGTGACTCATGAAAGTGCAACACAGAGGCTGACATTCAGAACTTGGATGTTTCATCCATCATGGCTTTTTGCATTAACTTTGTCTTAGAAATATAATGTGAGGATAAACAGGGAGATATCTCAGTAGGTAAGAGTGTTTGCTATGCAAGCCTTAGGACTTGAGTTCAAATCTCCAGCACACATGTAAAAAAATCTGGGTATGATCAGATGTCTACATATAACCCCAGTGTTATGGGGGCAGAGGCAGGATTGATGTGCCTTGTTGCCAGCACTGTAGCTCTGAGTTCAGTGAAAGACTCTGTCTCTCAAAAGAATAAGAAAGGTTAAGAGGCATGTGATGCTCTTCTCTGGCCTCCACAAGCACATAGGGGAGTGTGTACCCACACTCACATGGAACATACAGAACACACACAGACACACAGACACACCCCAGAACTACTTATCTTTTTTTCTGACACGTTTGTCACAGCTTAAACTATGCATCCAAATTGATGATGTTTAACTTGCCTCAACCTAGTTCCTGATCCCAGGGCCCCTTCTACCCATGCTGGTGCATTTACAATTGCTTAAGTTCCTCACACCTTTCACTAGTCAGTGATGGTGATCTCAGGGGTCACTGATAACCCATCAGACCACAATCAGCAGTCAGCGGCTCGTCTTCCTGTGTGTAAAACAGAGATCAGTTCTGTCTCTTAGGAAGAGCTGCAGTACTCATGCTACGGAAATGCCTTGAGTTATATATTAATAGGATGGCCAACCCCAGAAGGCACTAATGAAAGAGAATGTGGTCAGTGCATTTCAGTGCTCCCAAACATGTAAGAGCTTGCAGGATAATGAGGTCACAGACACTCTCCTTTGTTCTATAGATCCCTGATCTTAATGAAAAGGATGGACAAGGACAGCCATGCTAATGGTTCAGAAAGGGAGTTAACAGAGGCCCATGTCATAGAGATTGACAGGTGCGGTGCTGAGACTGTACAGCTGGAGCAAAAACTTAAAACTAAGGCAGAGAGCAATTTTAGCTGTTGTCCCAGGAATATCCCTCCTAACTTAACCAGTATGTCCCCATTTTCAAAGTATTTTAATGTTCTTCTAGAACATTCCATTTCTGCACTTCTCAAAAATTCTATATCTCTTCATAACCTAGCTCTAAGAGTTTATAAAGTATAAAATAAGACCCCAGTTAAGACTTACTGTTCATTTCACAAAAGTTTCAGTTTGAATTGAGTTCATTACATAAAATAATTGGTGAATTTTCTGTTGGTTGCTTATTATTTTAAACATGCTTACCTCATTCTATATGGCAAAGTAAAATTATAAATGAATTATGATACTAATCATCTAACAATCAATAGGAAAATATATAAAGTATTACTTTCTGTCTTAGTCAGGGTTTCTATTCCTGCACAAACATCATGGCCAAGATGCAAGTTGGGGAGAAAAGGGTTTATTGAGCTTATACTTCCATGCTGCTGTTCATCACAAAAGGAAGTCAGGACTGCAACTCAGGCAGGTCAAGGAGCAGGAGCTGAAGCAGAGGCCATGGGGGGGGGGGGGTTCCTTACTGGCTTGCTTGCTTCTCCTGGCTTGCCCAGCCTGCTTTCTTATAGAACCCAAGACTACCAGCCCACAGATGGTACCACTCACAAGGGGGCCTCCCACCTTGATCACTAATTGAGAAAATGCCTTACCACTGGATCTCACGGAGGTATTTTCTCAACTGAAAATCCTTTCTCTGTGATAACTTCAGCTTGTGTCAAGTTGAAACACAAAACTAGCCAGTACAATTGACCCCTTGTCAACTTGACACACAAACACATCACCAATAAGCCTCAATCCTTACTTCCTTATTCATCCCCAAGATCTAAATAACTTTACAAGTACCACAGTCTTTACAA
>CM052713.1:72491792-72557486 GCA_028551405.1 Uromys caudimaculatus | reverse complement strand
TTCAAAGTCTCTTAACTGTGAGCTCCACTAAAATACCTTCTTTCTTCAGGAGGGAATATAAATCAGGGCAAAGTCACAATCAAAAGCAAAATCAAATTCCAACTGTCCAATGTCTGGGATCTACTCACGATCTTCTGAATTCATCCAAGGGCTTGAGTCACTTCTCTAGCTCTGCCCTTTGTAGCACACATGGCTCCAGATGCCTGTACTCCACTGCTGCTGCTGTTCTTGGTGGTCATCTCATGGTACTGGCATCTCCAAAACACTGTTGTCTACAGTTTCTCATAGGCTCTCTTCATGGTGCCAAGCCTCACCTCCTTTGCATGACCCCTTCAATCCTGGGCTGTCAATGCAACTGAGGCTGCACCTTCATCAAAGGCCTTCTGAGGCTTCTCACAGTGCCCGAGCCTCAACTCCTTTGCATGACCCCTTCAGTCCTGGAATTGCAACTGAAGCTGCACCTTCACCAATGGCCTTCCACGGCCTCTCACAGTGCCCAGGCCTCAGCTGTTCTTCACGACTCTTTCATGACTTCAAAACCAGTACCACCTGTGTGACTCTTACACATTACCAAGTCCAGCCACTGCACAAGGTACAACCTTGGCTCTCTCTGGAACTCAGTCTCTATGCTCTCAGAAAACACTTCTGATTTCACCTCAGTGATGCTGGTCTCCTCTCAATCACCTACCTCCTTTTTCCCAACTCCAGCTAACCAGCATCAATAGTAACAGTAATGCAATGGTTTTGCTTTAGTAGTTCTGGTATCTTGTTAATCACAGGTGAAACTTCAGCCCCAGCTAACCAGAACCACGGAACCTTCACAGTCAAAATAGCAATGGCCCTGATAAGAGTCTTTAATCTTCCCTCTGAAATTTCACAAGCCAGGCCTCCATCTTCTGTACTGTTCTCAACAGTATCTTCCAAGCTCCTACACAACATCCCAAAAAGCTCTTAACACCGAATGGATCTTCTAGACCAAAGTTCCAAAGTCCTTCCACAGTCCTCCCCAAAACATGGTCAGGTTGTCACAGGAATACCCCACTTCGCTGGTACCAATTTGTCTTAGTCAGGGTTTCTATTCCTGCACAAACATCATGGCCAAGATGCAAGTTGGGGAGGAAAGGGTTTATTGAGCTTACACTTCCATGCTGCTGTTCATCACAAAAGGAAGTCAGGACTGGAACTCAGGCAGGTCAAGGAGCAGGAGCTGAAGCAGAGGCCATGGAGGGGTGTTCCTTACTGGCTTGCTTGCTTCTCCTGGCTTGCCCAGCCTGCTTTCTTATAGAACCCAAGACTACCAGCCCACAGATGGTACCACTCACAAGGGGCCCTTCCCCCTTGATCACTAATTGAAAAAATGCCTTACCACTGGATCTCATGGAGGCATTTTCTCAAATGAAAATCCTTTCTCTGTGATAACTTCAGCTTGTGTCAAGTTGACACACAAAACTAGCCAGTATACTTTCTAATGTCAAAATGGAAAAGAATTTGTAATATTTCAGTCATGGAAAATTACAAATTAAGTTTAAAAATGGTTCCATTGAAGAGGCCACCTCCAGTAGATAGACATGGCCCCCAGTTGAGGCAAACCCTGACACTATTATTGATGGCATGTTGTGCTTGCAGATAGGAGCCTGGCATGACTGTCCTCTGAGAGACTCTACCAGTAGCTGACTGAGACAGATGCAGATACTTACAGCCAACCATTGGACTGAGGTCAGGGACTCCTACGGAAGAGTTGGGGGTAAGGACTGAAGGAGCTGAAGGGGTTTGCAACCCCATAGGAAGAAAAATAGTATCGACTAACCAGGACCCCTGAGAGCTCCCAGAGACTAAGCCACCAACCAAGGAGCTTACAGGGTTGGTGCCTGGCACATGTGTAGCCGAGGACTGCCTTGTATGGCTTCGTGGGAGAGAATGTGCTTCATCCTGTGGAAACTTGATGCCCCTGGGAAGAGGGATGCTGGTGGGGGTGAGGTGGGCGAGTACGCTCTCAGAGGCAGTATGAGGGAGGATGCAGTGAGGAACGCAGTGAGTTGGGACCAGGAAGGAAGAATGTAAATAGATAAAATAATTTAATAAAAAAAAAGGAAAAGAAAAATCAAATTAGTTTATGCTAAGCAGGAAATGCATCGCATGGATATTGAGATATAAAGACAAGGACGCTGCTACATATTACAGATATCTGTCTGGTTGTCAGAAACCAGACTCCCTTAAGTGAGTACTTGTGCCTGTTAGACACAAAGATTGCACTACAAGGCTCTGATCACCTCACTGTGTCATCTGTGTTCTTATACTCAGCACAGCTCCGCTGTCCATTTCTATAGTCAGTGTGTTGAAAGTCTGTGGGGACTGACATTGAGCTTTCAGTACAAGGTACAGGTACCTCAGTAGATAGCAAAGCTTTCTCCTGGTCCTACTACAAAAGTCCAACAAAGGAGTATCTAGCTCACATTGACACACAATGCTATCACCACAGCATGGAACGGCCCTCATCCTGACATCAGCCATGGTGTGGAAGCATGCATGGACAGTTTCCAAAAATAAAGAGTATATCATCTCTTTGTGAGAATATAGAATGGGCTACATGAAACTACAACACTTTCCCAATGAGAATAGAAAGAGCATAAGAAAAGCATTCCTTTGCTTCATGTATAAATACATGAGATAAATATGAATATCTTATTCAAATGGCTAAGATGAGGATCAAAATTAACCAAAAGAAAAAAAAGAAAGGAAGGAAGGAAGGAAGGAAGGAAGGAAGGAAGGAAGGAAGGAAGGAAGGAAGGAAGGAAGGAAGGAAGGAAGGAAGAGAAGAGAGGGAACAATGGAGGGAGGTAGAGGTGAGAGGAAGGGAAGGATAGAGGAAGATAGAGGAATCAATAGTGATTTGTAGGAAAATGCTGAACCTCATTAATAATCAATAAAATATGCATTAAATAGTCATCACTGCCAAGTTTTTGTCTAGGGAATCGATTCCTTTTTATTTATAATACTTAGATATTCAGGAAGATGTGCGCTTCAATGCATTGATGGTGAGGATGAAATCAAATACAGTCTTCCTTTAAAATCTGATACTACGCATCAGATCTTTAGCTCTGCATTCATATAAAAGAATCAAAAGAACAAAACAGAATATTCACCCAGTGTTTTCTGCAGGATATATTTATTGAAGCATTATTTCTCTAGTGAAGAACAAGAACTTTTATATCACTGTAAATTATAAAAAAGTTTGATTTTGAGGATAGAATGCCATCACTAAGGTCAACATTTAATAAATATTAAGTAGCATGGAAAATATCATTAATGATCAAAAATACAGAAGCAAGACACAGCAGCGCACATCTGTAATATAACACTCAAGGCAGGAGGATCAGCAACTTGAAGCTAGATTATGTTACATAGTAAAACCCTATCTAAAAAAGAAGTAAAATCACAAAACTACATTCAGACAGCAAACAAGATTGTAAAAACATACACCCAAATCTTGATATCATTAATGATATGATTGACAAAAAACTTTTAAAGTATGTTTATTTATTAAAGACTTTATTAAAATTTTAACAACTGTCAATGATATACTCGAATAACATTTTTAACAAAAAGGGAACATTTAGAAGCCTTCCAAACTCTCACAATGTAAATTTTACTAACTTTTTAGTGAATAAGGAAATAACATATGCATTTAAAAATACTTATAAAATAATGAGAATGTAAAACCCACATCAAAATACTTGAAATACAGCAAAAAATTTTAAAAATAAATAAGACAACCCAATGCCTAAATAAGATTTTAATATGTAGATATAGTTGTAAATGTAAACATCTAAAATGATAAAGAGTTCAGATCGGATATAAAGAGCAGTCTCCAAAATCATTTTATTGATAGTTTCTACAGACCTCCTAAAAGAATACTATTGACAACATAAAAACTGCATCTCAGGGCTAGAGCCATAGCTAGCCAGTTAAGAGTGCTTGCTACTCTTGAAGAGGAATAGACTGCCATTCCCAGCAACCACAGGAAACCACACAACTGTCTGTAACTTCAACTCTAGAGGAACCATATCCTGATCCAACCTCCACAGCATACCTCCCAACACACATCACATAAACCAAAACAACACACACACACACACACACACACACACACACACACACACACACACACACACACACAGATAGATGATAGATAGATGAGATAGATAGATAGATAGATAGATAGATATAATAAATCTTTAAAACAATTTTATCTCCATAATAATTGTATAATATATAAATAGTTCATACAATTTTAAAATCTTATTTAACTAGATGAAATACTGAACACATGAAATATTTCTTCCTAGATCAGTCTAACATAAGTTATTGTAATCTCAAAGATAACCAGTAAATGTTTAAAAATGTATCAAAGAACAATTTACAGAAACATTCAAAGCTATGAGATTCTGCTGATGAGTTCTTTTAAGCTTAAGGGAGTTTACTCTTCCAAGACACAGAATCATTTGAAATTCATCCAGTACATCGTATTAAGATTGGATAACTCTAATAACTAAATCAACAAGGCTAATACATACAAAAGCTTACATGTCACTATCATTTATTAATAAATATTCAAATTATCATATAAGACATCATCTCATCTAATTCAGCAACATTCTAAAGGAAAAGCCCTCCATGACCAAATATAATTATCTCAGCATTGCATGCATGGGGTAATGTAAAGAAATGCAGTCATATAAAATATCTCATTAGAGGGAAATTGAACTCTGAAAATCACTTAATGAAAGGTAATACATATTTTTTTAGGGTATGAATATGTACCACATTTATTTTAATTTTCATTTCTTGAACTATGTTAAATTAATAATTTAACATCTATTTCAATCCAACTTCTGAATAATAGGCAATGGCTTAACAGTAGAAGCATTTCGATTTAAATTAAAAATGAAATAAGGAAACTAGCTCTCATCTTATTCTGAAAATTCTAGTCAATATAATAAGCAAATCATAAATGATGGATGTCAGAAAATGTTATGAAAAATTAAGTCAGAAACTTAAATTATTTGATAAGAATTCATAAAGGCAAAGAGATGTATTACATATACACACACAAAATCAATAATAATGAAAAAGAAAATGTTACAAAGCAAACTCACCTTTTAGGAAAATGTATAATTATGATTTACTTTTAAATCTATAACAAATAATACAAGTATCTTGATACAAATATCTCAAAATCTTAGGGAAATGAAATGTTTTTTTAATAGTTTGAATTTTTGTAAATTTATTTATACTTTAAATAAATTCCAGGTCATAAGCAAGCAATTATTTTCAAGAAAATTATTGCACCAAAGGAAGGACTGGATCCAACTAGAAAGGTCATTTACCCAGTGAATTTATAAACCAATATTAGCACTGTCCAGAGCTACAGACACTTAGGCAGAATAGCAATATAACAGAAATTACACAATAATCCAATATATGAAAAAGCTGCTGTACCACCCCAGTAGAGACATGCATGTGTGTATGTGTAATTCTTATAGCATAAGCATGTATAATTTAATATAGTATAAATTCTTTTATTAGGTTTCCTCATGCACACAGTAGAAGGAATTTCTACTAACTACAAACTAAATCATGAAATAGCCTTATCAAAATTCCCAAGAAGCTGAGTGATGGTTCCGTGGGTGAGCTGCTTGCCTGGCAGTCTGTGTTCACATTCTCAGAACCCACATTATAAAAATCCAGGCTCAAAATGTCTGTGATGTCACTGTTCTTACAGCAATGTGGGAGGTAGGCAGGAGGGTCTCCCGATGCTAGCCTGGCTTAGGATGCTGTGATCAAGAGACCCTGACATAAGCAAGGTGAAACATGAGGACGAACATGTGAGGCTGTTCTGACATTCATACTTATGCTCGCACAAACACGAATATGCATATACTCATCAAAGACACACAAAGATTCAAACATCCAATAACAGCAATCACGTCAGTGAATTTTTATCAATTCTAGAAACTAAAACGTTTTAAATTGTAACTATTTCAACATCAGGCTTCATTCTCGAAAATGCCCTTCTCAACTATTGCCTTCAAATAATCAAAGTTATATTCTTGTTTAAACAGCTTCGTGTAGGCTCTGTTTTGTAAGTGGCCCCTTGGGGCTCCCAGGCTAAGGGAGTAGCTGTTATCTGTGCAGTGGACAGAGGTGAACACAGAAGAGCTCTAGAGACTCACTCACTGGTGGTTAAGTGTCTGTCCAGTGCTACAAAGGTGACTTCTCTTCACAGGTCATTGGGCAGAACTAGCCACCAAGCCCCAGTCAGCTCTAAGTTAGGTACGTCCACCGATATATTGGAAAGGAAAGAACCAGGAATCTTACAAACTACCACAAACAAGTCATACCTCATGGATAGAAAACCAGCATATGACATCAGCAAGTCTAAACACTGAACTGCCTGAAAGTGTATTCTGCATGAATAAGTGTTTAAAATATACGGAAAAAATATTGCCAATAAAAATGTCAGCGGCCTCATGTTTTTAGGCCCTGACTCAAACAAGGTAGAAGGCCAGGACCAACACCCATAAGTACTTCAATAGCAAAACCAACATCAACCCAAGACACAAAATAAGACAAATGGCAGGAGAAAGCAACTTAAAGCCACAGATATGAAAATAAGTAATAAATATGTTTTTGAAAATTAAGTCTACAATAGTTAAGAGGATACAAATTAAAGAAATAAGAAATGCTGTCATAAAATGACCCAAAATCAAGATGCTTAATAACGACGGGCATCTGCTGGCTATTTCTTCATGGTGAGTACAAGAAGATGCTTGCAAGCAAGCAACGCTTTATACAAACCATGTAGTATGTACCCAGTTAAGCAGGTTGATTGTAGGGAGAGAGATCCAGATCACATGATGTGAAAAGGACGGAAGTAACCAACAGTTTATGGGATGGTAGACAGTTATGTCAATTTGTTGTAAATTCAGCACAGCCCAGGCCACCTCAGTAAGATATGAGCAACGTAAGGAAGTGAGGAATCTAAGTGCAAGGCCATAGAAATTAAGCTGTTCCCAGGGAAGGGAAGAGGACCCAGCGTTGACATGCCTCTGTCTCCTGGCTCTGAGGAGGTGTGCATCAACATAGCACTATGTATAAAGTACATTTGACCACGTTAACAAATCCAGTACACATTGTAATAAATCATGCATCCAGAACAAGTGCCAGTATGAAATCAATATACCAATCATTATATAACTCTATGTAATGTATCTGCATTTCAAAGCAAGCATAGAGAACTATAAGTTTTTGTTAGGTTTATGTTTTGAAAATACTGACTTTGCATCCCCTAGGTTGTCTTTGGAGTCTGCCAATGATTTCTTTGGCTGTGCATAAATTTCAGTTTGATATAATTTTGTTTCTGTTGCTTACTTTTTATTTTTATTTTTTTTTGAGATAGGATTTCTCTGTGTAGCCCTGGCTGTCCTGGAACTCACTCTGTAGACCAGGCTGGCCTCGAACTCAGAAATCCACCTGCCTCTGCCTCCCAAGTGCTGGGATTAAAGACATGCACCATCACTGCTCGGCTTCTGTCGCTTACAATATTGGTGTCACAACAGGAAATCATTACCCAGATTAAAGTCATGGATCTCTCATCCAATGTTTTCTTCTGGATATTTTGTAGTTTCAGGACTTCTATTTAAACTTTTCATAGACCTTGCATATATTGTTATGTCTGATAGAAGATTAGTTTTTACTGTGTATAGGTGTTATGTCTACATGTCTGTCTGTGTAGTATATGCATACCTGGTATCAGTGGAGACCAGAAGAGGGCATCAGGTACCCTACAACCAGAACTGCAGGTGGTTGTGAGCAGCCATGTGGGTGCTAGGAATTAAATTCCAGTCCTCTGGAAAAGCGGACAGTGCTTTTAACCAGGAACCCTTCTCTGCAGCCCCATGTCTGTGAGAAGATTAAATTACAACTTTATCCTTTCCTATGTCAGCATCAGTTTTCTTTGCTCCTATGGTTGAAACACTGCCCTTTCCCAGTTGTGACTGATGTCTTTGACAAGGGTTCATTTCTGAATCAGCTGCATTGTTCAACATACGCTTTATCTCTGTCGCATGCTGTTGTAATGAGCATAGTTCCCTGAGGAGGCTTGAAATCAGGAAGCATGATGTTGCTAGCTTTGAACATTGTTTATGTTGTGTCTGCTATTCAGGGTCCTCCACAGTTCCACAATACTTTAAGTATTGTTCCTTCTATCACTCTATAAAATGTAATGGAGATTTTGATGGGAATTAAATGATAATGGTAAATCTCATTAAGAAATAAACATTAGAATAACAGAAAGTGCTGTACTTCATGAGCATGGTATATCTTCCCATTTGTATTTGGTTTTAAATGCTTTCCGAAAAGTTTTGTAGCTTTCTCTGGGTTTCTCCTGTCTTTAAGTTTACTCCTAAGTGTTATTTTGATGATATGGCAAGTGTTATTATTTTCTTAGTGAAAATTTCTTCTTATTAGTACCTAGAAATGAAACTAATTTTTATACTGAAAATGAGTAAAAGAAAACTCAGTAAAATAATGAAAGGAAATTGTCCAAATGTCTAACAGTGTTTGTTTCATACTATGTAATGATATATGTGTTTGCTTTCGCATTCATCCAACTTAACTACTATGTGCAAGTATGTTTTAAATATGAAATATTGCAGGTAACAAAAATGACCATACTCCCTCCAAGCTGTGGTGTCCACTCTAGGAGTGGAGAGAGATGTTTTAAAGTACATGAATATAAGGAGTAACAGAGACTTTCAGCTTTTAAAGTAAAATGTGACTATTTCCCATTTCTGTTGTTTATACTATCCAACACAGTACCCTCAGAGACATGAAATCTAACCTTGCTGTATTCTAGATCACCCATAGCTCTCCTGAACGGGCTCATCAGGCTTCTCTCTCACCTAGAGCCTCACTAACTCACTAGAGCTTTTTCTCTTAAAAGTGACTACCATTGGGGTTGCTTGCATTTCATGTCATGGTAAACTTTCATTTCAATCACTTACAATATTTATTCTGTTTTTCTTTTGTAGCATAGGGGATTAAAGCTAAGACATTACACATGTCAGGCAAGTATTTTAATGCCGAGTACATCCCCCTCTGATTTCATTTAATCATGTTGAATCTCAGAGTGGAACTTAGAAACATACCTCAACTGAAATCTGCTAGGCTCTAAGCTCTAGAGCCGTGCTTTTCAACCTTTGTAATGCTGCGGTCCTTTAATTCAGTTCCTCATGTCATGGTGACATCCAAGCATAAAATTATTTTGTTGCTATTTCATAACTGTAATTTTGCTACTGTTATAAATCATAATGCGAATATCTGATATGAAGAATGTCTGATATGCAACTCTAAAGGGGTCACAATCCACAGGTTGTAAGGTGAGGTTCTAGTGTCTAGAATAACTTGATGAGCAATAATAAATTCAGTCTCAAGCACAAACATTACAAGACGAGAACTCTAAACAAAGGTTTACATTCAAAGTTCTGGGACTTTCTTATACATTACATTATTGCCTCAAGAGGCCATTTTTCACAATTTTAATATCAGTGAATAAAAATGCGATAAGAAGATATTTGTTAGCTGTTGGAGCACTTTGGAATGTAGAAATAAGAGGGGGAGATGACTGAGGACTTCATATTGACTTTAGGCATCAAGGAGACGCATAGTGTGGACAATATAGCTTCTAGATAAGACTTTCAAAAGACCGGGCTGGAGAGATGGCTAAGAGCACTGACTGCTCTTCCAGAGGTCCTGAGATCAATTCCCAGCAACCACATGGTGGCTCACAACCATCTTTAATGGGACCCGATGTCCTCTTATGATGTGTCTGATAGCTACAGTGTACTCATATAAGTAAAATAAGTAAATCCTTTAAAACAAACTGACAAAATACAAAGTTTTTTCCACAGAGAGATTATCTTCTTGCTTAGAATATTTATTTGTAAATGCAAGTTAAAATTCATGGTACATATCTAATATGTCTTTAGAGGTAGTACTGTAGTTGGAGGGTTTATGCTTCTCATTAGAACCTTATCTAGCTTTTCATAAAAATGGCATGACAATACTATTTTAAAGTACATATTATTTTGGTCCAAATGTAAACAGATCTCTGGATCAAATTGCTTTTAAAATGTGATTATAAGACAGTTCCAAGGCCACAGTTCCAAGGGAAAGTGTCCTGTGATCAAGAGAATTTTAGAAACACACTGGGTTAAGCAGCGTTGAATTGCTTTCTTATTGCATGGCTTGTGGGCAATGTGCACATTACTGTATAATGTGAATTTCCATCAGGGCTGATGCTAGGCAGGGCTTCCCAAACATGTTTGACCACTAAAGGCCTTTTGTGTCTCCCATGTCTATGTGTTGATAAATGGTGCCCAATGGGAGTTGTGAGCGTCCATTTGTTCTGGCTTCAGACCTCAGATTTCATTTTAACAACAGTCTTTCCTTCTTAGCAAACAGAAATTGCCAGCTGAAAAATAGCAGAAACAGAGGGGCATAAACTAGATAACTGGGATAAGACGTATAATAAAGCTTTCTTGGAACTCTGGGCTGTGAACTTGGAATATTCTACCCATTTAATTAATAAGCAGAAAAATGGAATCAGGAGACCTTTCATGTGAATACATGTCATTTAAATGAGATGTTAAAAGCTAGAAATATAACTGCTCTCAAGAGGTATTAAAGCAATCCCAGACTTTTATAAGAGTAAAGGTTTTGGGCATTACTTCCTTGGGAACATTCCTGACTGCTGCCTGGAACCCGCAGTTGACTGGGACACTAGCCATCCCTGCATGAAATGAGGGAGCTGGCAGCCTGAGTGAGCTCCCAGGGAGAACAGAGCTTTGAAAGTGCTTGGGGACCATGGGAGGTAATGGTTGGGAGAGAAAAAGCAATCCCTGCCACAAACCCAGTAATGGGAGAAAACAGTAGGTCTCGCCACATATATCAACAGCCTCTCTCCTGCCTCCCAGGCCTCTATGTTGGCAGAAAGAGTGCTTCATGTGCCTCAGTGCTTGGGCACAAGACTGAACAGCCCATCAACTGGACAGGCCTTCACTAAGGATGCTAGACTATGTGTAGGTCGTGGCAGAGGATCCCAGTAAGTTCCCATTCAGACTCTCAAGGCAATACTCCAACTCTCAAGGCATAAGTGGGCTCTGGGTTTAAGAAATGTTTTGATTGATTTAATACCTCTATATGTTTATAAAGTATGCTATGATTTTGACTTATATGTATATGAGTGGTTATGATTTTTCAGTAATTATCATATTACTCTTGACAAGTACAAGGAAATTTTTTCCTTCTAACTACTCTGAGATATATATTTGGTGATCATCATATCCAGCTAGATGTACTAGGGAATACCAGAAGCATTTCTTCTATCTAGCTATAAACTGTGTTCATGACCAGCCCCTCTTCATCTCCTGATCGGCTAGTCTTCTAAGGCTTTGGGAACCACCATTCTAGTTTCAGCCTCCACTGATGGTGAAGATCACACAGCACAAGTCTTTGTGAGCTAGACTTATCACAGTAAAGAAGATATCCTCCAGGCTAGGTCACATTGTCACAAATTACATGGCTTTTTAATGACTCTTTAAAATATGCTTATCTGGGAGAGTTTGGCATGTGTCCCATGGTATTCAGGTGGAGACTACAGGACAAGTTGTTTGAGTTCATTCTGCTCCTTCAAGGCTCCAGGGGATCAAACTCAGATCATCAAGTTTGGTGGCAACTGCTTTTTATCCTCCAAACCATCTCCCTAAGCCAGGTTTCATTTTATATAATTCTGCCTATCATATTAGATAAGGTATCTGTATATTATATACCAGTTTGTCTTCATTCCATACATTCTATATCCTGCTGTAGTAATTACATGAGTGTATGCAACTTTTCAACACACCAATTTCATTTCCCAGTAGTAGGATATGGAGAACCTATGATAGTTTAGGTTTTGATTTCAGAGGCCTCTAAACTATTTTTGAAAATGGCTATACTAAACAAATTCCCCTAAACAACCAAGTTCACTTCTCACTGAAAGGATTCCATGTAGAAGGGGACAAGGAGTGTGCCTGGGCTTCATTGGTTGAGTAATTGATTACTGCACATGGCTACCCTTTCTGAAGTCTATCACTTAGGACTAGCATCTCTCTGAGGGCAAGAGCCAGGGTACCCTTCATTGTATGCCATCCCCTAATGCCAGCATCGCCCTACACATTAACAGGTAATCAAGAATGTTTCATAAACAAATTGAATATTGAAAGATACTATAAGAATGTTTTTATTTTGAATGGCTATCTTTACTTTTAATGTGTAGTACATTTATTAAGAACAATTACCTATAGCACCTGTAGAAAATTTCAAAATTTCCCCTTTCTCTGATTAGCTACCTTCTGAAGTATGTCAGTCATTCCTCATAGACGTGTCCCTCCATTTGGAGGGCATGTATACTGAACTTATGCAGATCTCTTTGAAGCATCAAAGAGAGAATTTAAATGTGGCTGGTACCCCAGGTATGGAATAAAATGGAGTCTTCCTTTCAAAAGACACTGATATATGAGGCTACTTGTAGAAGGTTGGGTCACAGCCAGACCACTGAGGCTCCACTTGTCTTCAGCCTATAACTCTCTCCTTACGCTAAATTTTCTGAAAGATTTAAAGCTCTCCTTATCCATTTCTCTTCCATTAAGTGATAGAACACCTGATTCCCACCCACATTCATCTACATAAGATCATTAAGGCAGTGTTGGCGCCCAAAGTAAGACAGGAAGAGAGGTGCTGAATGTGAAAGGGAATCTTAGAAATTAAATGTGTAACCTTGAAATTAAAGGTGCAGTAAATATGAGCGTCGAGTAAATTGCTTATGATGCAATAAAGCAGAATTATGGATGTGGCAATAGAGGGAAGCAATATAATATTGTATATTTAAGGAGCAGCTATCGGCAAAGGAATAGATCAAATTGCCATCTTGTTTTCTGTTGACAGCTTCTGGGACGGGTGTTCATCTACATGAATGCAAAAACAGGAGCCAGCACCGGAATTTCCCATTTCTAAATTGTCATTTAATAGATTGCCCTTGTTTCCTGAATGACCTCACAGTTTGTCACAGTGGACATACAGCAGCTAGTTAGGGGTGTGCACAGTTTATTAGCGCACATATAGCATTCTGCATTCTTCAAATGAAATAGAAAAATAAAATTAAAAAATACCAATAAATCCTATAATACAGTTAAGTGGAGTGTTTGCAAAATAACATCAGAGAGGTAAAAATTGCTACTGAAAGGGCTGAGTAAAATGACACTTTAGAAAGAAGAAATGGCATAATTAAAATCAGCTAATAGTGGCAAATATCATGAAAGCACATTTAGCAGTTATCAAATATAGTTGACTATGAAGAAAAAGTTTTAGTCTTCAAAGCATAGTGATGTGACTATATAGTTAGTAAGTTATTATACGTGTTCATTATATATTTATATTTCCTACAACAGAAGATTTTGGAATATTGTCACCAAAGAGAAATAATAAAGAGTGGAGGTGGGAGACATTCTCCTTACCCTATTCAGACCAGTACATATTCTACAAATGGATGTATACATATATAGATTTATCAAAATGTACTGTGTGCCAGAATTTAGTTATTTTGAATCCATTCAAAGTGAAAAAAATTAAAAATAAGTCTATCTGGATATTGCATCAGCCCTCTGTAGCTGCTATAGAAAATTATTTCAGGGGTACTGAAATGAATTACCCAACAAAATGCTTGGATCTGTGTTGAATTCCCTGGGACCAATGTCAGATGTGGTAGAATAAATCTGTAGTCCCAGTACTAAGGACTAAGTGGATTCTTGGAACACACTGGCTAACCAACCAAGCTGAACTGGTGAGGTCCAGGCTCTATAAGGGATCCTGTCTCAAAAAAACAAAACAAAACAATCAAAACCCAAAGTAGAGAGTGATTGAAGAAGACACTAATGTTAACCACTGACCTCCACACTCAAGCACACAGATGTACATGCGCAAACTGACAGACAGACAGACACACACACACACACACACACACACATTCACCTTTGACCTTGATAACATAAAGTAAAAGCAATGGATTCTCTAACGATTCTAGAAGCCAGAAATCCAAATTCAGGACACTGACAGTGTCCTGCCTCCTCCTCCTCACATTATGCAAGTGATTCAGCTCCTGTACATTCCTGCTTTATTGGCTCTGGGAACTCCTTGGATTGTTTATCTACACTTGCTGTTAAGCGATTTTTCTCCCGGACTATTTCTTTATACACCACTGCCATTGCAATGACACCCTAACTTCCACAGGCAGAAACAACTTCTATAACATCTACATGAGCATAATACACTCCTAGCTGACATTTCTCTTAAGCACCTCAGAGGCATCACAGAATAATCAGTCACACTCCAAGCCAAGCTCCCTGTCAGGCTCTTCAGCAATATCAATGACTACTTCAATCTCCAAACAAAGCCATTCTTCGTTCTTGTCTCTTATGCTTTGTCAGAGAACTCAACCATCAATAGCAACAATCTGAACTTAATCACCATCATCTCTCAGCTAATTTACTGAAGTAGCCTCTTGTAGACCAGGTGCAAGAACAGCTCTTCCTGTGTTTGCCTCTTGCCCAGTCCCTCAGTAACACAAAACCTATACTGATTCGCTTGCAATAGGAAACATCGCTTAACCACTCTGTTCAAAGCCTATCGCTAGCTTTTCATGCCTCCTAGAATAAAGCCATAATCTTATCACTTATTTACTAAGCTTTCTGTAATCTGCTCCAATCCATCTCTATCACTTGGTTAAGCTCTTTTACCAAAGTCTGGCTCACCCAGTTTCAGCCACTTAAGTCCTTAAAAAATGACCCAAAATAGCTCCTGTCTCTTATCTTTGCTCCCTCTGAGTAGAACATTCTTTTCCCAACATCTTCTGCCCATGCCTCAGTTCTTTCAGAGTCTTACTCAGGTAATTGCAGGATGAAGACATACCTGCCCTCTTAGAAGGCATGAAGGAGATGAGGAAGTTTGCAGCCCCATGGAGGGAGCAACAACGTCAATGGGCCTGACCCCCCCCCCCCCGGTCGTCTTGGAGTTTGGACCACCAACTAAAGAATACACATCTATGGACCCATGGTTCGGACCACATATGTGGCAGAGGAGGGCCTCCTTGACCATCAGGGAGAGAGGAGAAGCCCTTGGGCCTGAGGGCGTTAGAGGCCCCAGTAAAGGGGAATGTCAAGGTGGGAATATGGGGATGGGTGTGTGGGTGGGTGGGAGGGAGGTGGAATTCCCCCATAGAGGCGGGGAGGGAGAGAGGATAGGGGATTTCCAAAGAGGAGACCTAGAAAAGGGGAAACATTGGAAATGTAAATAAAGTATCAATAATAATAATAATAATAATAATAATAATAATAATAATAATAATAATAAAAAAGAAGGCATCCAATGCCCCATTCACACCTCTGAATAGCTTCTAGAAGAAAAGCTCCCAAAGTCACATACGCACATTCTCATTCCCTCCCCTTCCTCCATCCTTCTCCCCTTGCCCCTCCCTTTCTTTTCAGAATCTCACTCTAAAAGCCTTGGTTGGCCTGAAACTTCCCATGTCAACCAGGCTGGTCTTAAACTCACAGAGAGTGTTGGCATGGCATGAGCACACGAGCATGCCTGGGTGTTACACTTCATCTCTTTTGTGCATGGTATATTCCCAGTGCCTTATACAACACTGGTTTTTACTGCACAAAGTATTTTATACATAAATGATTAGAAAAAAATACTGATACATTGGATGAATTATTAAATTCTGTGAAAGGTTCATGGACCATAGCATATAAAAACAGCCAAAGCTAATGTGTGCATGTGTATGTATGCATGTATATATTCATATCATGCACAATACAAAAATACAAATCTACTGCATTTCTTAAAATAGCTATTGGGATATATGTTTATTTTAAGTCAAGCCTTCTCAAAACAATAATTTTTTATAGAAATAGAACTCTGTTCACACATGACTTTCACGTGGTTTTGTCATTAAAAGAGGTAAACTCCTTGGTTCAGTTTCTTAATGTTTTTTGAGGGATAAAGTGAGTCGCTGTTACAATTCCTACCCATAATCCAGTCAAACTCCATCTGGAGGAAGTCAGGATGGTAGTGGTTGGCAGTAATAATCTCATGTTTTCTAATGTCCATGACCTGTTCTATAGTCTGGTCCTCTGTATCTACATTATACTTTTCATGTTTCATAGAAACTGTGACTGAAAGGCAGTTTACAAAGATTGGATATCCTTGGAAGCCAAAAAGAAAGTGAAGAAATCAGTGGGCTCTTGAAGGCTGGGAATCTTCATAAAGTTTGTCCAGCCCTCTCCTATTATGATTCTATAAGAATGGAATGTGAGCTAGGACAAGTTTGAAAGCTATTTGGTAGAGTTCAAATGTTGTATATGCTTTAAAAGAGCAGTTTGTTAAAGGTATGGTTTCCAGAGTGGCACTGTTCAGGGTGTTGAAGAACTTGATGAGGTAGAACTTTATGGGAGATCCTTAGGTCACTAAATAATATCCCCAAAGGGGTCCTTCCTCTTCCCCTCTTTGCTTTCTGGTCACAAAGCAAGCAGTGTGTGCTCCAAGCAATCTTACCATGATTTACTACCTCATCATATCCCAAAGCCAGAAAGCCAATAAATCATGGGCAAGAGTCTCCCAAATGCTAAGCCAAAATACACCTTTTCGTTTTATAAATAAAATACCTCAGGTATTTTATTATAGTGAAAGAAGGCTGACACATTCGCCATAGCTGTTGTGTATGTTCAGAAGGCTCATGAAATAGACCATTTATTCTCAGCCTTCTCTAAGTGCCACATGTTGCTGACAGTGGCCACGTTATTAATCAACTAGTACTAAGATTTGTCATGGCGAACAAGTCTCTTCTAGGTCCACATAAAATTACTTGGTGCAAATGAAAAGCTTTCTGTTGAACACCCCTCCCCCAAACCCCCATTGCTCCTTGTAGACAGCTTCGTCCATGTTCAGGATATTGCTATATGTGATTTCCATGAGTGGTCGTCATGCAAAAGTTCAGCAACAGCAGCAGCAGTGCACTGTGACCCTACACATCTGCCTCCTAAACTGATTTACAGTAACTTTCTCTTTGCTTATCTTACATTACGGTTCCAAGAAGAAAGTGTTATTTAGATAAAGTTGATTTAGATTAAACCACTAAATTTGTTTTCATTTTAAAGCCCTTCGGGTAAAAAGACAAGATAAATGAACTAGCTTCCTAAGGCAACAAAATCAAACAAACAAACAAACAGTGTAAGTAGACAACATGGTTCAAATAATAGAAATAGAAATGTACTTTCGTCCTGTCTGAGAGGCTGGAAGCACAGGATGAAGGAATGGCAGACTTGTCTTTTCCTTGCCTGCAGATAGGCGCTTCAGTTCTGTTTGTGCTCGTGGAAACTTCTTCTGCATAACTGTAGGCAGGTATATGCTGTGTGTTAGTGAATTCCAGTTTCTTTTTGTTTTAAGGATTTATTTATATTTTATGTGTATAGGAAATTTGCCTGCATGCATATTGGTCCATACACCATGGGTACACAGTACCTGTACAGGCCAGAAAAAAGTGCCATATCCTGGAACTGGAGGTACAGATGGTTGTTAGCTACAGTGTGGGTGCTGAGAATGAGACCCGGGTGCTTTGAAAGAGCAAGAAGTGCTCTCTACTGCTAAGCCATCTTTCCATCACATTCTTTCTCTTATAATAACAGACTGGATCGGGGCACACCCATGCTGCCTCATCCAACCTAAATTACCTTGTAAAATGCAATCAATTTTTAGGAATTGGGCAATGGAGTTAGGGCTTTAGTATATGAGCTTAAGGTGGAAACACTTCAGGCCATAAAAAATGACATTCACACAAGAAAAAGGGATTTTTAGTTCAAATTAACTCGAAACCATGGACATAGTCCTTATTTGTTTTATATTCTTTATTTGGTGGCTGTATGTGGTAGCTGTGCAGTAGTGTCATGTGTGTGTGTGTGTGTGTGTGTGTGTGCATGTGTGTGTGTAAACATATAACACACACATATATGTATTATATATGTATATGTATATATGTATGTGTATGTGTGTGTGTATATATATATATATATATATATATATATATATATATATATATATATAGTTTAGCATAAGTTTTATTTTTACTAACCTCTATTCTTCCAGGTAAACCACAGTGGGAGAAAAATAACACAAGAAACTCAGAGGTCTTCAAATATAAGTCTAAATACACACACTATTTTCCAAACTCATACCTATTTTGGCATTTATACCAAATGCCAAACCATAAGAAGTAGCCAATGCTGATATCATTTCAAATAACAGAAATCTCTAATATAGAAAGCTAGAACATGATTCTTAAAAGCCGAACTTCTGGTTTTAGAAAATAGTGGCTTATATTTTAGGTGTGTAGCATATCCCCGAATGCACAAATGTGTGCCTGCCCCTGCATGTGAGTATGGAAGCCAGAGGGTGACCCAGGGTGTCATACTCCCTCAGCCACTCCCACTTCATTATTTAAGACAGAATCTCTAATTGAACCTGGGATTTCCTATTAGCTAGACTGGTTGGCCAATGAACTCCTAGGATTCCCTTGTAGATGACAAGCCTGTCACCATGACAGCATTTTTATGTAGGGGCTGAGAATATGACTCACTCACTACATAAATTATCTTGCCACCCAACCATGAGGACCCAAATATGGAACCCTGCCTATCTTCTAACCCTATGTGTGGTTAGTTTTGCCAAGAATCCTGAGCTATGACACTGAGCAGCAAATATTTTGCAGGAAGGAGGGAGGAGTGGGGGGCTGTGTATTACTGATATCCTTTGGCCTTGCTCACCTTCCTGATTATGATCAAGCAGAGGGTTGGTAAAAGTACTGGTGCATCATCTGCAGCACTCAGCCTGACCCACATCACAATAATGACCAAAGGTACTTCACCAACACTACTCATGCTTTGCTTCTTCATAAGATGTAAGCAATGAAAGCAAGCACGGCCACCCACACCTCTGAGGTTCTGCCTTCCTGGGCTTCATCTGCCATGTTCAACAGTTATAGCCCAAAAGTGGGGGAGGCTTGTTCATCCTGACCTCTCAAAGTCTTCCCTCTTTCTACACCACTGATATTACCTGAGCAATAGATGGATGGATGGAAGAATGGATAGATAGATAGGTAGGTAGATAAAAGAATGCCGTGTCTTTTCCAAACTCATCATACCTTAAAGTAGTTTCTTCATCTTTTCTAGCTCTGTCCACAGCTGATCATCTTAGGGCTAGAAGTTATGGTAAGCTTAACTCAAATGAGAGAGATCAAAATTCATAGTGGTGCTTTGGTCTCAGTAAAAAGAGGGACACTGAGAGGAGAATGGGCCACAAGCATAGAGGGGAAACAGAGCAATTACTGAGGAGGGTCTTCCTTCTGACAAGTGGGACTGGAGCCTCCAGATGGCTGAGGTCAAAAGTTAGCCCCACAAAGACACTCCCAAAAGGATTTAAATATATCATTCAAAAGGCCTATCCACAAATCTCAAAAGGTAAGAGAGAGAGAAAAGCTCAGAGAAGAAAAGACAGAAAGGAGGATGCAAAAGTAGGAAAAGAGGAGGAAAGACAGGAGAGAGGACAGTAAGACAAGTGGAAGGGAAGCGAACAGAGGGAAGGGAGAGGAGGGATGAAGAGAGGGAGCGAAGAATGAATCATGCAGGTGTCCCTAGCATGTGTTCCTCTCCCCTCTGCCTTTAGGACTAAGCATTCCACATCTTGACTCTGAAGCTCTGGAAGGGAGGATGCTAACCCTCCTTGTGTGCACCCACCTTCTGAGGCACCAGCCTTGCTTCTGTTAACAACAACAATGTTGTCCTGTCTGAGCAGATACTGTTTGTTCGGTGCTTCTCCAGCAGTCTGCTCACCACATCTTACTATAGATTTGGGATATCTGTCAGAAGCTCTTCTTAGAAGAAAAGAAGAATGTGGTGAAGAGCTGAGCTAGTGACACGGTGCATATTTTCATTTGGCAAGTGAAAGACATTTCCCCTAAGTACTGAAATGGAGATCACCTACACACTAAATACATAAAAAATAAGTTAATACTTTCCCTAAATCCAAGAATATTCATCTTTGTGAAAAATTAACTGTAGACCAGAGAAATAATTTTGAACTGAGCAGGAAGTTCCAAAATGGGTAGCAACTGGTTTGTATTACCATCACCAATATTCAATAATACCGGCCCTTCTCTGGGGAATGTTTTCAGAATAGTGGGCTAAATTTTCCCATCTACTCTATAGACCAGAGGAGCAATGGAGAATTATCACCCACATTTAGACGTGACAAAAGTATACTTAGCTTGGTAGAGTGAAAATAGGAGCGCACACATGCATGTTGGATGAACAGACTTCCGAATTTGTCACACATGAGATTTGGGTCTGAATTATTTGGGAATGATATGTACTATCTCTGGTTCCTTTTCATTTACTAAAACAGGAAAAACATTTACTACTTTGTGTGTTAGTTACACAATTTTGATGAAAACTACACAGAAGAACTACTTTTGGATGATTTTCCTCCCACAACTTAAAAATCTCAATGAACTGTTGGGTAAAGCAGGGGTCCACATTTCAGAACTTCTGTTCTTTATCCAGGAGCATATCCCCTGTCACAGCCTATCCTACACACCCTGCTGAAGCTCTCCTTGAAGGCTGGGGTTGACTTTGTCCCTAAGTAGTTCCAGCAGGAGCATCTTAAGATGCCTTGGTCTCCACAGAACCAGATTCTGAGTGTTGTGGACTCTCTGTCACAGGGTCCTTGTTGGGACTGGGGAAATAGACTTGTGGACAAACACTTGCTAATGACTACTATGGAAACGCTAATAGCAAGAGCCCTCTATGTGGGCCACCTTGGCCATAGCAATAAGCTCATTTTACATCAGTCTGTCTGGGACCACTCAGTGCTTCTCGCCTGACCTCTTCACCTGTCAGGCCACCATCAACTCACAGTGCTCAGAGAAAGTGAAAGTCCATCTCTAATTGCCTATTTGTAATTGTCCCAAGGAAAACATAAGTATTTTCTTGATATTACTTTTGGAACAAATGTCTCCCCTGGGTCCTCAGATGAAGGTTAACATGACACCATCATTTATTTTTAACTATGGTTTTATAGAGAACTATAGTAGTAATCTATACATGAATGGTTCAAGCTTTGATCTATAAATGCCAGAAATTACCTGAAAGAAGCCAAGTTAGGTTACATAGGTCTTCTTATCTCTCATAAGTAGACACTATAGTTAATTAAGAAAGTCAATTCAATAGAAAGCTATATATGTGGGTTTTTTTTTTTAAAAAAAACCTAATCTTTCTAAGTAGGGTCAGTATAATTACATTTAGTTAAAATCTGTACATTGCAGTTCTCCATCTGAGGAAGAACAAACAGAAGTCATACACATGATGATTATGTGTGGTTTTATTGCAGATTTTGTGTGTGTGTGTGTGTGTGTGTGTGTGTGTGTGTCTATGCTTGTATGTTTGCTTGAATCAAAAGAGAATTTACAAGGTTGAAAATACCTAATTCTGACTCTTAGCAAGGAACAATGAGAGTAGATAAATTACAGCCTACTAGCATTCAGCATGCCACAGGCATGAGTTAAGGCCTATTTTCAGAGGAAGCAAAAAGTCAGGTAAATCAAGGACTAAGTTAAATAGAGGTCAATTTACATTGCTTCAATGGAATGGTCTGTGTCTATGGAGATAATCTCAGGACCACACTTGAAGAATATTAAGAATATACAACTAACCATATCTGTATCATCTCGATCCAGCACCAATATTTCTCACAGAGACTGAGCTGCAGTCTCTAATGACACCTGCAGCAGTATGATAACATTGTCTGTAGTGAGGTAGGGATTCATGTTTAAGATAACAGAACCCAGGACACAAAAGAACTTATTTTTCCCAGAGTTAAAACCCAAGTTTGCTTTGGGATATATTCAAATGAGTTTTCAAACAGAGAAAATTACCTTTAAATCTGCCCATATGCTTTGGAGCACATTAGGATGTGTGGAGTATGACTCCAGAATTCTGAGCTCTAATTCCTAGAAAAGATGTTTTCATTCTGAAAAAAATCTCAGAGTGGGATTATTCTGTTTTATCCCCAGTCCAACCCTGCCCAACCCTACTACAGTTAGGTCTAGAAGGTCTATTTTTTAAAGCAAATGTGTATTATCTTTAATCATACATATGTGTGTGAGTGGGATGGGCACATGAGTATGTGGGGGTAGGGAAGTGCACAAGTGTGAGCAGAGTTATGCACATAATGTGGGGGTGCATGAGTGTGTGGGTGGGGGTACACATGAGTGTGGGTTTCCAGCAATATATCATGTGCTCTGGATATTGGCTTGCAAGCGATTATGAGCAGTCTAGTGTGGGTTCTGGCAACTGAGTTTGGGTCCTCTGGAAGAGCCATACACCTGTCCATAACTGCTGAGTTATTACCCCAGCTCCTAAAAACTCTATCTTCAATAGAAAAGTTGTAATTCCAAGGCAGGAGTGCCTACCAGAATAAAGTTTAAGTTATGTCTAGGTCAAACACAGCACAACTCTTGTGAAAGTCAGAGAAAATGGTTTCTATTGCATTATCAGCTATGCTTCTGTGGTACACAACATTTGGAATCTATTTATACCATCTAAGAGGCATGCTACATCCAGTATGGGATCTAAAACTCCATGTATACATATGTAGAAAGAACTATGTATTTGCATGTACCACACCCTGATTCAGCCTGGCTTCCGTATCTACCCTGGTCATCTCAGCATTTATGGTTTGGGTATTTTGTTTGCAGTTTACAGTTTCTTTCAAAACAGTGCTGTGGCATCCTGTCTAATGTTTCTCATGCATCTCTTTTGCTTCTGCAGGAGGGATTTTTGAAACTGTGGAAAATGAACCTGTTAATGTTGAAGAATTAGCTTTCAAGTTTGCAGTCACCAGTATTAACCGAAACCGAACCTTGATGCCCAATACCACATTAACCTATGACATCCAGAGAATTAATCTTTTTGATAGTTTTGAAGCCTCCCGAAGAGGTAACTGTTTTCCTACTTTACAAAGCTTCGTTCGGTGATAAGTCTGCTGCATGGGTCACCTTTTCTCTTGCTCACCCTTTTTCAAAGTGGGTTTCTTAGTGCAAATGGGTGGTAGGAATTCGAGGTCCCCAACATCACTGATCAATGCGATTAGCCCTGTTTTCTGGGCCTTTTCTGCTTAGCTTACCCTTCAATACCCTCTACTCTATGATTAACTGGTCCAGCTGTGAATGGAAAATGTCAGATTTGATCTGTTTTTCCTTCCTGAAGCTGAGATACCACCATGAAATTGTACAGTGTAGTCAAATAAAATGTTGTGGAAGGTCACATCTACCAAGCATGGGGAAGTAACCAGGACATGCATAAATCAAACCCAGAACTACAAAAGGCTTCAACAAACTACTGGGCTTATCTAATATCTACTCATTTCCTTGTTGCTGTTGTTTGTGCACCTTTCTGCAAAATCATAAAAAAATATGAAGATGAAATCTGTGAGAACAAATCACAATTTGATTTTCTTTTTTCTTCTGAACAGAAGACAAGTACTGAAAAAGTAATCTAATTTATATGTAGTCTGCAAGCTCTATCATGTAGACTGGTTCTTATGGAATAGCAGGACTGGTTTAGTTATCCCCCAGGAACGTCTAGAACAATTTCCGAATGATTTCATATACCTAAATCATGGCTTCTAACAGAGGCATTGCCTACGCACAGCACAAGGATTTTGAGAAAGGAAAGGATGCCACCCCTCTTGTCTGTCAAGAATTCTTTTCCTTCCAAAACACCTTTTGCCTTTTGTAGACACACAAATCACACATGATAAACTCCATGTTTCTGGCGATTTCCAAGTAACATCATGGTAAGGGTTAACAGAAAAGATATAGTTAGATCAAAGAATATACGTTTGCCTGATACTCTTGCCTGCAGGCATTACAGTGTTATTTATATACAAAATAAAAAAATCTTCCTTTATCAAGGAAAGATTAGTACAATAATAATGCTTCTATATATAATATAATTTTAGTAATAATAACCCTGTTTTTCTTAAGATAGAAGAAGGCTGACCATGATGGTATGTGCCTAAAATCCCAACACTAAAGAGATGGAGATGAATGTGAAGCCAGCCTGGGCCACATAGCATGACAAAAAAAAAGTGACGGAGTTAGAGATTTCTTATAGGTCAGAGTTGCCTATGAACACATAATGAAAAATGTGTATAAAAAGTTATATTTGTGCAGCATTTTAAATCTTATTAGACATCATTATGTAATGTCTGAAAGAGATCACTCTTTCTCCCTCTCTCTCTCTCTCTCTCTTTCTCTCTCTCTCTCTCTCTCTCTCTCTCTCTCTCTCTCTCTCTCTCTCTCTCTCTCTCTCTGGCTCTATCTCTCTTATACTGTTGAACAACACCACAGAAAGCTAAGCCAATGACATGTAACAGGGACACTTCAACACCCCCCCTCTCACACACATAATGAAGGCTTTCTTGTGAGCTGAAGACCTAACCATACTTGTAAATTAAACAATCCAACAAACGGAATTCTAAAGGATTGATTTTCTGTCACGAAATATTAGCATCCTAGAGTCATGACACATTAAGAGGAATCTCAATCTTCTCATGTGGGATAAGACAACAATTTTCATACTTCCATGCTCACATTTTTCTGGCTAATAAACACACATGCAGAAGTAAGCTTGGGAGGACAGTGACAATTCACGCCTTCAGCACATTGCACAAAGCTCTGCATCTCTATAGTTAGTGCAGAGAATCGGCGCTAAGCAACAGAGGGTCAGAAATTGTCCTTGAAAATAACTGTCAACATCAGCTGCCCCTTAGATGGCCGCAACATGGCTGTCAACATTTTACTCTATATTCTCTCTAAATCACTTCTAAGAAACTTACAGAAACATATGGTGCTCACTACATTTTTTTGTAAAATGGCATAATTATAAAATCCCTAACATAAATTCACTTATATAAACCTATTTATTTAATTTAGGTATTCAATTATTGTCACTTGCCAACCCTAAAATGCATTTTAAAAAATTACAATTTAAATTTGAAAGATGCATGTAAACCTATATTTAACACCTACTTACATACGATTAATAGATACTGCACTTCATGGAAGTAGAGTATAGACTAGGCTTTCTGGATGGGAATTTGGTTAATATGTATCAAATAATTTTAAAATATCAAGACATTTTTGGTAGTAGATGCTGAACTCTACCACCTGGAACTACATCAAAGAAGTATGTTAAGATACAGAGAAAAATACCAATATTGAAATATTACTTATCATATTCAAAAATTAAGAGAAGCTTAAATACTTAAATGTATAAGAATGGCTTAGATAAATGACACCATTCCTGCCCATGATCTGTTTTTCCAACAGTAAAAATATATTCTTGAATTTGCAATACCTTAGGGAGAATGTTGTACTTTTCATTCAATAAAGGCAACAATGTCTCACACTAGGCTTGAATAGCAATCCTAGTTTTCTGCAATATCGGTAAGCATTATTCCAAGTTAATGGACTGATGATAGAGTCTTTGGTCTTCCCTACATTGTAAATATTCTAATTTCTCATAGTGGATACTTTTGTTCTTATAACAACAAAAATGTTAGGAATAAATTTTAAATGTGTAATTTAATTATGATTGGCTGATAATTGAAGGAGAAAGAGGCCTGACCTTGACCTGGAGTCCTCAAGTTCTGGTTGAACTCTGTTACTATCCAGTGGCCATGATTAGGTCCATTGTGTATGAAATGAGTGGGTAGACCAAGTGTCTTCTAAAGATCCCTTTAGGTCATGCCATTCCTATTTATATGCACTCTACAAATACTTCAATAATCTGAAAAGTCCTATCTGAGTAACTCATTTTCATTTGCAGGGAGTTGGCCTTATAATTTATTGCTGATCAGCTGTACATTTACACTTATCAGTGTTTTACTATCTAAAGAATATTGGAAGCTGGAAAGAAAAGATAGCAAAGATAGCAAATTATGGGATCGGAATTTTAGGGAATTCTCTAATAGTTAAGTAGAAAAATCATGTAAGAAAAACAAGTGCAGAATCTCCCATCTGAGCTTCAGAAAGATTGGAGTTGATGCATTTTGTAGTCACCCACGAGGTCTTCTGCATTCTCTGTCCATACTAATCTCTCCATTGTCACCCTACCATATGACAGAACTTAATTCATAGGACATTCATTTGACAAATGGTTTGCTAGTTAGCTCACAGAGTGCTCATGGGATCAAGCAAAGGATTTAGCCTTCGTCTGGTTTGAGGTAATGACCTGAGACGAGTAACTCATTTTTCTTTGCAGGGAGTTGGCCTTATGATTTATTGCTGATTGTACATTTGCACTTATCAGTATTTTACTCTCCAAAGATTATCGGAAGCTAGAAAGAAACGATAGCAACAAACAGATGGGAATTAAGGGGATTCTCTGACAGTTAAGTAGAGAAACCATGTGAGGAAAGCATGAATTCATAGCACTCTCTCATTCTCACCCTTTCCCTGCCTTCCCTCCCTCACAATCCCTTCCTTTGTCTTTGGATATTACCAGCATGCGACCAGCTGGCTCTTGGGGTGGCCGCCCTCTTCGGCCCTTCCCACAGCTCCTCTGTCAGTGCTGTACAGTCTATTTGCAATGCTCTGGAAGTTCCACACATTCAGACTCGCTGGAAACACCCTTCTGTGGACAACAGAGACTTGTTTTACATCAACCTCTACCCGGATTATGCGGCTATCAGCAGGGCAGTCCTGGATCTGGTCCTCTATTACAACTGGAAAACAGTGACGGTGGTGTATGAAGACAGCACAGGTATGGAACTCACACACACACACACACACACACACACACACACACACACACACACACACACAGTGTGCCTGGGCATGCTTACTCTGCCCACCACGAAATTCGTCAGACGGTACATATAAAAACACACTCTCTCATAAGCTAACTGAGAATTCTAAAGGAATTTGGAAATGCCTTGAATAGCTAATTCAACAAATCAAGTTGTATTTTAAAAAAATACATCATCTTATTGATATACGTCATGATCTAATTGCAGTGCTAATGGCAGGATTTCATTACTGCAACTCTACTGAGAGTGTGATCACAATTGCAGTGACCTAATTCAAGCATCTAACAAAAGTAGTTATTCTGTCTATAAGAAGTTATCACAAGCAGACATCTAGTTAGACATTACGTCAATAAAATGATCCAATCCCTAGGGAAGAGACTGTGAGTCCCAGGGGTGACCCAGTACAAAATCTGGGAGCCTGAGCGGTGGCTACAGGCACTACTCTGGCTATAGCTCACCCCTTTGCCAATGGCCTTTGGTTGTTCTAGCCACTTGTTTTAGGATGCAGACTGGAAGATGGCAGTTCAGCGCCTAATCACCAATAGATGCCACCTCTGAACTTCATCCATTTGAAGTGAGCTTCCCTACTGTCTTCTGCTCACATTTCAGGGCTTATCAGAGCTCAGACTCCCTTGTGGGCATGTATGTGGTAAGTGTGTGTGTGCTGGCTGGCATCTGTCTTCTTCAACTGTTCTCCACATTTTTCCTGAGCCAGAGTTTCTCGCTGAACCTAGAGCCCTTTGATTCAGCGAGGATACTTAGTCAGTGGGCTCCAGGGATCTTCCTGTCTCCATTCCTACTCAAGATGAGATTGCAAATGTACACCACAGTGGATTTTTTTCAGTTGGGTACTGGCAATCCAAGCGAATGTCACCATGCTTGCTCAGCAGACCATTTGCCAACTAAGGTATCTTCCAAGCCCTGACTATCTTACCATCTCCCTGCTTTTGTTTAACTGGAGACAATGAATAAACTTCATCTACATGTTAAAGTTTCAGGTTTAGTTCACTGATTCATTATTTCTACTGCCCAAATACTGCTCGTATGAGCTACCATTCCTTAAGAATCCGTAAGTTCTTTCTAAGTACTCTTTCAGAGCCTAGCCCTCCTTGTTCTGAATGTGTTATGTCAAAACGTCAACAAATGCAGTTGTGTCTTTCTGCCATGTCAGAATTTATTGAGTAACAATAAATTCACAAGATGCAGGCAGCATGGTCCTTAGCAGCAATCTGCCAGAGAATCCCCCTTCCCTTGGTATTTATGGCTGAGGCAAGCGCAGGTTTTTTGTTGTTGTTTATTCCAATCTTGATTAGTAATGTTAATTCTCAATTGTACATCCTACAGTCAATTGGCCTCCATTTGAATATATGTCATTTATAGCGTGACTGTAAAGGCTTACAAAGGCAGGGAATGGCAAAGAGGACGGAGAGGACAAAGCAGAGAGCCTGGTAGAATGTTTGCAGGGAAGGTCTCGCAGGGCAAAGCAGTCTGAAACAAACAACAAAAAACCAAAACCTAACCTGCTTCTGCAAAATCTAGTAACTTAGAGCAGAACACAGACTGATCTCACCACTCAGATGGTAAAGTCATTCAGTGTCCATGACCATATTCAAATGTTACATCTCTCAAGCTTTCTAGGAGCATCAAGGAAAGAGAAGAGGTTTGGAAATTGAAGACTTACATGGTGATGTGTTGACATGTCTATGGCATGAGGCATTCCTCCGTACTGTTTCTAGCTTTGCTTAGAATGTGCTTCCTGTTATAAACCAGGCACATAGAAAAGAGTTCAATAATTTCATGCACAAAGAAAGACTAATACTATTGACCATGTGACCCTTTCCCAAGAATTTAGAATAGCTCCTTTCTTCATCTGCCTGCTTCATAATAAGACTAATGAAATGGCAGTGAAAATTAGCAAAAGGAGGCACTTCCAAGCGTTTTGGCCCTTTTTCATTTCTCACTGCCTTTTCCAGCAAGCGTTAGCTCATGCTGTTCCCTAGAAGATGAGCACTATGCATCCTCTATTCAGCATTAAACTCTGGCTCCACTTACACTGTCAGACAAAGGTGGCTATTATGATCAGAAGTACCCATTTATGTGTTTTTCTATGCCTCATCTCATTTTAGAAACAAGTGAAAGCCCTAGGTGATTAGACATATAACTCATAAATACGATATGCTAAGCAGTCCCTACTGGGAAGGGTACACAACCAGCGGCTGTGCTTTTAGTTTCACCTGCTTGGTGTACAGGGTGACGTCTTGTTACGAAATAAACTCCACAGAGTATATTGAAGGAGCCTTCAGGTAAAACATTACAGTGAAACACAAGTTCAGTTAGATTGTTCCACGTTGCTGTGTTCAGTAAGTAGTTTTGCAAGCTAATAAAATCAAACTAGCTCTCACTTTAAGGAGCTCACCTTGGTATAAGCACTTAGGCTTTCTACATCTCCAGCAAAGCAAATTTATCTCAAAGGAAAATAAATTATAGAAACACCTGTGCTTAACAACAAGTTCAAACAGTGATATGGGCATTATAGATTTTAAGGTATATGCAGACAAAATTTAATTATACAAAAATTAATGTTCTAACTACCTTTAAACACCAGGGAATACATTCAGAGTAGCAGCCCCTTTGCACAGCACAAAACATTAGCATTTTTTGTCAGTGTTGACAATAAAGTAGTGACCTTTTTATCCTTGGTAAGTTCATGTGAGCTTAGATGCTCAATAAATACTTGTTGAAATGAATATCCCAAATGACTCTGTATGTTATCCATTAAATTAGAGATGATTCACGTTAAAATGATTTTGCCTACAACATTAAAAATGTAAATGAATAATCAATTGAACCATTAAATTGGAACCTAGAGGGTACGATGATCAACTGAGATCAATAAAAGCAGACATTCGGTGACTCTGAGTGGGTTTAATACTGCCTGACTCAGGCTTCTCCAGTACAGTAATTATCAAGCCATAAAAAGGAGAAAACAGCAAACCTGAAGGGAAAGAAAGGACTTAGGTGAGCTCAGCACCCACCTCTACAACAGAATTAAGTACCCATTAAAGAGCACTTTACTGGGATTTGTTTAGTAGGAGTTTGTTAAATAGCCTGAAGCCAGCACAGATGTCGCAGGACAAAATGGCCCATTACTCCCATCGAAGTCAATGGGAACAGCATGCAAGTCTCTAAGGACAAAATTCAATTGACTCAATACTTGCAGGCAGAGGTCCTCTACAAGTTAGGGTATAGAAGGGCTCTAGAGCGCCTGTAGAAAGAGTGACATTTTGACATGCTTCACTTCTTCCCTTCCTCATTCCCAGGTGCTCACTTCACTCACTTGTCTCCAAGTCTCACATGCTGTGGTGATTTGAGATATCCTGAGAACTTGCTGCTCATAGGACCTCTCTCTGGTTCATTAGACCCCTGTGGAAGCCTGGCTTCTTTCCCTTAACACACTGCAGAAAGCTGAGACGCTGAGTACCAAATGCACCATGAAGTCTATTCAGCGCTTTCTGCTTTCTCAAGACCTAGTTCAGCCAAATGTAGCCTCTGCCAGTTGTGTGGAACACAGGGCCAGCAAACTTTTTACAGAACAGCAAATGCACAGTACAGTACTGTGGTTATATGTTCTTGGACACAACTACTTTGCTAAGTGTTCATATATAATATGTAGGTGAGTGGACATGGTGTATGACAATAAAACTTTATCTACAAAGGCCTATATACTTGGCTAGGCTTGACCCCGGGCCTCTAGTTTACTCTGATATAAAATAGAAAGATGCACAAGGACTGACGGGGAGAAAGAAAGGAAGCCGAAAGAGATGGGGGTGAGACCAAGCACATGTAAAGGCTGAGGCTTACCCACGCCGATGGAGCTGCATGGATGCTCTTTCGCTCTCTTCTGTTTGTCGAATCCGTCGCTGTCAATCTTCCCCTCATCCTTTGCATTTTTCTAGGTGGCATCTTAGTTCACTTAACAAATTTTCTTCAATGTAGAACAAAAATGACTGACACCTTTCCTTATCCATCATAAAAGTCATGACTCAAAACCATAATATATAAACATAATTATAACAGAAATTAGGAAGACAATGGAATAGTGGATTTACTCAACCATATTTTCACATGATGCAAGATTGTTTAGAAGAAACACTAAAAGACATAGGAAACCCTGGGATATATATATGCATGTATGTATGTGTGTGTGTGTGTGTGTGTGTATAAATGCATGTATGCATGCATCCATGTATGTACAGATGTATATAAGAAGGTGTGTGTGTTACAGGGGCAATGCATATAGCGCAACTATCATACCACTAAGCTATTGTGCCCATCCTTGAAGCTCTGTCTATTTTTATACTTAATTTGAATGAAGAATGGACACCTGTGTAGAAATGTGAAAGACCAAAATATACGATATAATAGTGGTAGAAATCGGAAGGGCCAACTACAGAGCCAGCTTTCTGAGGCGAATGAACTGTGTGAAAAAATAATCATGCTTGCGTTTTTACAATAAACTCAGAAGCTCCATCAATTTTGCTGCCTTAAGTACATTGCACACCACTAACTTTTCTCGGTAGTAGCCATTGGCAATCACAGGGTCTTTTGTTGCACTCTCAGTCACTAACATTAGCTCTTAGATCACATGCCCCTTCACATAAATACTACAGAATGCCACTGAGAGGGTTTAAAGGCTGCAGAGTTTGAAGAGGCCCTGCTGAAAGCACAGGCACAGTGCTCATAGATATCTCAAGAGGACCATTACTGGGATTAGATGTTACAGAACTAAGCCGCACAGCCTTAAACATGCACAGAGATGTTCTGAAAACCAGGGCCGGGTCCAGGCAAATGAAGACTCTGGGGAGCTCTTTCAAGCATAGGCTTGTGGTAAACTGAAGTCCTGGGCAGATAGTTCAGGGTTCATCACCTGTTGATACTGTTCTATGTGCATCATGTGGTCTTATGAGAGGGTGGTGGGTGTCACTGCACAGAAGGATTAAATATCTCTCCTTTTATATGAACTTGATGAAGGGCCTCTACATTCCATTGGTTGGTAAGTGTGCAAAGGACCCAGCCCTGACATTTTTTATAGAGGATTTTAAAACACCAATGCCTCCATGTGTTCCTAATTTAATATTAATTTGATAAAATCACAAATGGTGATGTTGCCTGTTCAGAAACACCGTAACATCATTCTGTCTCCTGGTTCATACTGGATTGTTGGTGGTTTATTCATACAAGCAAGGCACAGAGGCATTCCACACCAACATTTACACTGAATATGGTTGCAAACTGCTATTTTAAAATAATGGAATCACTCAGGGCATAGCACAGACTGGAAATTACTTTTGTGTGTGACATGGATGAACAAAGACCAGGACACAGCCAGTTCTTCCACTTAGTTCTTCTTGGGACCCTTGTGTTGTGTTCCTTTTTCTTGGCATAGGTGGGAGAACTTTCTGGACTGACTCTTCAAGGGACAAAGGAAAGAATGAGTGTCTCAGGGTTGCCTTGGTGAAGAATCCCAATCTACACTGACCTTTAGGTAGGATGAGGGGAGGAAGAGAGAGAGAGAGAGAGAGAGAGAGAGAGAGAGAGAGAGAGGAGACAAGATGGTGGTAGAAATGTAGAAAATCCTTGCTCCTAAAACCTTCCAATCCCTTCTCATTCAAGGAACTTGGGACTCAAAGGTGTTACACTTTGTGATGTCCTGTGTCTGAACCCCAAGACTGTTAGTGGGCACAAATAAATAAAACTGTTGCTGCTTCCTTTCAACCAATGACATTCTAAGAATGATTTCTTTATGAGGAAACATGAACTTGGCAGGCCAGAGAGGGTAGGATTTCAGTGTTCTACTACACTTGGTTAGGCAAACACTTACAGCTCTAAACAAGCCAGCATTAATCCACATTTCAATGAGAAAACCACACTCACGCCTAGGCTTTTGTTTTTACTAACTCAAGACAACCATGTTAGAGTTTGACCAGTACTTCCTCTCAATTCTACTTCAACTTCCCTTCAGTAAATGGGCTTAATACTTATATCCAGACAGATCTGCTGATGTTCCTGAGATACTGGGGAAACTAAAGACAACAGAGCATGCATAATCCTTGGTATGCTTCCTTTGATTGTGCTCTAACTGGCTCCCTTCCCCAGTATATTTGCTACAAATGTTTGGTTTTGTCATAAAAAGACAACTGCTTTCTATGGGTGATATCTAAAAATTAAGATAAGTAAGAAAATATAAATATATCTCTCTCCCTCCCTCTCCTTCTCTGTCTTTTTTCTCTTAGCCTCTCTGTCTTGCTGTTTCTCTGTCTCTCTCTCTGTCTCTCTCTGTGTGTGTCTCTCTCTGTGTCTCTGTGTCCCTGTGTCTCTGTCTCTCTCTCTCTGTCTCTCTCTCTCTCTCTCTCTCTCACACACACACACACACACACATAAACACACACACATGCATACACAATATAAGCAGGGAGACATGAAAAAACACTTGGTCTATTCAATGATAGATGCCCTTGTTGTAATCATTTACTAGTAGCAGAAATGTTCCAAACCACAGCAAAAATATCTGTGACCTTTTGAATTCTCCAGCCTGTTTATCTAAACAAAACACAAAAGTAAGTATTTCATATATAAATAGTAGTAAATGTTATGAAAAAAAGAGAAGGCAGCTAATGATGTTTGAGGGACTGGACAGGGAGAAGATTTGTAAATTTATATAAGGATATCTGGGTAGTACTTAATAGTAAATATTTAAATAAAACCCCAAAGAAAAGGGAAAATGACCAAGCAATGCAAATAGATACCTGGATATAAAATTCCACCAGGAACAGCTGGTGAGATGACCTTGAGGTACACTAACACTGCAATGGCATCTTAATGATTAACTGATCATTAAAATTCTTCCAAACACAGGAGCTAGAGAGATATTTGAGTGGGGAAAATGTGCAAGGCTGAGGACCTCAGGGCCAAGTACCCATAAAAATCCAAGCATGACAACACAGTGCTTATCACTGCAGCATACTGTGGAGGGAGTAGAGACAGGAGCAGAGCTTGGGTGTTCTGGCCACAGTCTCACTGTAGCTTCAGTTAGAGATGTGTCTTAAATGAGCAAGGTGGAAAGAGACTTAAAAAAGGACACCTGACATCTTCCTCTACGTACCATGTGTGTACATGGGTCCATGCTCCTGCACACACCTGCATATATTGAGCAGATACAACACAGTGAGAGGAAAGAGAGAGAGAGAGAGAGAGAGAGAGAGAGAGAGAGAGAGAGAGAGAATCTCCCTTCACATAAATATGATAAAATACCTTCCATATCTTAAAGAATTTTAACATATGAATAAGGTTCTTTGGATCATTATTTAGACTTCATTAAGCACAGTGTTTAGTCCCTACCCAAACATATGTGGCAACAGTAGAGGGATGCTTTCATACAAACTCGCCCTAGTCTCTGGCTTACCTTGTGCTTAGATCTTCTTTCTATTGCCCAGTTGTCCTGGCTCTTGCTTAACTGTACACATGTGATCAATAAGAATGCTCAAGTGCAGGATATGTGAGTGAGGTTTAAGTGCCCAAATGTTTTGGCTGCAAAAGAAAAAAAAGATGAGACTTTGGAGGAAGGGGGCCACCATTAGGATCTATCTACATATCTGCAGAGCAGGGCCATGCAGGGATGCTTGACTAAACCCTTATGAAGGATCAAGGGGAGCAGCTTTAGAATAATTCAAAGCATGGGTTTCTAACCAGCCAATAGGAGTCTCAGAAGAGCATTTCCTGCTGTTTTAAGACCTTCTTGCTTGACCGCAGACAGGAGGGTTCTCGTCACAGAAGGGCCTTCCCATGGACTCTTCACTGCCCTGTATAAGACAAGATTTAGTTTCCAATGCTAAATAGACTACTTCCTGCAGGACTCAAGGTCATATGGCACCGTACCCTCTTGACTCTATCCAGTGAGAACATTTTTATATTGAATAATGCTGTTCCATTCTGTCTGGATATATACTGAGTGTTTACTATGTTCTGTAGATTGTTCTAGGCACTTGTAATTCAGCAGTAAAGCAAAATAAAATAGAAAACACTGACTTCACATATTTATTTTCTACAAGAATCTAAAAAACAACCTATTCATTCACCCTCAACAAAGTGATGTCTTTTTTGTTGTTGTTGTTCAAACACAATAAACAATATGGAAGAGAAAAAAGTAGCATAGTAGGGAAAAATCTGGAAGCTGAAGTGCAGTTTTCAGTGTTGGGAACCATGTAACCTTGCAATAGTGAGGTCTGAGTGAAATGTTGAGACTGGTGAAGACGTGAGCATTCCAGCTAAGCTAGCTGCTAGTGTTGGGGAAAGCATGTCTTACATATTATAGAGCTAAGAAAGAGGTCAGTGTGATTGAAACTGTTAAATTAGATGGGGAGTAGACAAGGGCAGGGGAGAGGAATTGATGGAGCCCATGGTGGGGTACTAGAGACCCCTAGAACAATTTGTGCTCTGTGTGAAATGGAAAGTCATTGGAGAAGGTATTGAAGAGGATCAAATCAATAATATATTAATGGAGGTTGTTGTATTGATAAAGCACTCTATGTAGGTGACAGTGGTCATGACAACTATAGGAGTCAGATTGTTCCTATAGAAACCAAGCCAAGAAATGGAGGTGCAAGCCTTGGATAAGAGAGCATCAAGCACCAGGAACACATTAGAGGCTGACCAGGCCTAACATTCTGAGTGTCTGAATGTAGTTCTCATTTGCAAATTTTTCCTATATGCCCCTTATCTTGCTCCTATTTACATGGTTTGAATGATGGATCAAAGAGTGAGACGTCTTTGAGAAAGCCATGTAAGCAGCATCATGGATATCCCCAACTTGTCATTTTCTCCTGCTTTGACAGCTTTTTAAAGCTGTCTTATGTGTGCATCAGTATTTTTGTGCCAGCATGACACCGACTTTGAAGTATAAAACTCTGAGAAACTCAAGTTACTTCAGGTGGCAGACATTTGCCTCAATGGACTAACGCACCAAGAACGGAGTGAACTCCCATAGCTCTTCTAAAGTAGCAAAGTTTGGCTGGCATTTCAGTCGAGTCATATGTCAAGGAAAACATATTGCATTCCTTTGACAAGAGACAAATGCCATATGGTAAGCTTATTTTTACATTTTTAAGACAGGAAATCTATGATTTGTCTTAGGAACTATTAATGCTGTGGTAAGGGCGAGGCACACTATGACTTCTCATACCTGTGGGTTTAAAAAACAATCTTGAATGATAATATCTTGAGGCAGTGGAGGTTGGGAGATGGGGAGGTGAGTAAAAGTTAAGTCTCTTCAGCTTTGACATGAGCCAAAAGACAGAGTTGCCATCGTCTGAACTTTAAAGGATTGAGTGCAGCTAACATGTAGGAAGACAGATGGGTATTGTCTTACTTTCCTGTCTGATGCTGTGGCTAAATTTCCTGACCAAAAGCTAGTTAGTGAAGGAAAAGGGGAAAGATTTATTTACCTTACAGTTCCAGATTACAGTCCATAACAATTCATTCTTTCTGGGAGGCCAAGGCAGGAAGTCAAACAGCTGGTAACATTCATATTAAAGAGGAGAGGGAGAGAGAGAGGGAGAGGGAGAGGGAGAGGGAGAGGGAGAGGGAGAGGGAGAGAGAGCACACAATGAATAGAATATATGTATGTTGACTGCATCCTTCACTCTTATGAAATTCAGGACCCAGCCCATGTAACAATACTTCCATCCTCAGACTGGGTCTTCCCATTTCCACTGACCATCAAGACAATCCCCCAAAGACATGCCACAGACTATCCTCTTCTGGATGATTCCTCAACTGAGATTCTCTTTCCGGGTGGTTTTAGGTTGTGGCATGTCTACATTGGAAACTAACCATCACAGATATCAAGTACTTGGTCACAGATGTGCTAAATCTGAATTTTAGACGCATATAGACATCGAGCAGAGTTGTGAATAAGAGAGTCTGGATTTAAGGAAAGGAGTCTGGACTTTGTATGCAAGTGTGAATGCAAAGCACTGAGTCCTTAAGGCGATGAGTCTCTGACAGACAAGCCAGCCCTGGACTCATGGCCCAGGGCTCCTGAGAGGTGTTTTGTTGCTGTTTATTCCTTTGTTTGTTAGGTTATGGTTTCATTGTCTTCTGAATCCATCACATCCACATGAGATGCCCACCAGCCTGCAGTTGTCACTAGTCATTTCATTCCACATGGTCTTAAAGTTTTACAGCAAGGTTATGCTAAGTCACTGGTGGTTTGAAAGAGAGTGGCTCTCATAGACCCATTTTCTTGAATGCTTAGTCCTCAGTTGATGAACTGTTGGGAAATATTAGAATGCTTGGCTTTGTTAGAGGAGGTGTATTCCTGTTGGAGGAGGAGTGTCACCGTGAGTGGGCTTTGAGATTTCAAAATCCCATAGAGCCTCTCTCCCCCCCTTCTCTATCCTCTATCTATCTATCTATCTATCTATCTATCTATCTATCTATCTATCTATCTATCTCTATCTCTATCTCTATCTCTCTCTCTTGCCTCCAGATCAGGATGTAGCTCTCAGATACTTTTCCAGCCCCATGTTAGCCACCATGATGCCTACCATGATGATAATAGATTGGTTTCTCCCAATTCTTTCTTTTATAAGAGTTGCCTTGGTCATGGTATCTCTTCACAGCAGCAGAACAATGACTAAGGCTATCAGTAAACCAAATAGCAGGCTTTGTTATGTCGTTTCCATACACGCTTTCTTTTTGTTGACCATCCTCCACTGAATCCCAGCTCCATGGTCCTCTGTCGCCTTATGCCTTTCGATCCCCTTTCATGTCACGTGCAAATCTTTGTATTTTAAATTATTTTTATTTACTATCTGTCTGTGTCTCTCGGAGTGTCTCTCTCTGATTTTCTCTGTGTCTCTATCTCTCTGTCTCTGTGTCTTTGTCTCTGTCTCTCTGTTTCTGTGTGTGTGTGTGTATCTGTGTGTGTGTGTGTATGTGTGTGTGTGTATGTGTGTGTGTGTATCTGTGGTTGTGCTTGTGTATAGGTCAGTGGATCTAGGAATTGGGGATTGGGTGGTCAGGCTTACAAAGCAAGCACTATTGCCTGCTGAGCCATTTCACCTACCCTCATGACACATATATTCTATTACCTTCCCCACTGTTCTCGAAGGCCTCCTCTCTGCTTCTCATGGGTTTCTTTCTAGTTTACGGAGCATTGCCCACACTCAGTCCCACATGAATACACCCATATGGATTTGAATATGAGATAGAATGCACCACATTGGTGTTTCTGGGTCTGGGTTAATTCAGTTAATGTAATATTTCCAGTCCCTTTCTTCTTCCTGCAAGCTTCATAGTTTCACAAATCTTTGTGCCTGAATCAAATTCCAGTGTATACATATACATTCAACAAGGCTGAATTTGAAATGAGATTAACATACAAAGAGAAGTCAGAGACTGCAAAGAATAAATCCTAAGAGAATCTGTGGAGAAATACAAGCACAAAAATAACAACTGGATTCTTCAATGCCAACTTGTCACATACTCTTGGAAATCCTAGCTAAATCATATAATGTCCCAACCATCCTGTGAACAGGTAAAATACCCATTCTTAGGACTGAATTCAAATGGTGACTTAAGTTTTTAATGTCCAGTAAATTCTTTTGCATTTCCACATAGGATATCAGTGGAAATGAAGGAGATTCTGTACAGTCAGCATCATGGAAGAAACAGCATATTTTTCTTTTGCTATGCAAAACTTCGCCCATTGTGCCGTTAGAACACCAATACTGCTCAAGTCACCCTTACTACATGCTTGCCCATGATTCCCAGTGAAGTAACAGAGGACAGAGGGTCCTTGCTACCAGGACCTAACAAAGCAAAAATTTACACTTCTTTCCTTTTTTCTTCCTTGACTTAAAACTTTCATATAATCAACTCCAGCAACCTGTTCAGTACTCTGCAAAATTTTAGAATTCTGCTCAGGAAACCATTCTTTAGGTATTACATGCAAGTGGCATTGCTTTTAGCTACCATACATAATAACGCAGAATTCAGAACCAGCATATTGCTGGAGTTTACTGCAACATAGTGAATCTAAAACTATTTGGGTTAAGTTCCCCCATGAGTTTCTGGTGATCAAGAGATGCACATTTTCTTTAGGGATGCTTCAAACTTAACTTCTTGTTTTGTTGTTTTAATTTTGAAAAATCATATTCTAAGGATTCGCACTAAGACATCCTGCATTTCCCAAGATAGTTTCTGTCTCTCATTTCCATTTCTTACCTCTGACTTTTTCCTTCCCTCTGGGAGATTCCCAATTTATACATAGATGCCCTTAAGAATTCTATTAGATGTGGGTATATTAATATACCCACACATTTGTGAAATGCCATTTTACATGTTTCTAAGTTCACATGAAGACAAAATTAACATTTAAAATGTGTGATCTGATCTCCCGGTCTCAGTGGTTTATTACATTCCTTTGCACAGCGTCAAACCCAACTATGGTTTAACGAACAGGAAATTGGATTAAGACTCAAGAAAACGGAGGTACTTTCCTTTTGAACTGAGACTCATTAAATAGAACGAAAGCTACCCAGGAATAGATTGGAATGAATGAGAGAATCTCTCAAAGTGAGAGGTTTCCTCTGGAAATGTGAGGGGACCCCTGCATCAAGTAGAGTAGGGCTCTGACCTTTAAAGTCCCTTCCAATTCCTGGCATCTGTGACATTCTCGGGTTGATCTAGACAATTAACCTCACTGTGCCTCACTTTCCTGTCTGTGAAATAGCTTCCACGCCTGTACACTTCCAGGGTATATTCTAGGTTTAGCAAGCTATTTATGAGGTGCACAGCCTACTGTAAAAGAGGGGCAGTGTAAACAGAATGGAAGGTCTGTTATTCTTTCAGGACGCAGCATTTTTACACATCACTGCCAACAGAAGGCACTTTCTTTTTTCTCCATATGCTCTACCTCTTGCCACCGCTCCACAATATGTGCAGATCAGCATTTTTCTGTGTCATACTTAAGTACACAGAGAAGACAACCAATGTGTTTAGAACTGGCCATGTAGACTTTTTTTTAAATGATATGTGTATATGCCTCTAGCTCACATTCATATGAAACAAACTGGCTTTTCTCTACAGCACTTTCACGGGTGTGAGCTTCTAGTTGCATGCCTGGGGGTGGGGACTGGAGTAAGCACCCATGGTATTACCTCACAGCCATGAGTTCTGTCTTGGAATGTAAAGGAACATTTCAAGAGGAGCACAGTAAACTCTCCCACATCCTCATCCAGATGCAGCAGCCATTTCTAACTGACCAAATTCATTTTACTCTTCTCTCATTCTTTCAACGTAGAAATAACTCCAAGTGGGGCATAATGTCCCAACCATCCTGTGAACAGGTGAAATACCCACTCTTAGGACTGAATTCAAATGGTGACTTAAGTTTTTAATGATCAGTAAATTCTTTTGCATTTCCACATAGGATATCAGTGGAAATGAAGGAGATTCTGTACAGTCAGCATCATGGAAGAAACAGCATATTTTTCTTTTGCTATGCAAAACTTAGCATGTGCCGTTAGAACATCAAGACTGCTCAAGTCACCCTTACTATATGCCTGCCCATGATTCCCAGTGAAGTAACAGAGTGGTTGGTTCCCTCCAATAAGCCTCACTTGAGAGCTGGGTCATCCTAGGCTATACAGCACACTACAATTTTTCTTCCAGTGTCCATGTATAGAGATCAAAGCTCCAGGTTTAATCTCCAGCACGATGAAAGAGTATAAAATAAAACCTATTGTCTCTATGGAAACACTGGAAAGGATCCTGTGGATAACCTGACCTTTTTCTCACTAGTACATTATTGGGCCTGCTTCAGAAGCAGACTTTCTGCATTATAGCCACACCACAATCCATCAGATGTGGGACACTTAGCCACGATACCATACTGTCAAGCAGACACATTCATGGATAACTCTCTTCCCCTAATTGCCCCAGCAGCATTCATTGTATTTTGTTGTTACATCACTTTGGTCTCCTTTGATCCTGAACCTTCCTTTCTCATCTGAGACATTGATGTTTATGGAGAGTCAAGATGAGATCAGAGTTTTAGCTGCCACACACTTGGATCTGCCTGGTCTACCCCTGATCTATGTTTCCGTCTAAAATGCCTCTACCTAGATGGCTAGAAAACCACCCAATTCCAGTATAGCAGCCACCATCCACACAATCTTGGCTGGGTTTGGTCAGTTCATCAGAGAAGACATCCATCCAAAGGTCAGAAAGCTAGGAGGTGCTCTTAAATCAATTTCCTTTCCCCAAACTCATTATTTGTTTAACGAATATTTTTTGACTAGTCATTACAGTGAAATGTTAAATGATTGATGGATTGCTGCAAAATGCAAATATAAAAAAAAGCTTTCAATAAATTTTCTCTCTTGTGAACTGAGAAAGCCTTTCAAAATTGTAAAATCTGCATCGTGTGCTCATGAAGGCAGAAAGACTTGGCCAGCAAGTGTACTGGGAAGACAGGTACAAAGTCACTGCCCTTCTCACATCTGGGATCTATAATCTTAAACCTCTGCATGTCTCTCCCTCCCCCAGAGCCAGCACACCTACAGACCCAGGGAGGAGTTTCTCATTCCCAAGCTTAGTGACAAACTTCTCATAAAGAGAAAATTATCCCAACTAGAAATTGAATGTCTGTGCTGACCTGCTGCTCTTCTTCCTCTCTTGGCATGAAAATCTTTCTTTTCCAAAGCTACTGTGAAAGTAGATGCTCACTGCATGCCGAGACAGGGTATGATGATTTTATGCTGGCCTAAAATTTGCTTGCCCTGTTTGCTTACACTCTGCTTGCTGATACAGTAAGTCAGTGGTTGGGCAATCCATCCAATGAGTTGTGAAATACAAAAGTCCAGCAGGGTCTCTGACTTCAGGGAAAGAACCCTGTTGGGAATGAGAAGGCAGACTTGGCTTTAAGGCCTGAGCCTGCTACAGAACTGTCACCTCCAGCAAGTTATTCTGGCTGACATAGGTGCAGGCAGCTCTTTATATATGAAATCAAGTGACAACTGATATTCCACTCACCTACTGATCCTTTCCAGTAGGAAAACCTCCTCGGAGTTTTTAAGGCCTTGAAACAGAATGTGTTTGTCTTGCAGAGTTTAGCATAGGCTTAGGATCCAATGAGCATCTGGCAACCATTTTCTCTTGAATGTGAATGAATGAAGTGGAACTTTAAATGCCAACAGGATATTTCAAGGAAGATGCACTTCAGGGTTGGCATTCCATTCTGCAGAGAACAAAGGAGCAGCTCTATGCAGCATAGGAAATGTACTTTAAAATGCTTTCCCCGTTTTATTTAAAGGCCACACCCGGCTCTCTCCTAGGTAGCCATGCTCAAGGTTTCAAAAGGACAAACAGAAAGAAAGAAAAAACGACCATGGCAGCAGAGCAGGAAGCAGGAGGAAAGGGAGAGAGGAAAACCCTGCTTCCATTTCTCCTGTTCATCAAACCATTTTAAGCCTCTGTGTTTCCTCAGTACCAATAACCTGTCCTTATAAGTCAGGGCAGAGACACGGAAAGATGGAGCATGAGACTCACAGGTAGTTTTAATCTATGGCTCCTGCTAGCTATCCTGGTAGGCGCGAGTAAGTTATTTAATTGCTCCGGGCCTTGGTTTCTGTATCTGAAATAATAAACATGATAGCTTGCTTCGTAGTGCTGTTACCAGGTTTAAGTAATAAAACAAATAATGAACTCTCGAGTGCTCCGCTCCTCCCCCACCTCATTCTTAGCACTTAGTGGTGGTTCAGAAAAAAGACCCGGAATAAGTTAAAAATAAATAAATAAAGGAGTGTTTCAGTTTTGGTTCTTGACAGAATTGAAAGCAGTGAGGGTCCAGGAAGACCGTTACTCTGGTTTTGATTTCTGTGAAAAGGGAGGGATGCGTGGAGAGAGTGCTGACTCCCAACACGGTTCAACAACAATCTTCCTCTTCTCACCTCAGTTTAACTCTGAAAATGGTGTCATGATAAACTGGCCGCACTTCAGAATCAAACCTCACTCCTGGTCTGGGGAAGCCTTTCCAATGTAAGCTGAAATAAATGGAACCACTGAGCAGGGAGTAATAAAAATTAACAGGGAAAGAAGCAAATGTCTCACGTCTAGAATCCATGTGGCATCCTGTATCATGCATAGCACAATTTCCATACAATTTCCATCTGAACACTCATAAAGTTTAATATTCTCTGTTGATTACTTCTGGCTAACAAGTCCTGAAGGCACCCAACTGCATATTTTTATAAAAGTCAATTTTCCAAGGGTAGAGGAGGCCTTGAGAGAGAGAGAGAGACAACATCATGCCATCTAGCAAACAGCAGTTAATAGCAGGATCAGGTGACAGAGCTTCTCTATGGCTGGACACCTTGCCCAGTGATGAACTTGTATTAGAGAAAAGTGCAACTCATCCCAACCTGTGGTAAAACAAAGATTGCTTCAATTTAGGATGCAGACACTTTGTTACAACTACCAGCAGTTATATTTTACATCACATTTCTGCTTTCACTATCACACACACCAAAAATCCTGTAGTACATTTTAATGAAATAAGAAATTAGTCAACATACTTTTCAAACATATTACCAAGAGATATAATGAGCCTTTTACAAATAGTTTATTGGGCCAGCACCAAAAGATTATACAAAGCAAACCAACTAATTAGCTGGAAAACAATATGCTACAATAAATATTTGATGATAAGTGTACACACATTAGCAACCTCAAGAAATCCCTCGCATTCATTGAGCTTTTTAATGATAACAGATATTGGGGCTGGAGAGATGGGTAGGCACTGTACAGAAGAGTGTTTCCTGCTCTTGCAGAGGACCAGAATTCAGTTCTCAGCCTTCGCATCAGTCAGCACACAACTGCAGATAACCCCAGAACCAGGGGATCTGATACCTTCTTCCGGCCCCTGCAGGCACTGATCCATATACGTTCACATGTGTGTACATCCACACATATATTCACAGGAATACAATTTGTTAAAGTATGTTTCTAAAAATGATAACAGGGGCTGGGCGGTGGTGGCGCACGCCTTTAATCCCAGCACTCGGGAGGCAGAGGCAGGCGGATTTCTGAGTTCGAGGCCAGCCTGGTCTACAGAGTGAGTTCCAGGACAGCCAGGGCTACACCAAGAAACCCTGTCTCGAGAAAAAAACAAAACAAAACAAAACAAAAACAACCAAAAAGAAATGATAACAGGTGCTGTTGCATTGAGTACCTCTAGAAACTTCAAGCAAGCTTTCATTCATAGTCAGAGACTTGATATGCTTAAGGCTTATAGTGTTGGCTGAAAGGTAGAGAGGGCAATGGTAGGCTAAAAAAAAAAATTCAAATGCACTTGGAAACATTGTGCTTCCAAGTCACACACACTCACAAATGGAAAATATCACTGCAATCTACCGGAGCAGGAATAGGAATAATGACAAACAGGAAGTCAATAGTGTAACCTTTAGGTTGGTGGCCGCTTGATACATTTTGGGAATGATCTGCCTTTGACTGTAAATGGCAGTAAACAACACAGACACATCCTGTGCATGATCGGATGTCCTTTTCCAGGTCTAATTCGTCTGCAAGAGCTCATCAAAGCTCCCTCCAGATACAACATTAAAATCAAAATCCGCCAGCTTCCCTCTGGGGATAAAGATGCCAAACCTCTGCTCAAGGAGATGAAGAAAGGCAAGGAGTTCTATGTGATATTTGATTGTTCGCATGAGACGGCTGCGGAAATTCTTAAGCAGGTAAGAGGTTTGGGGAGGGGGTAGAAAGATAGGGAGATGTATTTCATCTTTCTTTTTGAAATGTCATCCGGATTTTATTTTCATTTGGTGCAGCCTGACACAGACACCACAGTACAGAGAGGGCCAAAGATGATTTTTCAGACCCCTTTTAAGGATCCAATAATGTGATTAGTTCAGAGCCAACTCTGATGTTTGTGTAATGCTTTGTATGTGCAGTATGGAGAAAAGGGTAGCATTCTCTAGGTGAGGGAAAGGTCCGCATTCTTTACATGTTCTCCAAGGATCAGGCCACATTTCATGTGTGCAATGCCTGACTTATATAGCAGGACCTCTTTGCTAGGCTGCCAGATTCTAAGTGCACAGAACAATCTCAGCCCAAAGAAGATACTTCTCTTATTATGGACAATAAGTTGCTTTGCCTTCATCTCTAGAGGATGTGGGAAGAAACAGGCAATTATAAAATCTTTCACAGATGAAAGATGTCAGTGATATTCATAATAATAATAAAAAAGCAACAATTGAGTTTCTGTGTGCTTTGGTCTAATACTCAATAAAGAAAATTCAGAACCTATAAAAGATAAGACACTGATTCAGTCCTCACTGCAACGTGACTCTCATTCCCCGGGACTTGTGCCAACAGATTTGGGGCAGTCACACTTTAGGTACCACAGTTCTATGGTCAAGACTGGATTTTGGCCAGAACTACATCTAGAAAGTATATAGGTCCATCTAGAAATACTAATCAGAAGTTTCAAATAGAATCAGTAGTAAAAAAAAAAAAAAAAAAAAAATCAAAGAATTAAATCAGGAGGAAAGTCAGGGGGGAAAAAAAACACATGCAGCCTTTATATTTAAGTAGATACGTCATATAAGCCAATGTTGTAGCAATATTTTTAAATAATGCACAGTATATAAATTGTGCACTGTGGTTAAAATCCGCAGAGGTTAATGGATCTCAATTTTATGAGTGCACCAGCAAACTTCCAATAAATGAGTGCTGTGGGTATTTAAAGCACTAGAAAAATGTCTCCTGGTACAGCCATGTATGCTGGGGCTCCATGGTTCTATGCCCACACTTGGGGAACACTTCAACTACTGAGTTCTACATTAAAGCTGTGATTGCACCAGAAGTACATACTCAAGAAAGCCAACCATTTGTCTGTGTTATCCATTGCATGGTTGTATCAATCGATTCTACTTGGAACTGCCTACAGTTTGGATAAGGGGTTGAACAGACTTCAAACAAATGGAGCTGCATGATAATGGGCTTCTGACCCAAATATGTTTACTAAGTAAATCTCTTTTCATTGAAAGTACCTAGCCATAGACGTTTATTGTGGCAACGGGAAGCAAAACAATAAGTTCATGGTGGAATCACTCAGAGTTATTTCAAAAGGCAAAAGGAGTCTCCTTCCCCATTGCTTCCTGACCCTACATCAATTTTGCCTCTCCAGCTAGGTAAAATTTCTGTAAGTCACTTCCGGCAGTAACTCGTTAATAGACTTTTAGATATTATAATAAGAACTTTTCAATAAAAAGCAACTGTGTTGCAAAGGTCTCAGTAGAAGAACTTTAAGGGTAAATAAATACAACCATCAGTCTTATCTAAAGGCTCCATTGGCACGTCTTTCCACTGGTAATTAAAGTACGCAATGGAGTGTAGATCAGAAGGGAAAAAACATCCAAATTTTAAGTTCAGTTCTCAAGATGTGAAGAAGCAAGCCTTCCCAGGAGCCCCTTACCGCTGGGCCTAGGGACAAGAGAATGATTTTCTAATGTGATTTTTGTGGTATATCATCTGACTCACACAATTAGCTACATGTTTCCCCAAAGATAGGCCTGGGATAAACAGAAAAGGACTATGGAGAATACTAGCTGTGGGACTTTTCTGTCTCTCTCTCTCTTGTCTCTCTCTCTGTCTCTCTCTCTCTCTCTCTCTCTCTCTCTCTCTCTTTCTCTCTCTTTTGTTTTTTGAGACAGGGTTTCTCTGTATAGCCCTGGCTGTCCTGGAAATCACTCTGTAGGCCAGGCTGGCCTCGAACTCAGAAATCCGCCTTCTTCTGCTTCCCGAGTGCTGGGATTAAAGGCAAGCGCCACCACTGCCCGGCCTCTGTCTCTCTTAATACATGTGATGATAAAGCTTAGTGGTCCTTTCTTAGGAGCAATTGTTTCTAATCCATTCTGGATTTTCTCTCTCTTCTATTCTACTTTCATACATTAGCTATTGACTGCCATTTCTCCTACCTTTCCTCCTCCCAGTACTCCCACCACCTCCCCTTTCCCAAGATCCACTATTCCTCCATTTCCCTTCAAAAACAGAGCAGGACTCCAAGGAGTATCACCAAATATCTAGAAGCTATTGTATTGAATATTCAGGGTTGGTTATTCTGGTAAAATAATACCAAAGCATTCTGTGTGGTTCTCTTTAAGTGACTTCATTAGCTTTGGGCATTGACCTATAAAGAGCAAGACAGGTACCTTCTCTCAGGGACAGGAGGACTTGGGAGTCTAGATGCTGATTCTGGTTGAATCTTGAAAGGAATAAAAGGGAGAATGAAGGACACTAGATGCTGATTCTGGTACCTGGTTTCTCATATTGGCATGACTTCTATTCTGAGGTGAGTTTGGCAGGCTTACTGAAGAATGGCAGAAGCTGAAGCTCTACTAGGTAAATAGACTCATACACATGACTCCCAACTCTCTGTTTAGCCAGGCTGCCAAATAGTCTCTGCAGGCAGATGGATGTCAGAGGCTATGAAATTACGTTATCATGAAGGACTCTCTTTTGCAATGGACAGCCATTCAGAAGCAAGTTGCTAAAATTGTCTAGGAAAAACACATCTACTTGCTTCTGTTCTTCATATGAAGTTGATACTATTAACTTTCCCATTTAGTGTTTGTAAACCACCACTGAGGACACTCTCCTGAGTAAATCTGGCATCCTCTTGCTGCTCCCATCACTACCCTGCTCTTCCTTCCCTTTGCCACACTTCTGACTTAATACTTCTTAAGAAAAAGGGGATTAAATGCAGGTATTTGACATTTATCTGAAAGCTAAAGAAAATGAAGAGTCCATAGTTATTATTGGCATGCTAATCATAGAGCAAAGGGATTATTTCTATTCATATTGAACAAGTACTATATGATGAGAATCTAGAAAGTTATTTCCCTAAAATTAGATCGAAATTCAAATGTCAAGACTTGATTAGACTAGAAAAGAGCACAGCTTTCTCATAAACATACTGTCTTGGCAAATTTCTGTAGTCGCAGTTTCCCCCCAACAACTGACAGGTCATCTGGGTTCCTCTTCAAAGCCTGGCACCAACTTATTCGTGAATCACTTTCCAGAAAGCATCTTGATGTTTAAGAGCATGCTGGTTTCTTTTTCTTCTGTCTACTGTGTCCCTTCCTTACTCCTCTGTCCCAAAGTCCTACTCCTCCCCAATGACCATTTTACATATGCACCTGTGACTCTCCCCTGCCCTAGGGGATGTTGGCTGATGTCAGTCCATGAGGGCAATGGAAGCAAAGAGAATAAATGGGGAGGGAGGAGTGGAAGCCCTGTGAGTACACAAGGAAAATGACCACACCAGCACCTGCTGCAGGGAGTAAGAGAAACTTTACTTGGGGTGATTCAAGGTTTATATAATTTGGGGGACTAGGGGTAGGAACATGTCTTAGGGTTCAGAAATGCCTCATTAGCATGGGGAAGCATTTCAGGAATCTCAGATACTAACTGAACATGTTCTTATCAGGAGAAAGGAAGATGATCCTGTAATCTCAGGCTATGTGACATTCTTCAGGTAGAGGTATGCATGGGGGTTTTGAATTCCCCAAACAAGGTCAGAGAAGGAGAAGTCCTGCTATTGAAGGGAGTCTTCCATTTCACACTGAGCCCCAGAAAGCTATCGGGTCAATAGTGGACTTTGATCTTAATTAGCAGAGTTTTCCCACATTCACCTTTTCTCATGGAGCTATTCTTTGAAAAAGTGCCAGACAGGAAATGCGTTTCTACCATGAAGAGAAGGGTAGGAAGACTTTATGTTTAGAACTCTCAACCTGAGCCTTAATCCAGGCTGAAATTTAAGCAACTATCTCATTTAATGGCCCTAGTACCCTAGCAGAATCAATAATATTGTTCTATTCCAACTGAAAACTGAAGTTCAGATATAATAATTTCATCTACAACACACATACATATACAATATGCATATATAATACATAATAGTATAATATAATTATATAGCATTATTGTTATTATAGTGTATTAATACACTATCTACAACATGTGTATATATGCATAGATATAATATATGCATAGATATAATATCTATAATATATATCTATGTCTATAATATGCATATATGCATATAGATCTATAATATCTGCAATATGCATATATATGCATAGATATAATATATGCGTAGATATACTATCTACAATATACAGTATCTACAAGATGCGACACTAAGTCTTGATAGACCAGAACCTACATCTCTTTCTAGCTTTTCTGTAAGACTGCAGACTCCAGTGATCTACACACTCACAGGAAAAGGGTCTGGGGCCTTATCAGATGGTGAGCTTGATTGCTCTGTTCTCCTTATTATACAGTAAGCACCATAGGGACAGGGCCTTTTTACTCTTTTTTACTTAAATCCTCAGCACCTACTATGTTATGTCACATAGTGGGTGCCTTGTGCAACTGTTGCTTCAGAAATTCAGCAACAGGCAAGTGTTAGAAACACAGTTTTACCTTCCTTCTACCTACCTGAAATGCAGCACTCCTGTGAGGCAGACAGCTCACTGGTAGAGTGCTTAGCTAGCATGAATGGGACTCTAAGTTTAACCTTTTGCATTGGTATAGGAAAAAAAAAAGAGTGCATTGTATGCCAAGAATGCTGTGGTTCCAACTCTGCCAACGTACATTTGAGCCAGTCATTCTTCATGGACTCGGTTTCCTCAAAAGGTAGACTTCATTCTGTCCTACGAGAGAATGGCTTTGAACCTATGGCTCTACTGCAGAAAACCCAGTCTGGCACTTTGAAGAGCGTCAAATTTGTTTTTAACTCTTATGATAGAAGTGAGCAAAGGAGTCCCTTTCTGGCATAGTAGTGTGCATAGCCATGACTTGCGGATGAGAAGGAAGCCCTGCTGGGGCTCCATTCAACATGAAAGCTGCAGTGGGCCTTGACCAGCTTCCTGAGCTGCAAAGCTGTCACAGGTGACCTTGAGCCTCTATTTCCAACTTAGGCAACCCACTCTATCCTTTACGTGTGTGAGTGCTTCATTGTAGTCTTCCCCCCATAATGCTTGTTGCAATGGATAAATAATTAAGGTATAATTGAACCATAAAATGTTTGGAATGAAAATATTTTATAAAATTATGTTGCATTTCCTTTTCTTTCTGTTCACATTCAGTTAGCATAAAAACACGGTCTCAAAGAAAATGTATTTTTACATGCTTAGCTTCTCTGCTAAGGAGTATGAAAGCAATGCTGATCAATCAAATAATTCTGTGCATTGATTTTTGCCTGGTATGTACTGTGCCTACAGGCAGGGAGGAGGGCAGAGGGGAGATTAGACAAGGTTCGTGCCATCGCTCTGTCTCTCAGGACGTGAAACGTCACTGAGCACAGCCAGTGCTGTGAGGAGGCAAACCTGTGCCTTCTAAGTGATATCATTGTCTATCTTTTTAAATAGCAGACATACAGGGTAGGTCAGATCCCATAAGGACTCCTGTTGCTGAATACCTGTCGAATGCAAGGACCATGCTAAATGTACTTAATGTACCATTTCTTTGTTATAAGAACATTCTGAGAAGCAAAGGGGATGAGGAAGAAGATGAAAATTCTTTGTATAAGAAAATGATTGCTCAGAGAGATTATGCAGCCTGGCTAACATCACGCAAATTGAGTTTGTTTCCATTGCATACAAGATGCCAACTGTTTATCAAAGTAATCAAATCCACAGTACATGTTGGGTTCGCCTCTACTTCTTATGTACAATTGTTTCATTTGATCCTCAGATACCCAAGTGTTTCTGTCTTTATAGAAAGTCCACATGTATTGCCCTGGGATCAAGGAAAGAATGTAGTAGAGACCATAGGGAAAAAAAATCATTCTGTATTTCAGCAGCTTAAAGGTACTAGAGATGCAACAGTAAAAATAAGAGCATCATAGCCACAAACCTCCACCTGCCCTCAGAGGGCAAGGAGAGACCCTGAAAACAAGGTCACAAAAAAATCCATCCAAAGCCTACAAACTGGTTTGAAACCATGAAGTCACTTTGTTTACAAGAAAAGGACTGTAAGTAGAAACAGTCAGGACAGGAGTAGAAACTTGGGCAATCTATTTTGGGCTCCTTTCCCCAAATAAATGAATAAATAACTTCTCTGTATTTGGTGTTTCCCATTTGCCAGCATGTACTATTCATTTGGCTAGAATTTCTTTTTATCTGCTTCAAATATCCTCACACTACAAGTGAGTGAGATGGCAGAGCTGAAACTCCAGTCCAGGGCCTGATGTCCTCATTGCCTAAGTTGTTAACAGTCTTTTATATACACCCCAAGGATAAAATCTACTAGCTTCGCTTGAGCTTCATCACCTCACTTACAAGTAGGATTATTGGATCCTAAGCTGACTACACATGTGTTCAGCTTAGAGTTTCCACATTTTCTCATGCTCATGAATTCTCTCACCAATGTTAGGATATAACACTGTCTTGTACTTAGTTGAATGTCTAAGAAGTGGGGAATTAATTAAGCAATATATTATCTTTTAAGTTCCTCAATTCCTTTGATGGTCTTTGAGCCAGCTAATTGATAAGTTCATTACTGTGAATAAATTTTGATGACATAATCATGATGTATCTCAATTTACACTAACTGGATGATAATTTGTAGTATATTACACAATTATTATGGCAGTACATTCTCATTCTAATTATGTTTCTCTCAGGCTGATATTAAAGTATGTTTACAGCCCCTGAGCACATAGTTAGTTTTAGTTATAAGGAACAGTTCACAGATATGAATGTGCTATCTAAATTATACATGAATTAATTGACCTTCATGGATAGCCAACAATTTACTGAAAATGTACTCCACTCATCCACAGTCATATTATACAGGATGCACATTTCAAGATTCTCCAAATCCTCCAAAAAGTATCTTTAGAAAAAGACAGAAATGTGTTTCTATATATTGAAATAGGAAGCAATAAAAAGGCTGTAGATGTGTGTCTATGTATACCCCTCAGATTGTGCTGAGGTTTCATTCCAGCCCCATCAAAATTGGGCTTTAATAGAAGATAAGAATTTTTCCTGGTGTTTGAAGTAGATATATTTTAGAAAAAATCATGCAAATTGTAGTTGGTAATTGAGTCACATCTTAAGACTTCAGTAGGAACAGTGAACTTCAGCTTACTTTAGCATTGTAGAGATACGCCATTCCCGAATGTACCTTTTTCTGTTTAAAGGGGTAACATAACATCTCTCCAATTTTCAAATGAGGCATCAAGACTAAATACAGGGAAACATCATGTTGCTATTGAGAACACATCTGCTTCTTCAACACTCCACAAATGAAAGTTTTTACTAAAAAGGTCCTCTCTTACAACTTCCCCACAACTGTTAGCTAAACTCTCTGTCATCTGGGTTATCCTGTGACATATACATTTTATTTCTAGTCAGCTAACACTTTTGGAGTACTTTCTAATTACCCAGTACTACACTGCAATAGGAGAGGAATACGATAACTTTATAAACCCCAGCCTAATAAATAAGGTCATCACTTAGTAGAGGATCAGAATTGTTATTTTATGCCTTTATACACAAGAGGCAGTTTTACATGCCCCACTCACATCATGCTGAAAACCACTAAATTTGACATTGCAAACAGGGTGCGAGGCTGGTACCAATATACAAAACATTCCACCTGCTGGAGATTATCATTATCCATACCAAGAGTGAGTCCATGCTTCTTGATCCTGAATTTGTGTCTATGCATCACCCTGTACATTATAGGATGACAGTAAGTCTAAGACCTCCCCTCAGTGTAACAAACTAGGTCTTTGTATCTGATGAAGACAGAACCAAATCTTTCTGTCACATGAGGGTAAAGCCAGGTCTTCACATTCAATGAAGGCCTTCTTATATAACACAGTTCAAATGAAGCTCAAGCCAGGTCTACATATCTGATAAGTGTTGAATTGAGTCTTTAAATTTAATGAAGATGGAGCCAAATCTTCATCTTTAAGCCAGGTCTTCATATCTCATGAAGGTCAAGCAAGACCTCCAAATCTCATGAAGATGAAGAAAGGTCTTCATATGTTATAAAGGTCAATCCAGGTCTCCATGTCTCATGGATGTAAAGCCAGGTTTCATATATCACGAAGGTTAAGCCAGGTCTTCATATATGATGAAAGCTAAGTCAAGTCTTCATATATAATAAAGTTCAAAATGAAGGTCAGACTAGGTCTTCATATCTGGTGACCATAATGGATATTATTAAATTACCACTCTGGATTTAATATCTTGTAACTTCTCCTTCAACCTTCCTCTGACCAACCATTTTGTCTTCCTACCTCTTTACTTGGTGACAAAAAAGTCCCATAATGCAAACTGGACATCTGAAAGCTCACTTGTCTCAAGTTACTTGTCATATTTATTAGTTGCCAAATAAGAGAGACAAAACCCTCTGACTATGTCTCAGATTCTGTCTTTTTTCTCCAATCATCTTGTCATCTTTGTTCTGAACTGACATCTCTAAAACAAATCCTCTTCCTTTTCCCCCTCACTTACATGAGTCTCAAAATACTGTTCATTTTAAGTAAAACATCTGACTTAACCCTCCCATGTCTGAAACCCTGAGTATTGCTCTTACCTAAGGCAGACCTTGATAGAAGACATAAGACTTTATGTAGATACATCCACTTGTCCACCTTAACTTACTATGTAACAGCATCATGCTATCATAAATATCTATATTAATCAATTCAAAATTTTGTGTTAGAGAAAAATCAGCTACAAATGTTTAAAAAATATATTTACTTACTGCAGTGGGTCATGGGACTCATGATACCATACATGCTAATTGGTGCTCTGCGACTGGCCTAAATGACAACAACTAACATTTCTTAATGAAAGATGCATACTCTAAGAGAATAAATAACTTTTCAGATATCACCAAAGGTCTTCAAAACCACACTTAAGAAGACTGAAGCTAATTAAATCTAATGTCTAAAGAGCTGTTTTAGTCCAAATCAATATCTATCTGAATGCCTACAAAAGGTAAACTTTTGCCTTCTAGGGCCTGAATCTTTACCAAAGTCCAGAGAAGAAGCTCTTACAACCTAGACTAGAGACTTCCTCAGTGTCTGTGGAAAACTCCAGGGACTCCAATCCTTAAGACTAAACCCCAACCCTTGTGTGTCTAGCATTGTGGGTCTACTTGGGTTCCCAGAATACTCCACAAATGGATTGTGTGAAAATCATTGGGTTTTCTAACTGTGCTTCCTATGATCGATGACTGAACTAAAGTGCTAAGAGTCCCAAATGCAATCACACATGAACTTAAACAGTACGACTATGCCATTCCCTTCAAGTCCACTTCCTCTACATATGAATGGGCATATTATAGCACTCACCAAATGCTAATGATTCCCCTAAGTTCTGTAGCTTAGAAACAAGGTTAAAAACAAAAGCGTAGATCAGTGGTCTCAGCATTAGAACATGTATCGCCTGCAAGATATGTAGTGATTATGCATGCCTACAATCCACAGGGGAGCACATATATCAAAATACTTCACAAACGGCACTTTTTATTATTATATTTTTATTATTTAAAAGGAGTTTAAATTTAAATGTATTTTGGTCATATTCTTCCCTTCCCCCAAGTCCTTTAAGATCTTCTGACCTCCCGGCCCACCCAACTTTATAAGTTGTTTCTCAAAAATCAAACAAAAACCAAATACAACATTAATCCCCCCTGTACTGGCTGGTTTTATGTGTCAACGTGACACAAGCTGGAGTTATCACAGAGAAAGGAGCTTCAGTTGAGAAAATGCCTCCTTGAGATCCAGGTATAAGGTATTTTCTCAATTAGTGATCAAGGGGGGAGGGCCCCTTGTGGGTGGTACCATTTGTGGGCTGGAAGTCTTGGGTTCTATAAGAAAGCAGGCTGAGCAAGCCAGGGGAAGCAAGCCAGTAAGGAACATCCCTCCATGGCCTCTGCATCAGCTCCTGCTTCCTGACCTGCTTGAGTTCCAGTCCTGACTTCCTTTGGTGATGACTATCAGCATGGAAGTGTAAGCTCAATAAACCCTTTCCTCCCCAACTTGCTTTTTGGTCATGATGTTTGTGCAGGAATAGAAACCCTGACTAAGATACCCCCCAAACCAACTGTAACTAAATAAATGCACACCAAAAAAATATCCATTATATGTTGGTCAACTACTCCTGAACATGAGGCCTTTCCTGATGTGGTTGATATATCCCATGTCACTCTATTAGAGAAAACTCATTTTCTGATCATGTCTCCCTCAGCAGGTATACATGATAGTTCAGTTGTTAACCTTTACCCTAGCATCACTGGTGTGTTTAAAGTTCCTTGCTTCTTCTAAATGTTCCAGGCTACTAAACACATTGCTGGGCTATGGATATTTTAGAGATCATTATTGAAGGTCCTTCCTCTATCTTTCCTTTGAAAGGTTATCTTCAGATGAATTTGACGTTTGGTTTTTATTACCACCTTGATGCAAAGTGCCTGTCACGGAGAGCTTGTGTGGCATATAGCAATCCCACTTCTCCGTCTAAATTGTGTTCACTAATTTTCTTCTACTGTATCCTTTCTAAGACATCCCTGTTCCATGCGATTCTGGCATTTTAGGATATCTGATTTTAGATTCATGTCATCTTTCCAAAGCTCCAGTCCCTCGTTTTTGCCAGATTGCCTGTCTCACTCCATCATCACCTTCTCTCCCGGCTCTGTCCTCAACCGTCAGCATCCCTGAACAGAACAATCTCATCTGTTGAGCATTCAGGTGAAGTAGTCTAGCTCTTCTAGAACACTCTCTAAAGCTAGCAGAAACATCACCTGTTTCCACTCCATTTATTAAAATCCATTAGTGTCAGCTTCTCCTTGGAACACACCACTACAGACAGAAGCTTAAGAAAAGGTTAAGACCCAGAGACACCCTGAAGTAGGGCGGTGAGTGCTTTTTGGAATGTCTTTTCCTTTTCTTGGGTTTATCTTGGAAGCAGGAAGAAACTGGGTTGACTTTGTAAATGGTATAATGCTGTTGTCAAATGGAAAGAATATCTCTGGGCTCTCTTTGAGTTCAGTTTGTTTCTAGGCACTTACACACTGTTAGCATTTGCATGTAAAGGAAAGGGATGAAAAAATTAGAAAGGTACCAACTTCAAACGGAAAATTTATTTTTCTCTTTGATGAATGTATTTGATGCTCACCTATGGGAAGCTGTGAGTTCTCGTGCACTGTAATCAAGGAGACATTAGAAGAAAGCTGTTGCTTTCTCTTCTTACTGTAACACACACAGTACTTTAAAACAGAAGTCTCTTAGCAGATCTGGAGGTTGAGTGTTGACTGAAGGTGGAGGCAGGCTGCTTTCCTCCTAGAGGCAGAGACAGGACAATGCAGCTTCTGTTTTTATCATCCAACCTTTTGCCTGTGAGTACCACTTTCAGCCTATAGTGCTCTTGTTTCCATGATATGAAGTTACTTGTGTCCACACAGATAATTTAGAATGACTACTTCAGCTCTCAGCCCGACATTCCTTAACATCTACAGTCTCTTTTGCCATTCAAATAAGCATGTGAATATGTGCTCAAGTCAGGCTGTGGACACATATATGGAATGTCAGTCTATGCCAGAAGAAACTGGAATTCTTTCTAACCTCAGGGGCTTTGGGACCCATTGCTGTTTGCTCTAGAATGCACTGTCCTTTAGGAATGGAAGTTGATTTAGTGTGGCAAAAATACTGACAACAAAAATGTATCCAAAGATTACCTTATGCCTCACTTATTCCACTGATGACAGACAGTGCAGCTCATGTACCCTAAGAACTGTCACATTCAGAGTACTGTATGGATGTGACTGTAAGTATCACAGAAGAAGAGAGGCACCCTAGAGTGCAAATTTTTATCTTAAAATTCTTCCTCTGATACTTGATGCTATCCCACTGTTTCTGGAGATTTTTATGCAGAAAGAGCTTATTCCTGTCTGGGGGTAAAGTCCTTACTTTCGCTACAGTACATGTGCACATTTGGAAGTTATTCATTTGAAATTATTGACTAGAAACCATGTCATGATGGCTGGAACTTCATCCTTCTATTGAGAAAACTATAAAAGTAGCAATATACTTCAGTTCAGTCAATATAAACTTCCAGGACATGCATTTTTCGAGGGAGGAAGCAGTAATAAAAAACCATATAAATATTACAAAAACCCTCAAAATAGTGCAGGAGAACTCCAGGCTCTATTTTAGGGCTTTGCTACTACAGACACAGCATAATGGCCATTATTTGGGATGCGTTGATTGCCCTTAATGATGGATGTTAGGAATGCACACAGAATATTTCCTGTTGCTGCGACTGTAGCATGGCACTGCTTGCTGAGAGTAGAATAGAGTAAAGGTCCAGGAATCTTTAGGTCTCAGAGATGCTATCAAGATGCGTGGATCCATCTGTCTCACGAGATGACTCTGCAGGCACAACAAGCCTTCTACCCCTGTAAATTAGATCCTCTCCATCTAAATGTCAATTAGATCTTAGAAAACACAGGATCATATGGACTGTATGCTGCTCAGTGTACTCAGTGGCCATTCATCAAATTCCAAGAGCTCATCTTTGTCAAGGACAACAGAGCTACACCAGTACTTCTATATCAAAGGTTCCCAGCAGTTGCAAAAATCTCACAAGGCAGCTGGACCAGTGTGATATCACCATTGTTAATGAGCAGTAGTTGTGTGCCAGAGAATACCCGTATTAGTGGAATCATTAGAAATGCCCTTTTAGGATCCAATATGGCATTGAGCTTTTGTTCTGCCATATATCAATCAGTTCTAGCTACAAATAAAAGAAGGCATAAATTGTTTTCTAGAAACAAAGGTATAGCCATGTAGTCTTTCTTAGCTCCATACCATGACACAGAGAGAGCCTCCAAAAAGATACACACCATCCTTCCTCCTTCTGGATTATGTGACCAAAAAAGATGCAATGTCCTAAAGTTGCAGATCTTGACTCTTTTGTTATTAGTCTCTTTCCAGTTCTTAAAATTGATCCTTAAAACAGAATATGACTTACTATGAAAAGTCATTACTGGTGTTGCTGGAAAATGAAGTTGGTCACAGGACTTCCTGCTCCACTAACCCAACTCAACTAAACTGGAACAGTCAACCACTATTCTTTAGGAAAAAATAAGCTATACCAGCTTGTCCCAACCATGATTAGTTATTTACAGTATCTTTATTCTATAAAGAATTGGAGCAGCCCAGAAAAAGATATTTGAAACAGAGGGATAATGCCTCTTAAAAGCAGAGGAGAAAGGGGAAAGTTGATTGAGAAAAACATGAATCTGGATGACACTTGTCCACACAAGGATGTATATATACCTGTGTTTCTAACTGGCTTCTAATGGAGGCCTTAACCTTCCAAACAAACTTGTTAACAAGATCACTTACATGACTCCTTATATTTATGAAAGAAGAAAAAGGAGCTTATTCAGGAAAACAAACTTCTCCCAAAGCTGACAACCATGCAATTAATATGCTAGTTATGGAGGTGGCAAATGGCCTTACCTTTCCTACTTTATTCACTGGGTCTAGTAGACACCCTCATGTAAGCACAAGGGTCAGAAAATACACTTCTGTCGTGAGCCCAGAAATACAATAAACAGAATTAATGGCTTCCAATCTCATCCTCCCTCATTCCACCTTCCGTCCTGTGTAGCTCGTGCGAGCCTTAACCTTACAAACCCACTGCTCGAGTCTCCTCAGTGCTGAGAGTTCAGCTCTATACTTCCCTGCCTCTCTGAATTTTCCATTCTCTCTATGTCAATGATGTGATAACAAAACCTACTTGATAATAATTCTGTTGGGGGAAGTAGTATTAGAAGACCATATCTGTGTAAGCAATTCAAGAGAATAAGCAGGATAACTGGATATGACACAACTGACCCACGTTTGTTATACAGCATTGTCTGTGATGTCATGTTTTCTGCCAGGAACTATTTAAACAGAAGCTAAACTTGTACTTAGCAGTGATAATTTGGTGAAACATACACACTGGTTTTAAATACAAGCAGACCTATTTCCTTCAGACCTAATTTAGTAAAGTGAGCACCACTTCTCAGTTGAGCAGACAAACACAGCATAAGAATTCTGAGAAGGGGCTAGAGAGATGGCTCAGTGGTTAAGAGCACTGACTGCTCTTCCAGAGGTCCTGAGTTCAATTCCCAGCAACCACATGGTGGCTCACAACCATCTCTGTAATGGGATCAGATGCCCTCTTCTGGTGTGTCTGAAGACAGTATATTCATATAAATAAAATAAATAAGTTTTTTTTAAAAAAAAAAAAAAAAGAATTCTGAGAAGGCATTCATAGGAAAAGTCAGTTCTGGGAAGAACTATTAGAAAATGCTCCATGTTGTGATTATAGTTTTTATTTTTAAAACTGTCATTTTTCCCAATGTGACATTTTTCTAAGTCCCTTACTGACTTTTGCTGAAGTGCCAACACCCAAAGCAAATGTCCTAGAGTGAAGACAGTGCATCTATTTATAAAGCACACTCTCAGAAGACAGGACTCTGAATCCCAACCAGCCTATAGGCCACTGTGAAGGACTACTGTTTTAAAAACACCACTCTTGGAGCTTGTCATTTTTCATCTCTTGGAGCTTGTCATTTTTCATCTTGAAGGTGTTCTTTCATCTGGTTCTGGAATGTTGACAGGCTTGTGATCACTGGCTCCGAACTTGTTTTATAATTTCTAGGAAAACCAGGGCAAAGGCAGATAGATATGTATCCAAACATCTAGACAAGAAAGAGAGCAGAGAACTTTGTGGTACAACAAACGCCACAAACCCCTGGCGGATCCAATGGTCCCGTTTGCAATCAGAGCAGCCTCCCAGCTGCTACTCACGCTATTGCCCCACCTCATTTCTAACCCTGACTAACACATGGCAAATGAATATTTGCCTCCAGGAACTATAAAAACAATAATAAAATAATGACTTCAGTGATTGCTTTTCTTTTTAAGAAGTGTTCATGTTCACAACAGGGGATCAAAACCTTCTACAAAGTACAAAAAGAAAAAATTTGTCAAATTGAAAGCTGTAAACTCAGGTGGAGCTATATTTCAGTTTCAGTTCCAGAGATAACATTTTAAACTCAGTATCCAGCTTCACATGTTAACGTAACATGTACATAGTTCCCTTTACACTATCTAACAACCAAAATGCATAACTGGATTCCTGCCTGACCCTGGCAGTCCAGCTTTCTCTGCTCGAATGACATAAGAAACCTGCTAACAAGACCTCACCATGCATGGTTCTAAATGTTACTAAGCACATTCTTCTATGTGTCTGATCTTGTTAGCACCACAGGACCAACTCAGATACTATTAGCTCATGAATCATCGTAAGAGTTTCCCATCATTCACCTTACTTTCAGAGGGTACAGTTTCACTAAATAGCCCCTGGTTTGTGTCCACACTTAGTGCTGTCTTTAAGTACATCTGTCACTCCTTATTCCCTTTCATAGGAAGTCATAGTAGTTTGCATATTTTAAGTAGAAACTCTGATAACTTGTTATGTCTTTAGCCATACTTGGTGCATCCATCTCTTTAATCTGGGTTCTAAACATCTCTGTTCTTTGCTGCCAAGGTGCATGTTTCCTATGGATTAGCAATGCTCTACCACCTTACATATCCATGAAAGGTCTCAAGAAATCCTGATTGAAAAGCTTCCAGAAGATTATGACTTGCACACAGGAGTCATAATAGATGTCAGGGAAAACGTTTTCAATAATGTAGCTTGGGAACTTTTTATTCATTCCAAAGCCAAGAACCATAAGTAGCATACAAGTACCATTATTGAAACCCTGCAACAAGGAACACAATATCCTGACTTAGATAATGTAGAGAACCATTTGAAAGATTTTATGCTGCATTGAGCACCAAAGTAGATTCACTGCTTAATAAGCTACCTACCTACCACTATTATGTCTCTCACGTGGCTACCTTCCTCTTCTCCCACAAAATCAAAATAATATATGCACTTTCAGAATTTCTGGAAACATAAAGATCCTAAAGAGATAGCAGAGAGTTAAGTTCTAAGAAGCATATTTTCTCTCATCTGGGAAATCTTGATATGTGGTGGTTGTGCGTGTGTGTGTGTGTGTGTGTGTGTGTGTGTGTGTGTGTGTGTGTGTGTGTGTACGAGCAGAAGAGGGACAAACTGGGCAAAAAAATGGAGAGGGCAGAGAAAGGTGGGGGAGAAGAAAATGCACAACAATATGTACATGTGACAATGTTGTGATGATACTATTTTGTACATTAAAATAATGGAAAATAATAAAGAAGTATACAATAAAATGTGCAGCAAAATGTACAATACAATTATAATGGGTCCACTGATACCAGTATTCTCTAGAACTAAAGATTGCTGTAAATACTAATGCCTGCTAATTCTAAGATACATTAAACAACATTGCAAAACAGAAAAGGTAATGTGAACTTTGTCTAAGTCTGGTCCTCATCCATTTGTGAACCCAGGTGTATTGAGTAAAATGAGACAGAGATAGTGAGTTTTCAGAGACACATTCAGCTATAAGTCCTCCTGTGAATATATGTGCCTACTAGCATTGCCATGTCAATGTACAATGACTTCTAATCTGAGAAAAACATTGTGTTAAAGATAACAACTAAGCAATCTACATATCTAATCTAAGTACTTGCATTTGGAGGATGAAGACACAGAAAAGACAAAATCTCGTGTCATGAAGCACATTCCTAGAAACCATTGTTGACCAGTAACTATTCTTATATTTGATCATCAGACCGATTACTTCAATGTAAGTTCAACTGGATGATGATCTAAAGTGAGTTGTCCAGCCACTAACTGGCTTCAGGATTCTGATCTACTGGATCTGTGTTTTTCTATATATTTCTGCAATCTGTGTCCCCAGGTTTTTGCAGCCATGCTACTGATGTTCTGTTTCATATTATAATCTACTTCCGATTCTTTCCCCCATGTCTCTGTTGCAGATTTTGTTCATGGGCATGATGACTGAATACTATCACTACTTATTCACAACCCTGGTGAGTGCTTCCCCTCAGAATGTGTTCCACACATTCATTCACAGACAGCTCCTGATAGGTCATAGCCCAGCTCCTGTCATGGAGATTCTCTTTAACTTCCTAAGACTCCTCTAAACCCAGTATTGCTGAGCATCTGGTATCTTTGGGTTTGTGCGTGTGAGAGTGTGTGTGTGTGTGTGTGTTTTCTTTTTTTGTTCTTTTTACAATAAAGATCAACAATGTGTATGCATCAGAAGAGCAATGAAATGCCATTAAACAGAGCTATTCATAAAGAAGTGCCACCTATAATCCTTATAGTCATTCGGAAGAGTGTTGAAGTGTGACCCGGAATCTTTCAAGATGAGACAGCAGCACTCCTGCCTGTGTCCAGGAGACAGCGGGGTTAACATAGTCATCTGAAGGGTATCTGGGAAGGTTTCAGCAAGTGAAGTTAGGAAGGCACTATGCACAGTCAACATTCTACATTATTAAGGAAAGTAATGGCTCAAAGTTTGAGGTGTCCAGAAGAATCTCTGACTGTAGAAAGTTATGGCATTAGTGGTTGAAAGAGGGATTATCTAAGTCATTTAATACACCAAAATTATAGTCTAGCTCTTTCTCCAATGACCTCAGAAGTCAGTCAACACAGTCTGCATATGCACTACTCTTCTGGACACTGGCAGTATAAATTCTACATTCTTACACAAGAAGAAAACTGAATCAGCCATTTTCTTTGTAATCTTTAAGGGCTTATCAAGTATAACATATCCCGATTTGGAGTAGGATGGTCACTAAGTTACTCTTTTTGCACAACTGACAAACTAAGTTGAAGAGTGTGGAGGTCCAAGGATTTGGAGCAAGGAACAGAGCTTCCTGCTCTCACTTACTCACAGCAGTAAATGCCCTCGAAGCATCCCTGGGGGCATGAAGGGTACAGAGTGCATCATGCTATGAGCTAGTGGTGAGGACGGAGAACAGGGTGAAGCACAAGCTCCTACACCCTCGTTTTGCTGTCTCTGTGTTGCTGCTAACCACATCTACTCCTCTTTCAGAATAGTGGAAGAGATAAATGTTTTATCTACTCACAGATGTGGCCCTTCCCTAGAACCTTGCAAGCCAGAATATTGCAAGGCCAAGGCTTCAGAACATTCTTCCAGCTGCAGCTAAGCACACCCTAAAGACCTAGCTTGGGAGCCGTTTCAGGGACTGAACCCTAGAATCTAGGAAAACTGGTCCTCAATAGAAGTTATACAGTGAGAGCAGCACACTGTTCAATTTTTATTCCGGTCCACTCCTTGCTCTCCAGACCTCCTCATTCTGCAGTCACAAGGGATGTCGCAAATCAGACTTGAAAGTTCTACATTCTGTCTTACATAGAAACCCCAAATGATAGGGTAGCTACACTCCACATACAGTTAGTATAGTCATCATACTGGATTAAACACACAGGCTGGAATTTTCTGTGACTAAATAACTTTCCCTCTATTCATTGAATGTGCTGAAAAGATGACTTACCCAGGTCTTATTCTTTGTATTTGCTTTCTGTCTCCCTACAGTTTGATCTTCATTCTGTCCTCTATTGCTTTCATATTCTAGCCAACTTTGGCCATAAGCATTAACAAAAAATTTCAACAGTAAATTAGTACAAAGGAAATACAGATTTTATACACACAGACACACATACATTCACATACATTGTGTACATTATAATGTATATATTATATGTTTAAAAAGTAGTACGGGGCTGGAGAGAAGGCTCAATGATTAAGAGCACAGACTGTTCTTGTAGGAGACTCAAGCATTTGGTTTCCAGCATCCACACTGGGAGGTGGAGGACTCACAACTGGTTGAACTCTATTGCCAGAGAACAGATGCCCTCTTCTAGACTCCACATACACGTTTGTCCAGTTGCACATACCCACACACAGACACAGACACTTATTAAATTATAAAATAATAAAAGAGCAAATCTATATTAAAAGGCAGTATAGCATTCGCTGTCAGTGCAGGGATGCCCTCTTACAGCTCTACTGCCCAGGCCAAAGTTATTTTGGGAATGGGCAGCAACTAGAAGGCATCTCCAAAAGAGTGAGTATGCCACTTCTTCTGCAAATGCAAATTGTGAAGGAGTCTGGGGCACTGCCTTCAGTACCTCCTATGCTCCCCACAGTTGGACCGTGTCAGACTGTTTCAGAGAGCAGTTTCATTGCTACATGATGTCTCTAAGAGCTTTTTTTCTGTTAAGTGTTATTCTGGCTAGTTTAGTTTCCTCTCAAATATGGAATATTTTTAGTGGCATAGTTTTATTCTCTCTCTCTCTCTCTCTCTCTCTCTCTCTCTATATATATATATATATATATATATATATATATATATATATATATATATACACACACACACACACACACACACACACACACACACACACACACACACACTGAAATGATCATTCTGCTTTAAATATGTATCCACTGATAACTCTCTGGTTTACATCCAGCTTCATCCACTCGGGGAAACACTGGGGTGAGGTAGGCAGGTTTTCTGAGACACTGTCAAAAAGGAAATGAGTCTCCTGTAGTTTCCACATCCCACAACCACAGGGTCCAATATAGTCTCTTTGAAAAGGCCCTTATCCGGTGAATATTCTTTATATTCTTGTTGAAAAGAATAGAAGTTGTCATCAGGGAGCCACAGGATGCCACTTTTCCCTCCTAGAAGTCTCCTTTCCTCACATACATATGCAATGTCCACATTTCACCTCAGCAGTATGGCCCAGCGCAGCCGGAAGCAGCAGCTGTGCTGAGGGGGTTGATGCTGCCTTTGCCCAGTACCTTATGGACTTCTCACCACTGGATACTTTTTCTTCAGCAAATGAAAATGAAAGTGCAGAGGCAAAGAGACAGATCTCATCCAACTCCTCAAGTACTATATCCTAGGGAGAGAATTCTTAATTTTCAAAGTCATATCCCAGGTCCAAGACTAGACAGCGTGTTGGTAAATTCCTCTTCTTCATTCATCTGAACTTGACATTCTTTCATAGACAGGACATGCTAGCTCTGCCATTTGTGTTTCCACCTTCTTATTGTGTCTATAATTGCTGATTTTCTTTTATATCAAGAACACCAATAGCACTAATTAATTTCTACCTTTCTTTTTATAACACTGCACAGGATTTGTTTGCTTTAGATCTGGAACTCTATAGGTACAGTGGTGTAAATATGACTGGATTTCGGTTACTGAATATTGACAACCCTCACGTGTCATCCATCATTGAGAAGTGGTCCATGGAGAGGTTGCAGGCCCCACCCAGACCCGAGACTGGTCTTCTGGATGGCATGATGACAGTGAGTAGTTTTATTTTATTCTTCAAATATGGTTTTATTTATTGTTTGAGAATTTCATATAAGTATACAATGTTTTGCGATCAAATTCCAGATACTGTCTGGAATTTGCCTCCCTCTCCACCAGACTTTCTCTATCTCCCCCTC
>CM052713.1:72464291-72491292 GCA_028551405.1 Uromys caudimaculatus | reverse complement strand
GAGGTTGCAGGCCCCACCCAGACCCGAGACTGGTCTTCTGGATGGCATGATGACAGTGAGTAGTTTTATTTTATTCTTCAAATATGGTTTTATTTATTGTTTGAGAATTTCATATAAGTATACAATGTTTTGCGATCAAATTCCAGATACTGTCTGGAATTTGCCTCCCTCTCCACCAGACTTTCTCTATCTCCCCCTCCACAAGACCCCCTCAGCCCCCCTCTCTACCAGGATTCAAATCTTTGTGGAAGAGGATGGCGATGTGGGTAAAAAGATTGTAAGAGACAGTGAATAATTTTGATGAAATCTCACGGTCTTATTTTACTTTGTAGAAATGAAGTAAGCATATATGCCTTTAATTTTGTAAGTATTTGGTATTATAACATATACCTTGAGAGAGAACATGCAAGAGATAAAGAGGCTTATTATCTATTTTGCAAACGTATGTATGGCTCTTTTCAAAAGTTGTAATATTTATCATTCTAATTGCACTTGTCAAAAACATTTAAGTTGCTATCATCATTGTCCAAATTTTAAAAAAGGAGCTTGCACAAAAGAAAAGTAAGCAGAGAGTGCTCACCCATAGGAGTGTGTTTCCGGGAGGGGTGCAAAGCAGTGAGAGACATGCTAGTCATAAGCATTACCCAGAACTGCAGAAGCAGGTGTAGACAAGTGCCAGATCTCCATGTGGTCTATGGGGTTACATCCTCACCATCCCAGCTGCATATGGGTACACTTCTGCAGATACCAATGGAGCCTAAATCCAGCAATATATCACTCATTCCACAGATACCAAGTCTGTCTCTTTTCAAGTCAGAGGTAGTTGCCTCAACAGACTTGCACACTGCCTCATGAAGAGCTTCGAGGCGGCATCGTTTGTCTCATGCTGTCAAAGGTATCAACCCTCACTTTACTCCTCTAACGAGGCTCCCTGGGGGATGAAGAAAATAGAAAGGAATAATAATAATTTTTTTTAAAAAAACCTACCTTGCTTCCTATGTAAGAACAGTACTACTAAGGGGAAAGACATTGGAAATATGAGCAGGTAATAGCATTTTAAATTGGTGTAATATTTCACCCTCTGTCCCCATCATCCAGAGAAGCACTCTTGCTTTTAAGATGCAATTTCCTGACAATTGAAAGGTATCATCTCACTGAAAAATGAACTTCGAACTTCCTTTTTTTTTTTTCCTGAAGGAACAAATGAAGGAAATAAATGAATGAATTAAGTGTTTCTGCATGGTTCCATGTTCAGAGTCCCTGACTGTTTTACATGCCTGAAATAACTCTTAAAAACACACAGCGAATATACTGGCTGGTTTTGTGTCAACTTGACACAAGCTAGAGTTATCACAGAGAAAGGAGTTTCAGTTGAGAAAATGCTTCCATGAGATCCAGCTGTAAGGCATTTTCTCAGTTAGTGTCAAGGGGGGAGGGCCCCTTGTGGGTGGTGCCATCTGTGGGCTGGTAGTCTTGGGCTCTATAAGAAAGCAGGCTGATGATGGAAAGTGAGTGGTGCAAATGAGCCTTAGGTGATTTGTGGTATTGCTTTGAATGAAAACTAGTAGAGAATGGCCAGAGAGATCCTAGACTTCAGGAATGGAAGGGGACTGTCTTTCCCTGGTTACAGCAAGATTTCTATCACAGGATGACATAGCTCTCCAATACGTCTTACCTGTGCCCAGTGAGCAGCAATAGGCAGTGAGAATTGGAAGCCGTTTTCACAGTGGTCATAAGTTCATGCCAAACACTGATTACCCATCACAAGAATGGCTCAAATGACCAAAACCAAAAGTACCAGTGTATTCACTTTTATGGAGCGGACAGAATGATTTGTATAGATCGAATAAGATGAAAAGCACAGAACATGGAAAATATAGCTGTGAAGTTTTCACAGATTTTTTTGCTGGCACAAGATAACACTTCTTCCTGGTGTTGTTGCCAGTCTCTGGAGCTAATGGCTCCCCAATGAGCAGGAAGAATGGTAAAAGCTGGGAGCTGGTGTATATAAGGTGTCATGTGTCATGATCTGTCTAAACATACCCACCCTGACCAAGAGGCTTCAGACATCCTTATAATAATAACAACAATGACAACAATAACAATAATAATAATAGTTAGAGAACTTAGTGGTAATCTTCTGCATACATGTGTGAAGAACAGAGTTTGAAACCCCAGAACTTACATAAAGCCAGGGGCAGTAGCATGCATCTGTAATGTGAGCTCTCCTATAGTGAATTGGGAGGGGAAAGCGATAGAATTATCAGAAGCTCCTAGGCTAGATATCCTGGAGTTCAATGTAGCAAACAACAAAAAACAGGGACTGTCTCAAGCAGGGTAGAGAGGAAGAACAAACATGGTGGTCATTCTCCCCCCTCTATATGTGTACTGTGCATACACACACACACACACACACATACACACACACACACACACACACACACACACACGATACTCATAAAAAATTTTTTTGGATGAAAACAAAAATGAGAACCTATAATACCAGAAGACAGTATTTCACAGAAGGCTGGAGAAGCAGCTACAATAACTGCCAGGAGCCACATGAGCAAACAATAGTGGAACACATGACAGCTACTCAAGGTGGACAAAGCAACCATGCAGATTTTGAAGTTAATTTCAGGAGTTAAATTTGGGAGGGGTATTTTCAACCAATATTTGCCCAAGAATCCCACATGGAACTTCTTTCTGCTTCACCTGAATGCAGATAATTTAGGGACTTAGAAACTAAGTCATGGGGAGATAAAGAGATACATACAAGGATGTTCGGTGAACCAATTAGAGTCAAAAAGAGCATGCCATGACCCCAATTCCAGACCCAATGCTAAGTATTCTCTAACTTTTAAACTGCCTCAATTAAAATGTCTTCTTCACTATTCCAAAGAGAAAAACCATTGGCTATGTGTATGAGATCCTATGTGTTTACTATTCTTCCCTGCCAAGTACCTGTGGCCCTAACTTCCTGCATCTACTACCATCTAGGCTGCATAAATATCTTTTTATGAGCAAGGCCTTCTGTGAACTGAATTCTATTGTGACAGCTTCCTCTGTTATTCTCTTCATCCTTTCCTGTTTCAAATTTCTGTCTAACCCATGTAAGCTCTTATGCTATATTTTGATTTGTTAGATTAGTATCTTTCTCTATGAGAATACAAACATTTAGATGGAAATGCTTCACAGTAATAAATGATTTTTTTATTTTATAAACTACCACTATTAATGATATTACTATAGTAAGTGCACTGATTAGCTTTAACTGTCAACTTGACACAACCTAGAGTCACCTGGGAAGAGGAGCTTACAGGGGAATTATTAGCTCAAGTTGGTGTATGGCACATACATAAGGAATTTTCTTGACTGTTTATTGATTTAGGAAAACCCAGCCCACTGTGGGCAGCACCGTTCTCTATGCAGAGATACTCTGCCAAAGAAAAATAAAAAGGCACCTGAATAAGCAAGAAAGAAGGTAACAATCCACATATTTATCCTCTCTTTGCTCTTGATTTGTGGATGTAATCCTTATTGTTATTGCCTTGACTTCCCCAAGATAATGTAATGTAACCTGGATTGCAAATAAATTGACAATTCAAGAGAAAAGCAACTAGAACAGTAGGTGATTATAAACAATTCCATTGGTATAATAGAATTGTATTCTCAGAACTTGTATATATCATCCTGATGTTCTCCCAGTGCCTACATCCACTATAGGCATTTTCTTACATGTGCCCCACTCATTTATAGATTATAGATGTGGACATATAAGAAATGTGTTTTGATTTGCCTAAATTTTTATAATTTGTAAATCTTTTCTTAAAATGTTTATACTAAAACATCCTCAAAGAATATTATTATATATGCCAATACACATCTATATCTGAAAATAGAGAAGTCAATCATACCCAAGTTCAAAACAGACTTAATTTTTAAAAAAAACTACCTTAAGAATTGAGTTAACAAAACTTGCTTAGCTTAGGTCAAAACAGTGGAATGTACTAATAAAAACAACTGAAGATTTTTTTAAGTATTTTTTTTTTCAGCTGGAGTGTTAATTAGCTTACCTACATCTAGAATGGCTTTTGTAAAATGTACTTTGTTTCTTTTTGCTTTTACAGTTTCCCCAGCACTGTAGGTTCTTTTGGGGGGGGGTGTGAAATAGCCCATATTCAAAATGGTTTTTTTTCTCGATTGTAGACCCTGATGACACATGTTAGTTATTTAAGTCGCTGTGATACATGAATATAACCAAGGGCAGCTGCCGGAGGAAAGCGTCTATTGTGCTACAGTTTTAGAGGGACAGTCAATGATGGTGGGGGAGCTATAGCAACAGCCTACGGGAGCAGGAAGAGGAGAGCACAGCTTCAACTGCAAACACCAAACAAAGAGAGCGGGCCAGATGTGCGACAAGACTGAATTCTTTTCTCCAGGAATGTACTTCCTCCAGCAAGGATGCACGCCCTCACCAAACATTGCCACCATCTGTGGACCAAATATTCAAATACCTGAGACTATGGAGAATACTTAACCATTCAAATACCACAGCAAATGATTCAGTAATGACAAGGAGACAGAAACCACAGAGCCAGGTCTGCCATTCTCCTTCCCAGATCACAAAGAATGAGGCACTCAGGAGCTTCAACCTGCTTTCCTACCTCTAATAGTTCTGTAATTATGGTCATGGGGAAGGCATCTTTGGATAGCCACCTTGAGTCTTCACCAAAGACTCCTAAGATAAAAGATAACAACCAACTGGATTATTAGAAAAGGCGGTGTCTTCAATTGATAATGGAAACTAGAGTTTATGTCCTATATACCCAGAGAAATGACCTCTATAAATCCATTTACTGGTCTGTGAATCTGTATAATACCAACACAGTGTCATTCACTAAATATATTAGATAACATAACAATGCTTCTATGGTATAGGAATGATTTTACTTGATAACACTGGCTGGTTTTAGTCACTAAAGGAACAAAGAACATTCTGACATGCAAAGGTGTAGTCGAACCTTATTCTGAACCATTGATTTAAAAAAAAAAAAAAACCACTATGAGATTATAAAGAGTGTTTTATCAACTGTAGTGTTAATTAACACATCAAAAGTTTGTTTTCTTGAGAAACTAGAGCAGAATTATTGTATTATTTATTTATGTTCTTATTTATTCATAAGACAAATTCTTTATTATGCCAGTTGCTCAAGGTGAATCCTTATCTGACATTATTTGACCTAGTATGACTAAAGGCATTTTCCATGATAGTTACTTGGTCTACTTATAATCCCCTTTCCTCTATTTCTCCTACTCTCTATTCGAAGCTAACAAATATTCATTGACGTTTCAACTATAGCAACCACTCTGTCCCACCTTCAGTGAACCTGCTGGAGTGTCTTTCCTGCCAACAGAATTTTTAGACTGCTTGAAGTGGTCTTTTTGCCATCTTCCTAAATCCATTTCCAAATTCCACTCACCAACAAAGTATCCTACCTGCTGCCAGCTGGTGCCAGTGCAAATGAGCAATGCTTCCTCTGGCACGTGGGGGTCCCTAGAGGTACTGCTCCCACAGGTTTGCACCATCAGCAGAGTTTCCTTCGCCAATCCTTACCTTACCTATGACCCTTTCCAAATGCAGAGTAATGAGAAGCTTATGCTTCCTGTCCACTTGCTCTCCAAAATCAAGTCGTCTTCCCAGCATCCCAATCAGTGATACAATATGCCAATTGTCCTTGTCTCTGAAGTGACAGGGCATCTCATTGGTTTGTGTTGGCAGTTACCACCATGCCCTAATGCTTTGTTATTTGCACAAAGAACACTGAAGTCAAATAAGCTGCTATATTTACGGTGACAGATTATCACAGGAGAAAATGAATAGAAAGTAAAATCAACAAAGTAAAACTTCACACAGAGCAGAGCCCTTACAGGCCTGGGCTTTTAAAGGTGTTTTATACCATCGACACTCTCCGGAAAGTACTTGACTCATAGCAATGATGTGTGACTATACCTGTGAAGTGTTGCCAACCAGAGAACCCACACAAGCATTAGTGTTCAGGAGTATTATGAGAAGTGAACCACATAAGCACAGAGCACACATATAACTGACCTTAGTCTTCAGCCCTTCCATACCTCAAATTGATACAGAATAGCCCAGCACCTCAGAACAAAAGGCAACATTTACCACATTCGTATTTTTAGCATATGTATTGCATGGCCCTAGACTCCAGAAAATATAATCTGAGATATTATCTCACAAACCAGTTATGGATCAGTACTTCCTTTTGAAATGTACAGAACTTGAACACCCCCAAATCCACTGAGTTATTAAGTTAATCCTTTACTGAAAATTGCTCCAATAGCCAAAACATTATGCATTTCTTATGGGAAGCCAGCTTTCTGTATGTTGTTGTGAAAAGATTTTCTTGGGGGCATTGAGAAATTTTACTTTACCCATATTTTCAAGATACGTTATAAGAACCAGCAGTGGGGAAAGAGTAAAGTGAAATAGTGTCTTCTGCATAAGAGTGAGTGTCTTAGTCAGGGTTTGTATTCCTGCCAAAACATCATGACCAAGAAGCAAGTTGTGGAGGAAAGGGTTTATTCAGCTTACACTTCCATATTGCTGTTCATCACCAAAGGAAGTCAGGACAGGAATTCACACAGGGCAGGAACTTGGAGGCAGGAGCTCAGGCAGAGGCCATGGAGGGGTGCTGCTTACTGACTTGCTTCCTCTGGCTTGCTCAGCTTGCTCTCTTATAGAACCCAGGACTACAAGCTCAGGAATGGCACCCACAATGGGCCCTCCCCGCCTTGATCACTAATTGAGAAAATGCCTTACAGCTGGATCTCATGAAGGCATATCCTCAAGGGAGGCTCCTTTCTCTGTGATAACTCCAGTTTGTGCCAAGTTGACACACAAAACCAGCCAGAGCAATGAGTGATGCACACATGAATTCACAGTTACTGTATCTCCCTGAATAATACTTACAAAAGATCAAGCCAGTTGGTCTCCCACCACAAATGGGTTTATGAGGGTCCATCCTTATCTGAGGAGTTGACACTTCATGGAAACTAATGAGAGAAACTGTTTTCTTCAGGGTGTGGCCTACTATAGGCTGTCTGTGCTCTGATGCATGACCCTACACCCATGAGCATGTGAACATCAGTAATTGGACTCAGTAGGTTATAAAAAAGAAACAAAACCCTTATGAAATTGGAACAAGGGGATGAGAAGGTCTGGATGAATCTGTAGGGGTTAATAGGAGTGTATATATGATCAAAATACATTGCATGTATGTATGAAAATCTCAAAGAATAGATGAGCTAATTATTAAATGTTTCACAATTGAAGGACGTATCATGCATAAATGATATGTTTGTGGTGCTGCCATGTAGCACATTGTCAATATTTTTTAGCCTTTATCAAGCTAATATTGTATCATTAAATAATTGGAGAGGATGGGTCCATAGATTGTACCAACAACTTGAAGGATCCAAATGTTGGCTTTCTCACTACTAATTTATAGACACCATTTAATAACTTAATTTTCTTTCCACGAAGAAGAGAAGGGATGAAAGAGGTCCTTGTTTTCCAAGGATTCTGAACAGGGACAGATGTGTAACTAGTGCTCAGGAAACATCCACTCTTACTCCAGATTCCATTTTACAAAGTCAACCTGCCAATAATTCACTTTTTCCAGATTAAATCAAACAAGGATAGTGGAATGGTGGAAAACATGAGTGCTAGACTGAAGCAAGCAGGGACCTAACCTCTGTCTGTTTAAGAGATTAGCAGAGTAGATGTGTACCAGCTAACATCCACAAGACTCTGCTCTGTCATTGATAAAATGGATTATATTGATCTTAAGTCAATCAAAATAAATTATGAAAGCTCAGCCAACCATCCCTGCCACCATTATCAACCTCACCTTTCTGTGTCAAGAACATAAGTTAAAATATTAATATTAAATCAAGGTATTGTATAGTTCTTATAAAAGTGTGCTTGTTTTAAAGTGTGTATCAATAGCTCATGCTGTGAATGTTGATAAAGCTATGCTTCTATAGCATAGACTGTACTTAGGCACCAAAGATTGAATTTGAGCAGTTTCTGCTTTTAAGACACCCATATTGTTTTTAATTGACAAGTCTTAGAAATACACTGACATTTCAATGACAGAGAATGTACAGAATAATATGGGTCCAAAATAGAGTCATTTTTTGCTTCAAAACTGATGAGATCAAAGGCGTAGCATTTATCACTTAGTTCTCTTTCCAGCTCCACCTGACATAATTAACCTCAAAAATTGAAAGAGTCAACTAATTGCAGAAAATCACATACTTTTTTTGTGCTAGAACCTAGATTCTAGGTTTAACTCTGTCAATTTTCCAGCTATATACATATGTGCCTCCGTAAATCAATATGTTGCCTGAGGTCAGTTTTACACATAATAAGTAGCTTTATCTATGGGTTCTGCTTACTTTGGAGAATTACCGAGAATTTCAAATGAGCTAATATATTTGAAGTTGCAAAGAAAGCCCTCCAGTAAAATATGAGGGTATTATGAGATTTTTATCCCCAAAACCGCAGGGCAGTATACTTGACGAAGTGCTATGAGTATTATATAAAATTTAGAAAGTGAGAAGAATTTCATGAGGGAAAGAAGCAAAAGATAACTATTCCCAAAAAGAAGTAACTAATTTCAACCTCTTCCATGGTAACTCAAGGAGGCAAGTGCCGGCTTGTTCTGGTCCATGGGTCTGTACCTCAGAGAGTCTTTCTGAGCTTGCCACTGACGTTCATGGCAGGACTCTAGCCTCCCTCCTCAACTCTGGCCAGTGTAAGTGACCAACAGGAGTATCGTTAATAATAAGAGGACCTACTGGCTCTACTAGCAAGAATTTGTTCTCTGTAAAATACAAAACAAGACAGAAGAAAGAAAAAAGGAAGGAAGAAAATAAGAAGAGAAAAGAAAGAAAAGAAGGAAGGGAGGAGAAAGATGCTGAGAGACAATAACTAATATTGAAATGATGAGTCTTAGTAGATTTGATCTCAAGGTAGTTGACCTCAACACTGAGCTTGGCATAGAAAACAGTCCTAATATATGTTTTTGGAAGACAAACATTTGTAGTCTGAGTTTTTATTTTGCTTTGTTTTTAAGAACTCAACAGCAAATGTAGGATTCCAACTTACTCTGGAGTTTAAAGTTTTCTTTTGTAGAATAATAGCTGTTGGTGACTGAACCCTGTTTAGCTAAAGAACAGAAGGTCTTTAAGATCAGGTAAACAGGAAGCCGGGTACCTGGGTAGAGGGAACTAATGAAAACTGAACTGATGGCATGGTGCATGTTTTTCCCCACAGACTGAAGCAGCTCTGATGTACGATGCTGTGTACATGGTCGCCATTGCCTCCCACCGTGCCTCTCAGCTGACTGTCAGCTCCCTGCAGTGCCATCGACATAAGCCATGGCGCCTTGGACCCAGATTTATGAACCTCATCAAAGAGGCAAGTGTAGATTCCTCTTAACCTGTTTGCTTAGCACCACTCAGTATGTCTATTTGATGTGTTTCTGGTAATATCAATGGAGAAGCAGCCACTGCCAACCAGTATTCCCAGATCTCATTGTCAGAAGTTGGCCTATAGGACCTATCCGGTATTTTCCAATATGATGCTGCAATATTCAAACAAGCTACTAGGTCATAATACTATTAACTATCCTTCATTTCAGCCATGGTCCAATTATACTGGGCTGTCCACACATAGCAACTTAGACATATTGAATTCATAAGGGATGTTAGTTCCAACATTATGGGTCTTTGTGGCTTCCCATGGCTTAGGCTTTTCATTACTAAACAAAATATCTCTTTATATTCATTTCCTCTTTGCTAATGAAATAAAAAACTATGAGTAAGTTCAAAACTTACTCAGCGCCTTACATGTTCTTTAAGAGTACAGGATATTTAGGAAGAGACTGTTCGTTACTAATATTCCAGTCTTAAAAGCTATCCCTGCCTTATCTTGTTCTCTAGTGCAATTTAAATTCCCTTCCCAAATCCTTGAGAATCTCAAGACTTAAAATATGTGTGCCTTTGGATTATCTTTGAGACCAGCATACACATTTAGATATTTATGGACTTGGCAATATTTTTTTTAAAAAAAGAATCTTAGGAGCTGAAAATCTTACTGCGTATGCACAATGCCCTGTGACATGCTCTAAAATTTTCTCCACGGGATGCAGAGGTTTATTCTCCCATGAGGGGTAGCTTCTTCCCTACACTTTCTGGAGAAAGTCAGAGTGAGGCAACCCTCTAATTGAGAAGCATATAAAGAGGCAGATTACAAAGGGAGAAGGCTGACTGCATCCTGAGGGAAGCTACTGGCTTTGGGCTAGATCTCTGCTGGCCTCCTCAGCACCCGTAGATCATCTCCCCTGCTGTGAGGGATGCTTCCCCTCACAGACCGATTCTAGTTCATAATGGTAAGGACCAGAGAGAGGGTGAATGTACGAAATAAGACTCCAACCACCAAGGAAGGACAACTCTCAGTGCTGAGCAAGATGTACATTTTCAGATGCAAAACCTGCACTTTTTAAGATGGAAGAAGAGTTTTCCTTTAAATTCATCTTTTTTCCCCTATTCTATCCCCACTGGATGCCTAGATATACATCCCAGCTCCACTAACACTTATGAGCAATCTAACAAGAGTTAGATACTTAACCTTCCTGTGTCTGGAATTTTCATCTGTGAAATGGGAATAGACCGTCTATTTTCTCAGCATTATTGTACAGAAATTGAGCAAAATTACTGCTTGTGAAGAATAGGGAGGGGGTCCAGTAAGCATTTGAATATTGGCTTTCCTTAGCAAGAAAACACACACTTATAATAGCCTCATTCAGTTTACGGAGGATGATGCCAGGGATTTAAAACTGGCAAAACAACAAAGAAATCACAAATAGGCATGAAATGAAATGCCCTCTCTGACAGCTACATAAAAATGACATACTGTGGCTAATAGAAAACTGTCACATGGCCGCCTCTTCTCCCCGAGGTGATCAAAGTCATGTTCTGAGTTGTCATCCTGATTGTCTTGATCTTTAACAAGAAAACACCTGGTTCCCTTTTATCTCAAAGCAGTGAAAGGAGAGGCAGACTCCCTAAGAAAGCCAGAGATCAAACACTCAGAGCAGTCCAAACACCTTTTGTTTCTACTTCAGCTGCATAAGAAGGTGAAGTTGCCAAGTCCCATTTAGGTTACGGTTAACGAAATAATGAGTCCAAGAGAAGTGACCACATGGACAAGAACACGTTTTCTATTTTTGTACTATGAAGATCAAACTCCCCACTCTCAGGATCCTCAGTTGGGAGTGAAAGGAAGGCCATCAAGGCAGAATCAGAAACATCTGTCAGAATCCTTCCCATCTGCACTTTGGCCCCTGAGTCTCTGTGATGCCTGCTACCTTTGTCAGGGAACATGGCACAGTGATAGGGGCAGGGAACCAAGATGGATGTCCCAGGCTGTTGGAAAACCAGCGGGGAGAGAATTCTGTAATCAACTGATCCTAAAAAAGAAGATACTATTAAGAATGTTTCTTTGGCTGAGAACATAGTCAAATTTTGCAAATGTCAATTTTCATTATAAAATATGAAATAAAATCCTCAGTCCTAAAACTTCCCCAGATCTTTTCCTTGGAGTCATTTTCAATTGCCAAGGGATTTCCACCTACAGAGTGGGGAATAATGACAAGTCAGCACCCTAGATTTAGGGGGCGAAGACCAACCTAGTCACAGGAGGTAACGCATCTGGGCAAGAGGTGGCTGCAAGTGCGGTAATCCCTGACACGTGTGCAGCACTCCGAGCGAGGAACTCAGATGCTCTCAAATGAGCAACTTTAACTACCACTCAGTACCTGGGGCTGACAGTAAGAGGAGCAGAAGTGATGACCATTTGGAATGTGAGGCTGAAAATTACAGAGCCTGGAGATTTGCTACACAAACATATATTAGGAGATGATAATTTTCCACTCAAGAAAAGTTGCTAGAACTCTCTCTTGTAAAATAATTGAATTGGTTTGCTCTTCTGTTGTGATAAAACACTGAACAAAACCAACTTAGGAGTGGGAAAGTTTCATTTCAGTTGTGTTTCCAGATAACAGTCTATTGCTGAGCGAATTTGGGGCAGAAAATGAAGCCAGAAGCAGGAATTAAAGCAGAAACCACTGAGGAACACAACTTACTGGCTTGCTCTCTCTGGCTCATGCTTAACCAACTTTATTTCATAACTCAGGACTACCTGCCAGGGGTAGCACCACCTACAGTGCCCTCTCACATCAACCAACAATAAAGATAATTCCTCACAGACTTAACCACCCACCAATCAATCTCTCAGTTGAGACAGACCCCCCCCCCCAGGTGATTCTTGATTGTATCAAGTTGGCAATAAAAACTAACCAGGACAGTAATATTTTTGTGGTTCTGGGTATCCCACAGAGCGTCTCACTAATGCTAGACAAGTGTTCTGCCAATGACCTATATTCCCAGCCCCCACCCCGCACATTATTAACAGGTTGTCACAAGGGATAACCCTCTCACCAAAGTAGATGCTGTGGTTTCTACCATCTACTAATATAAATTCTACCTGGCTGAGAATTACCAGGCTTCATCTGAAGCTATCCTGTTTCACAGCATAAATGCCAGATCAGTCAGCAGGATTTAGAGGCTCTTTGGTGACCTTGTTTCTGAAGCCCTGTAGTATCTCTCTCATCTAGTGTCACCAGCCCTTATTGAACCTGTGATGTCTCCCTAAACATGACATGTAGTCATGCTCAATCCCCTGGCCTCTGGTTGGATTATCATATTTGTCAGGATCATGACCTATGTCTCATGCAGGCAGGAGCTCCTGTCTCTGATCCTGACCCTACACCTTTCTTCCAACAATAATTATACTGTCATATTTATTTTCATGTCTTTCTCCAAGCTGTGCATTTTTCCAATCTCAATTCATTGGCTTTTGCACAAAACAAGTACTCGAGTAAATCAAGTTAGAGATGAAGAAGAAAAGGAACACACACAACCTGAAGATTAAACGTAGGCAAAGCATGGACCAGACGTGTTAGGCAGCCTTGGTGACTCTGATACCAGGAGTGGTGGGAGGCTTATAAATCGATCAACCTATTTAGTTCCAGAGTGGGGAACAGACATCTGAGGTTAACTGCAGTTTGTTCTGTGTAAACTTGGTCATTTGGCTTAAGGTTTCTTACTTTCTTCTCTAACATGGGAATAAAAACACTCCATGTATTTATGTGAAACGTGCACATATTGTATGAAAAAGCCCAGCCAAACGTGTTAGGTAGTTGCTGCCTCATCTAGGGTAACTGTCAGCAAATAGAAGATTCTGTTAAATGGACATCAGTAAAACAGCTGTCAGTCACTCAGAACCTTGTCCACCATACGGTAAGCACTGGTCCTTGTCATTGGTGCCATCTTCATTACTATTTGAATCTAGGATGACATGGCACTTGTTTGTATAAATATGGGTAAGACGTTACAGTAAGAAATCTGAAGTGCCCAGAAAGCTCAGCATTTGATGTATAGCTGCTCAGATAAAAAGAGCTGAGGATCTAGAAGACACCCCACAATAATCACACACATGATTACTCAGGAAAGTAAAAGGGCCCTAAGCAATAACTAATCAATTCAAGATTCTCAGTGTTTCCAGTATAACCAAATACCGCGAGCTAGGTAGTAGGCGAGCTGGCCATAGACAAAGCCCCAGAGCAGTCCTAGTGAGAATAAATATATCCAGGCTTCCAGGAAGATGATTGCCAATCACAAGTGCTGGGAAGAGCATTCATAAGGTTCAGCACAAGAAACCTATGGATGTTAAACTGTTTTCAAAGTCTCAGGCTCTGAATGAAAACTGATTTAAGCCATTAATCCATGCTCTCCATAAAATACTGGACATCTTGGGGCAGACTCAGTTCTGCCCTAGCTAAACAGCAGTGTTCTCCTCTGCCATTCCCCTCAATGTCTGTCTCTTGGAACAGTGACATGGTCTCTAAACAGGCTTTGCATTTCAACTTAGAGCCATTTTATGGTCACACACACACACACACACACACACACACACACACACACACACACACACACCAGATGTGCATAAATTCATAAAAGGCATTCTACCATCTACATATACACAACTGCCTGTGGCTGTCTGGGCCCACTATGCCGTTCTTCATATAGTGGAGACAGATGGATTTATCTTACTGATTAAAATCTGCCTAATGACACCCACTTTGTCACACTCCTCTCAGACTGGAAAGCCTGTTTCTTGGTTGTCCCTTGGCTAATTCTCACTCCTAAGTCATTTTCTCTAGCAAGCTTCTCTCTGACTTGTGTTTCAAGATGGCTCCCTCCCTATGTTCATAGCCCCTGCCGCTCTCGGGGTCAGCACTTAACACACACCACTCAGGCACTGAACGGCCTTTCCCTGGAACAAGGACAAGAACCACTTTATCTTTGTGTCCTCTGTGCATCTAACCTTGAACATGATAGCTATTTAAAAGGTGTGTGCTGAGCTGAACCCAGAAAATTAAATTCTACTAAACCTTAATAATTTCTTCTAAGTTAATTCAATTTAAATTATAGAACAAATTCCTTAATTGATCTGTTTTAAAGTAGATTCACTGCATAAGAATAAAAATTATTTTCAAATGATATGTGTATGTGTGTACAATATATATAGCAATGTATGTAGTCATATAATATATAATATGTATATGGGGTGTCAGCTGAGGATTGTATAAAATATGGGCAGCTTTCTGTCACTGTTTTACTTGGAAATTTGATTTTGATGGAATATAATTTATAGCTTAAGGATATAAACTTAATATTTAATTTCAAGTTTTTCACTGTCAAAGAGTAAAAGATATTTTTTTAACCAAAGCATCTATAGATACCTCAATATTGACTTGTAACCTGGACATTTACCTTGGTTTTGGTGTGTTTGTTTGTTTGTTTGTTTGTTTTGTTGCTGTTTTATATGAGAACTGGGTGTGAGTTGGACTGTTAGAAACATTAAGAGCTTAGAAGATGGCTGAGTAGATAAAGAACTTGCTCCAAATGAATGAGGATAAAAGTGTGATTCTGCACATCCCTTGTAGAATCTCGGTAGGCCTGGTAGCCACCTGGAATCCCAGCACTTGGGAGGCATGCATAGTATTCATTCACAGGGAAGTTGGCTGGCTGGATAGACTACGCAGAACTGGTAAACCCTAGGCTCAGTGACGAGTCTTGCCTCCACCAATGAAATGGAAAGTAACCAAAGATGATACCCAGAGTAAATTTCGAGCTTCCGTACACAAGTGCATACACAAACACACATCACAACACACACACATGTGCCCACACAAGTGCAAACTATACATAAATGTATGTACAACACACACACACACACACACACACACACACACACATACAAACACACACACTGAAAACAAAACATTGAAGTCTCTGGAGAAAGGTAAACTCTGCCATACTTTTATCTTACTATATCTACTGAGAAATGTTTAATGTCACTAGATTTTGCTTTTGCTTATCAGGACTATCTGCCCCACCGATTATTCTAATAGCACTGGGTCTGGTCTGCAAAGTCAACCAAATGTCTCCTTTTGTGGAACGAATCCTTTCCCAGTTCTCGTTCTGTGCCTACTGAAAATGTGGCGTCTGCTCTCTCGCTTCTCAGCATCACCATCTCATTTGCACATTATCAATGCCGACCCTAACCATTTCTCTCTTATGTTTAGGAGACATACTATCAAAGGACGACCATGTATATTTTTTAGTCTTTTTCTTAATAAGAAATTTGGACAGAGCAAGAATAACTGTCATAGTTTACATTTTTACCACTTACATGCATCTTTTTGTACATAACTGTTTTAGTGTGTGGTACTATAACAAAATGCCTGAGAGTGAATACTTTTTAAAGAGTAGATGTGTGTTCCTAATAGTTCTGGAGTCTGGAGTCAGTGTCGTTGCATGCTGAGGGTTTCCCTAACTGCCCCCTCACATGGCAGCACAGTGAAAGACTAAGAGGAGACTAGTCTGTTCATAAGAGTGTCAAGAGTTCATGTGAGCCTTTTCATAAGCGTGAACCAACTGCGAAAGGCCACCCTCTTACTACTGTGGACTATATTCACATGTGGGCTACGTTTCAGGGTGAATTTGGAAGAGACACAATCAGCAATCATCACCAGGCCTAAACAGTTTTCTCTGAAGTATTTGATCAATGGCCATACAGATAAACATCCATCAGAAATATGGAAAGGACAAGTCAGAAGAGGATTGAAGAGTTGGCCAAGTTCACCGGGAGGGGTTTATAAAGAACATGGACCATGGGTTTCGTATTTGAAGTTGCCTAACACAACCAGACATCCTTTTCTCTACTGAACAGTTCTGCCTCTTACAGTCTTTCTGGCTTCTTGTTCACTTCCTCATATACGTGTGTGTGTGTGTGTGTGTGTGTGTGTGTGTGTGTGTGTGTGTGTGTGTGGTGTATACATGTGTTACTGTGAATGTGCATCTGACTGTTGGTACCTTCCTCAATCACTCCCCATCTTTATCTTGGGAGACAGGGTATCTTTTAACCAGAAACTTGGAGGCTCCACTAACCTTGCTGCTACTGACAGTCAATGATCTTACTCCCCCCCTCCCCACACTGAGCTCACAGGTGCACGCTACCATTCACACCTTTCGCCCTGGATTCTAGGGCTCCACACTTAGGAGATGATGGCTGAACAAAAACTACTTTATCCACTGAGCCATCTTCTCCGTTCTGCATGATACTTTTCCTTTGCTGCCCAGAGCGCCCTCAGTTTCAAGTTCACTAGATTTATAGCCCATTTTTCTCACCTACTTTTGTATTCATCTCTCCTAAAATAATCTAGACCTTATTTCTGGTCATCCTAATTATTCTTTCATCTGTATCTTAGCTTCTTTCATAGCATCTCCATGCTACCTAAGCAAACTAAGGAGGTGAGATAAGTTTTATGATGACTATCTCAGAAAGTTGCCACCAAAATAACCATTTATCATGGTAGTTTAGTCCCCAAGGGAAATCCATGGTGTGCAGCAGTCGCTAAGTTCTCAGGCCTGCCTTTGGACCTTTCTTGATAGATCCACTTAGCTTGTCCATTGCCAGTGTCAATCATCCAATGTTGTGACCACTCCCACCAAGCCCAAGCTCATTAGCCAGTACTCTCAAAGTCAGTTTACCTTCACCTGACTGACTCTAGCACCTATGAACAGCTTTAGTTTGAAAAAGACTCATTAATCAAATCTTCAGCTCTTTTCTTTCCCCCCAGACCCACAGGGTGAGTCTAATGCCTGTTCCCCAGTGTTTTGCTGGGTTCCACTCCTCTGATCGCCCTCTACTGGGAATGCTCCTGTTGCCAGTCCCTCTTCTGAGGACACCCAAATTAACTTACAGCTTACTTCATGGCTCACTTTTCCAGAAAGCTTTTCAAATGACTGCACAGAGAGAGAGAGAGAGAGAGAGAGAGAGAGAGAGAGAGAGAGAGAGAGAGAGAGAGAGAGATCCTTTACACCATTCTCCAAAAGCACTGTATAAACATTTATATCATTTATCCTTGGAGAATTTCACACACTATATTTTGGTCATATTCAGCCCCCAACTCCTTCCCCACACACCCAACTTTGTTTATAAAGCCCACCAAATGCAATGTCTGCTGCCCATATATCCTTGGGTATGTGGTCATCAATTTGAGCATGGTTGACCTGCCAATGGCAAAATTCACACACACACACACACACACACACACACACACACACACGCCCCTGCCTGTCCCTCTCCCAGCAGCTCTCAATTGCCAAGAGGGTCATGGCTTGTGTGGAACTTTGTGTCCACTCCCCTCTCCCTGCTGGCATGGGAGTTTGAAGCTTGAATTTGTGCATGTCTTGTAAATGTTCTCACAATCACTGTGAGATTTTATGTGCAACTGCCCTGCTGTGTGTGGAAAATACTGTTTCTTTGTAGGCTTCCATTGCTTCCCATGGCTGTTACCATCTTTTTGACTCTCTTCTGTAATGTTGTACCAACCTTTTCCTGTGACTTTATAGCATTTTATAATGGAGATGTTGCTGTGTTCTATGCACTGTGTTTCTTGGAAACAGAACTTGTCATATCCAAGGCTAGAAAAATGGTGCAGTGGCCCAGAGCACCTTTTCTGCAAGCACGAGAGCCCGTTGTACTTTACTTTCTATTGGATGATGAATGATGCAGACAGAGAGCAACAGAAGAGAAGAAAGGTTTTATTTGCCTTAGTGTTTCAGGTTACACTCTGTTGTTGAGTGATGATGCTAACTCTCTTCTCAGTCATCTCTGGGCCTCTGTCAACTATAGGAGTTAAAAATGGATTTGATCTATAATTTGATTGAGTGTCTCTTCAATAAGAGGAAGCACAACTCCACACAGGAGCAAGGAATTTATATAGTTCAAAAAACTACCTGGGACCTGAGTTCAAATCTTCAGCACCCATATAAAAAGGTTAGATATGTCTATGCATCTCTGTAATCCCAGAACTGGGTTGGGGAGTCAGAAACAGGTGGACCTGGGGAGCTTGTTGGCCAGTCATCCTAGCCAGAAAGCCAAGCTTCTCACTTAGTGAGAAACACATCTCAAGGCTATAAAACAGAAGTGGCCAGAGAATGACACCTGAAATTCTGCTCTGCTCTCTGCATGTGTGTGGACACATAAGCCCTCTATCCTTACACACACACACACACACACACACACACACACACACACACACGCACAATGTTGCTGTATTCATTTTTCTTACCCAATATCAGCTCTCTTTCTGAGTACAGTAGGTGTGGATAGTGACTAAATAAGCATGTGTCTTTAAAAAGGAGCAGAGTCACTGCAGTTGAATATGAATTCAGCCCAACGTGGCAGCCATATGTTCATCTTCTTATATAAATAACATATTGATTATATACTAAGATAATAAGTTTCTGTATGGCAAAGGCAATTATTTGGTTAATATGATCCAAGTAATATTCATATTTAGAGAGAGGATAATCAGATTTCTGAGTTTCTTTGATCACATCGTCCAGATGATTAGACAAGTACTCTATTCCTGTCCACTTTGCACATAGGAATGTCTCAGATTTGTGACCCCACTCATTTAATGAATTTGCTTGTACAAGAACAGATTTATTCTATTTCAGAAGGGAAGCCTCGCTGTGACCCAGAGCCAAAGGAAACTAGGTTATGCAAAAGAAAACCCAGGTGCATGTTCTAAGATAAACCCTTAGAAAATAAAAATTAGTTTTCTCAGAGTGCATGGCAAAGATATAGTTAAAGTCAGTAGGTTTGTAGTTGCAATCAAATATTGGCAAAGGAAGTTGTTATATTTTTAAATTATGCAGTGAACTGTGCAGGCTGTTATTGCAAGATAATGGGTTATAAACAACATGCATAATAGTTAAAATAATTATATATTGAACAGATGGGAGTATAGTAAATGCATCATCTCACTTCCTGAAATAGCTGACACCCCAGCAAGCCATGTGGCCCAAAAGGTCCCGTTTATCATTTCCTCTTGGTCTGATCGTTATTCTCATCGCCGTTGTTGTGTGTACTTCAGATTTGTTTTCATATGGGTTTTCTAGAACTGACATCAAATTGTTGGTGACTGGACACAGATTACATTGCTTAGAAGAAGATGAATTGCAGATATTTGTCACTGTGTGCTGCTCTGGGGACCTGAGTAAGGCACTAATTACATAGTGAATCCATCAGGGCTCTGTATCTACAATAGATGAAGAGTGGGCCTTCTTTAATTAAAATCAAATTGAATTATGCATAATGGGTTACACATGTTAAAGCTTCCATTCAGGAGTCAGGGCCAAATGTAGACAAGTTTTTGAAATCCACAAAAAAACAATCTCTAGTTTCTTCACTGTTCTATAATCCCTATGGGTGGGTGTCTTGGCCTCATGATCTTTTTGTAATTCTACATTAAATGTTCTTAAAGTGAAACTTTTTAACTAAATGAATGATTATTTTAATTAGCAAGTCAATACGTGGTGACAGGTGTCATCGACTTTATTCACAGGCCAATAGGGAATTTCTAAACGTAGAAAGCTTAGTAACTCTAAGTAAAATCTCCTTAGAATTGTACTGAGATATAGAGTTGATATAGTTGATCAAGTCTGACTGTCTCTCCACTGTCACATTCACAGACAGCAGTGTCTTCTCAGACCACATGGCTTTCCTCCTTGCCCTGCAAGCTGTAGAGTGCGCCTGTCCACTTCTCCCAGGGACAAGGAATGAACCCAAGGATTAAGTAGGGTACAGGCACTTGTTGCTCTTCCCTGTAGTCATATGGCTCCTTTTAGGGATAATGCCCAGGACAGAGCAGTCCCCGACCCCGACCCTGACCTTTGTGTCTTCCCTCTCATTTGCTCTCACTGCCTAAAAGGGGGTCACCTTTGGAAATGCTGCCCATTTTAGCCACAGCATTCATGAATATTTTCAAGTAACTGCCAAGTTCAGGTAAGAAGATTCAAAGTTGCAAGTAAAATGTTCCTTCCAGCAAGGAATTAATAATCCACTGAGAAAAAAATTGCTAATACAATATAACTTATATAAACAAATAGCTATTTGAATGAAATGAAAACAATTATGCTTAGAAGCCAAGCAATATGGCTCAGTGTTAAAAGCACTTGACACACATGAATGGTCACCTGAGTTTAATTCCTAGAATCCACATGATTATTGAAGTTGAGAGCTCCTCTACAAAGCTATGCTCTATCTTGTGTGCACACCATGGCATATACATCCACATAAGAACATGTGAGCACGTGCACACACACACACACACACACACACACACACACAATCACATACTAATAAGTAGCCATAATATCAGGTATTAAGGTAACAGTCAAAATAGTGAAAATAATACCTGAGAAAGCATGATAGAATGTTGAAAGAAACCCCTCACCAGAATTTGGAAACTATATCTCCCTTTTTAAGATATCTATCTGTGTCACATAACTACCTTTTCTTTTCTTCAAATTTTAGACATAAAATTAAGAATAAGCCATATTGTAACTGTAGTATTTCTAACATATTATCCAATGGCCACTAAACAAAGCAGCATCCTGATTTAAATATTACATATGGAAGGCATACATTCTTCAGGCAATCAGGTTAAAAACAAGAAGCTCCGTGACAAAGATGCTATCGCTTGTAATTCCAAAGCCACAACTTACTGTTCTTCTTTCCCCAGACTGGAAAGAGTATGCCTGCCAAGGTATAACAAATTGATGGTGCTAAACTCTTGTGTCAATCAATAGAATTATGACAGAAGTTATATGAATCAATTAGCAAATACTAGACGGCAAATTGTCAAACACTATCTTACTAATAAAAATCCCATTTGAAATACAAATCAAAAGAGAAGTGAGGCTATCCAAGAGTGTTCAGCTCTCTTGAATGTTGACACCTATAACTCACCAATTAGTGTAAAGCACAATGCTTCTGAAACAGACGTCAAATTAGACTCAGTAGCATGACTTCATTTTCTTAGGTTACGATCTTGATTCAGAAAGTCCATTGATTTCCATGATTTAGCAGCAGGTCACTCTATTTAAGGAAGAAAGGTGAGGGTCTAGCTGTTGAACACCTTCTCATAAAGACTTGTTGGAATATTTGTTAAAATACAAGGCTCCTTGGGCAGGCACACATAGACATACACACATGTACACACAAGCATGTATGTAGGAATGTACATGTACACACACACACACACACACACACACACATGCACATTCAGCCCCTTGAGTTTTAGGAGTTAGGACATTGTCCAGGGTCTTGGTCTCACCTCTTAAGGAGTTATGTCATTCAAAACAAAGTTGTATCAACTCCGTATTCTCAATATTCTTTGAACCTTAATGTGATAGTCAATGTTCTGAATAGTAAAAAGGAATCTGACTAACTCTCCATGTGCTCCCTGCTCTACGGGCCATATCTCATTAGAGAGATATGAAGCCCACTAGAGTCCATGTGAACATGGTGATCAAGTACAATGTTCTTTCTCTCCATTAATGTAGTATTTTTATGTGCTTGTCATATGGGGAAATACAAAGAGGACTGTGGCTCACACCAGCAAGAAGCAGCCTGGGCATGAGGACCACTTTTAATATTCCATGAAGGTCAAAGACATAGCATAGACGAGGATATCTTTGACAACACGAAGCTAACACACTAGGAGCTTTTTTTACCCCTAGGCTATTAGATTAAACTTACTAAGAACAATGAATACCAAAGACATGTAATTATAAGGAAACATGAAGAGAAAGAGGGGTCTACCCATCCTCCTCCACATCCATGGGGACCCGTGGATCCTGTTGATAGCTAACTTTTACTGTACCCATTGGTGAAGAATCTTCCTCACTTAACGGCTTACCTAAAGGACAGGCTGGAGAGAAATGAGGTTAATTTCCCAGGTGCCAAAGTTGACTTTTCTGGGAGAGCAAGGTACAGATTAGGAGCATAAATCCAGTGCCAACACTCAGCACTAGGTAAACATGCATAGCCTGTGAGTTACTGTGGAGGCAAGTCTGAGAGCCCTACAAAACTTAACAAGGGAACACTAATTACTGAACATGAATAAGTAGAAGTAGACAGTGTTGTGGTGTCATGTTCACTTAGTGAAAGCAAACACTAAGGAAATGGCATCAAGTGTAGCACTGTATTGTTTTATGAGAGAAGATCATGGTGTCAGCAGTAACGTGGGATTTAGTTTATTCGTTTTATGTTTGTCTGCTTGTTTGCTTGTTTTTGAGGCATATGAGAAAGACTCGGTTCTAGTCTTCTTCTTTTGCTTCTGGTGCTATATGGTTTGTATCTGGAATGTTTCCTCAAAGGCCCATGTGTTAAAGGCTTTTTGTGTATGTGTATGTGTGTGTGTGTATGTGTGTCTGTGTCTGTGTCTGTGTGTGTCTGTGTATGTGTGTCTGTCTGTGTGTCTGTGTGTCTCTCTGTGTGTCTCTCTGTGTGTCTCTGTGTGTTTGTGAATATATCCGTGTATATCTGTGTCTTTGTGTCTGTCTGTGTGTCTGTTTGTCTGTGCCTGTGTGTATGTCTGTGTCTGTGTTGTTTGTGTGTTTTCTCCAAATACCCTTTTAAAATAAGGTACTATTTATAATGATTATAGCTCACCCTAATGTCTTTATCTTAATTTAATGACCTCTTTGAGGACTATATGTGACCATATATGCCATTAAGGATGACACCCTTTGGGCACAGCAGTGGCATATACAAGCACTCACACTGTCACTACAACAACCTTATATCTCTTGCCTCCATTTCCCTGAGGAAACTGAGGGTTACTACAGTTGACTAACTGGCACACTCTTGCAGGCTACCTCCAAAGCCAATGCTCTCGATCTCGTTCTTCACCTACCTGCCTAACCTCTAACTCCAAAAGTTTAAATGGAGAAATAGAGCTTTAACCTCTGCCCAGTAGTCTTCAATTAGTGACCGCCCCCCCCCCAAGCATCAGGCTATATTCCCTTATTTATGCACATGCTTTAATTATTTAAATGTTTCTAATAATCTTATGGTATTTAAAGTGTTATGCAAATTTCCTAAGTCCCCATAGCAGCCTGTGATCCAGAGTTTCCCTCTTCCCAGAGAATCATAAAATCAAGGGTTTTATTGAATCAGAGTGCCTCTGTTCTGTGAGTGTTCACACCTTTTGATGAAAAATATATCTAGTCAGATTATATATTCTATCGTCTTCATTGGCACTTAGAGCATAAAGAGTTTAAAAGCTTTAGATGTGACATTCAGTAACTCATAACTTTCCTGATGCTGTTATTCAACAATATTGTTTCTCCAACAGAGTGACTTTTTACACACCGACTGGCTTCACAGAGTGACAGAGAGTTACAGTTGAATGGAAATTTAGCAGACCAGATCTCAAATCTTGCAGCACTTTCTGGTGCTCGGGCACAGGGTGAGATCCTTTGGCTACCATTCTACTATGCTGGGCCACCTTCTCAAACGGGCACTCTCTTTGAAATCAGAGGACATGAGTTGGAAAGAATGGCTCCTATCTAGCTACTAGCTCTAAAATTCTCACACTTTTCTCTCAGGGGACAAAGCAGAAGACAACTTCATATAGTTGTGAAAATGAAGGGAAATAGATTCTGTGAGAAGGTCCAGCCCTTGTGATGTGGGCTTGAGAAATACTTCCGAAAGATGAGCTCCACTGATTATGTCTCTGCTCTGCTGAGATAGTTGATCCATTTGTCCAAGGATAGGAAGATAAGGAAGGATAACAAGGTGAAAGAGAAATCTGGGGAGCAATACCTTTTGGTGAGTGAAAAGTTGGGAATCCTGGAATACCCAAGAGTTTAAGTGACAAGTTCAGACCTGCTCTGAGGGAGAGACAAGCCTGAAGTGCTGGCAACTTGGTCATTGATTGCAGTGGTAAAAATTTGGATTTGCTATCCCACTGAGAAAGAAAGCCAGAGACATAACTAAGAGTTAAGATAAATGCATTCAGGTTTTTTGTTACACAAATTCAGTGGGAGAATGGATGTCCACCACATCACTTTTATTAATTAGTTTGAAATGCCAAAAGTATCACAGAACAGGTGCCTTAAACAACAAAAACTTGTTTTCTCACAGATCTAAAGCCCTTAAATCCAGAACTAGGGGTCAGCACAGTTGCTTCTCCTATACCTAACTCTTTGGTATGAGTTGGCTTCTTATTGTTCTGTTTTCATATGTCTTTGTCTCTCTCTGTCTGTGAATGTGTGACTGGTTTTCTCTCCTTGTTTTAAAGATACCAGTCATGTTGAAATAAGAGTCCATTTCTATTATCTCAATTCATCTTAACTACCATTTTGAAGGCCCCATTCAAAATACTATTCATTTGAGGGTTAGGGCTTCAATGTGTAGATTTTGCAGGAATATATAACTCAGTCTGTAATATTGCCCATACTCATAAATTTTTTCAAGGTGGAATCATTAAATGCAGGAGCAATATTTTATGAATGTCATTAACCAACATGGCCCTGAAACATTCATTCTACAATCAAAATGGGGCAGACATTATAGGATAAAATTTTGGCAAGAAGTGTATTCCTGAGACAAATGAGTTATGAGCCTCACTACAAGGGTAGCTTAGTTCAAATGAATAAAGAGAGAAAGCAAATAAGTTCCTCACCCTAGAATACACTGCAGACTATGTGGTATGTAGTATGGGGGTGGCCACTAGGGCCATCGTGCCTTGCCACCTCACTAGCTTCAATATCCCCTCAAAAGACAGGAAGTTGGAAAATGGTGTGCAGTAAGATGAAGAAGGGCTCTTCATATTTGGAAATTTGTTGCTGACCAAGTAAATTACAATTAGAGTTGGTGGATGACAGAAAATGGCCAGATTTTTAAGAATATTTTATGTGGTTCTAAAATCCAGAGAAATTCTGCAGGCCAGAAAGACTCACAGCTAATCATATCTCAAAATCATAAGATCTCTAAGAACCCATTACCTCTTACGTTCAGCTCCCTGAGACATACAGAATTCTTACAACAGCTTGGGAAAGATTGCGCTTTAGGCATCAATAAGAAGATAACTTCTGTTGCCCAGAACCTCTCTGTACAGGGCAGCACTTATCAACAGTGTGAGGGATGTCAACACATTAAACATTGTCAGTATTCACAAATGATTGCACATGTTACATTACATACAAACATATACACTGAAAACAATTGTCTTAGTCAGGGTTTCTATTCCTGCACAAACATCATGACCAAGAAGCAAATTGGGGAGGAAAGGGTTTATTGAGCTTACACTTCCATGCTGCTGTTCATCATGAAAGGAAGTCAGGACAGGAATGCAAGCAGGTCAGGAAGCAGGAGCTGATGCAGAGGCCATGGAGGGATGTTCCTTACTGGCTTGCTTCTCCTGGCTTGCTCAACTGGTTTTCTTATAGAACCCAAGACTACCAGCCCACAGATTGTACCATCTACAAGGGGCCCTCCCCCCTTGATCACTAATTGAGAAAATGCCTTACAGCTGGATCTCATGGAGGCATTTTCTCAACTGAAACTCCTTTCTCTATGATAACTCCAGCTTGTGTCAAGTTGACACACAAAACTAGCCAGTACAATTGACCCCTTGTCAACTTGACACACAAACACATCACCATTAAGCCTCGACCCTTACTTTCTTATTCATCCCCAAGATCTAAATAACTTTAAAAGTCCCATAGTCTTTGCAAATTCTTACATTTCAACATTTCAGTCCCTCTTAAATATCCAATCTCTTAAAATTCAAAGTCTTTTAAAAATTCAGTCTCTTAACTGAGGGCTCCACTAAAATACCTTCTTCCTTCAGGAGGGAATATATATCAGGGCAAAGTCACAATCAAAAGCAAAATCAAACCCCAACCATCCAATGTCTAGGATCCACTCACGATCTTCTGGATTCCTCCAAGGACTTGAGTCACTTCTCCAGCTCTACCCTTTGTAGCACACACCTTGTCTTCTAGGCTCCAGATGCCCGTACTCCACTGCTGCTGCTGTTCTTGGTGGTAGTCTCATGGTACTGGCATCTCCAAAACACCGTTGTCTTCTGCTGCAACTAGGCTTTACCATGGTGCCAAGCCTTACCTCCTTTGCATGACCCCTTCAGTCCTGGGCCATCAATTGCAACTGAGGCTGTACCTTCACCAGTGGCCTTCCACGGCCTCTCACAGTGCCCAGGCCTCAGCTCCTCTTCATGACTCCTTCATGCCTTCTAAACCAGTACCACCTGGGTGACTCTTACACATTACCAAGTCCAGCCACCACACAAGGTACAACCTTGACTATCTCTGGAACGCAGCCTCTGTGCTCTCAGAAAACACTTCTCAGAAGATTTCACCTCAATGATGCTGGTCTCTTCCCAATCACTGCCAA
>CM052713.1:72373431-72464191 GCA_028551405.1 Uromys caudimaculatus | reverse complement strand
TAATGCAATGATTTTGCTTTAGTTCTGGTATCTTGTTAATCACAGCTGATTTCTACAGCCCCAGCTAACCAAAACCACAGAATCTTAAATCAAACTAGCAATGGCTCTGATAAGAGTCTTTAATCTTTCCTCTGAAATTTCACAAGCCAGGCCTCCATCTTCTGCATGGTTCTCAACATTATCTTCCAAGCTCCTACAGAACACCCTACAGAGCTCTTAACATCCCAATGGCTCTTCTAGCTCAAAGTTCCAAAGTCCTTCCACAGTCCTCCCCAAAACATGATCAAGTTGTCACAGGAATACCCCACTCCGCTGGTACCAATTTGTCTTAGTCAGGGTTTCTATTCCTGCACAAACATCATGACCAAGAAGCAAATTGGGGAGGAAAGGGATTATTCAGCTTACACTTCCATGCTGCTGTTCATCACCCAAGGAAGTCAGGACTGGAACTCAGGCAGGTCAAGGAGCAGGAGTTGATGCAGAGGCCATGGAGGAATGCTGCTTACTGGCTGGCTTGCCTCTCTTGGCTTGCTCAGCTGGCTTTCTTATAGAACCCAAGACTACCAGCCCACAGATGGTACCACCCACAAGGGACCCTCCACCTTTGATCACTAATTGAGAAAATGCCTTACAGCTGGATCTCATGGAGGCATTTTCTCAACTGAAACTCCTTTCTCTGTGATAACTCCAGCTTGTGTCAAGTTGACACACAAAACCAGCCAGTACAACAATACACCCAAGAAAATGTGGGAAAAGTGTTTGGTCTCCAAGATATTAGAGAAGCCATCAACTTGAGCTGAGGAACAGAAAGCTTCAGGGAAGCAGAACAAAGGAAGTGAGTCACAGCAACTAGGGTTTTAGTTGCTTCATTAAAGGTATTACAAACCAGAGATTTGAACTTTAAGCTAATTAAAAAATGAAAGTACAATTTGAATACTGACTTCCTTTACATGCTGTATAATAGAGTACTCAGAGAGACAGATGAAAGCATCTACTGTTGGCTTTTATGTAAATAAATGATCTGAAAGTTTGCCTTAGAAATTGGTTTTGAGCTAACCTTTTGGACATTAGTGTTAAAGATTTTGCATACACTCCTTCCTTTTATTGATTCCATGGTAAAGAGTGCTTTAGCTGATGGAGTCTGATAATTACTATCAGTCAAAGCGAGCCTTCTAGAGAGCCCCTGGTTTTCCTTCCTTCCAAATATTCTATCCCTTTAAAAAATGAGTACTGTCAACCAATAGCCAGCAAGACTTACTAGCATTTATTTAAGCACACAAATTATTTAGATTTAACTAACAGAGTGATAATATGTGACTTAATATGACCTAGCCAAAGGGTGGGAGGGTATATGTTTTAAATTCTTCTGAGCAAGGAATTGAGAAACATTTTTCTGGATCAGTGTATGTTATTAGTGTTCTCACTGTCATGTGTTTTAAAAGAACTCCAGTGATTCCTGAAGATGTGTAAATGTGATAAACTACTGACCTAATTTTGAACCATGATTAAGCTTATACAATTCAAAATATTAGGAGTTTCTTTTCACCTGGCTGTTATTAGAAATAGTATCAGAGCATCATTAACCAAACTACAGCTGACCAGAGAGAAACATTATCCACTCAGGTCTCACACTTTACCAGCATTGACTTACCAACTTTCTTAGTCACTGTTCCATTGCTGTGAAGAGACACTATGACCAAGACAACTTTTATAAAAGAAAATATTTAATTGGGAACTTGCTTACAGTTTTAGAGGTTTAGTCATCATGGTCTGGAGTGTGGCAGGCATGGAGCACATGGTACTGGAGAAGTAAAGAGCTACATCTTGATCTGTAAGCATGCGTGGAGAGGTGGAGAGAGAGAGAGAGAGAGAGAGAGAGAGAGAGAGAGAGAAACTGAGCCTGGCATGGACTTTTGAACTGTCAAAGACGACTCACCCCCGTGACACACACTTCCTCCAACAAGACCACACCTCTTAATCCTTCTAATACTTTAAAATAGTGCTACTCCCTGGTGACTAAGCATACAAATATATGAGCCTGGTATGTGTGTGGGGGAGAGCATTCTTATTCAAATCACCACACTAACAAAACTTGTAAAAGAGTCAACAAATGAAATTTTCCTCTGAGGATATTGAGTTGATCATTAGATAATCATGCATAGTCTATCTAAAGAAATTCACACTTGAGACAAAGAGCATAAAATGTTGACTCTCAAAGAGGATTAATCTCACCAGTTAAATTATAAAGCCTTTCTAGTCATTCTCACTTTAATAATTTCAGGTGTGAATTTTTAAGTGAATTAAAACATGAAAAACTCAAGCTCAACCATTTTTTACTCCAAATAATGCGATTAGTGAAATAAGAGCATTTAAAAATCATTTCTGGCTGGAATTATATATTAGATAGAAGATTAAAAGAGGGAATAGTGGGAAGGAAAAGATGAAACAAACACAAACAACACAATCTTCAGAAGGAAAACCAAAGGTCATCTTCCATTCTCTATGTCAAAATGATGCTCTCATGACCTAAAATTTAGTTTCCCAACAAAAACTAAGCAAATAAAAATGAATAGAAAAACAAAAAAGAAAAAAGCAAACAAACAAAAAAAACACCTTGGAGTACTTTGTGACACATGCCTCTAATCTGAACTTTCAAAGGCTGAGACAGAATTAACTTCAATACTAGTCCAGGCTATGTAGCAATTTGAAGGGCAACCTGGTCAATATAGAGAAACACTGTATTAATTAAAAACAAAAGCAATTAAAACAAACCCAAATGACTTTGTGAGCTCTGCATCATAATTACCTAAAATTATTTATAACCCAGTCAGTCAGTTTTAGGTTGCGTCTTCCTACTCTTTACAAATGAATCTTATGGAAAATTTCACAAAAGACCTTCAGAACATAAATTTTCACCCAAATGTACACTGTTCACTAGTGGGTAGTGCCTGACAATATGACTAGTTGGCAACAGGCCAACACTACTGAGAGCTGGAGACACAATTTCCCAGCCACTGCAGTGCTGATGAACTCCTAAAGGCCAAGGTCAGCCAACATTCCCTGCAGCTGGGGCTCACTGAAGCATACTGCAAAGGGGAACTGAACTAGGCAACAGAGCTGACTGCCACAGGAGGAAGGAAAAAGCTGACTTCAACCACACGGCTTTTCTTTTGTCCTATGTTTACACTCCAGTGTATACTGTTCCCTACTTACACAGGATCCGCTCATCCATAACAGTGTGAAACAAGAGCCAGAATTAGCATTCACCTCTAAGAAAGGTTTACTGTAGGATGTGTACAGCAAGAAGTACTCACGGGACGCATAGCATTAGAATTGACTCACAGGTATTTCATTGGCCCCTGAATGTCAGGAATTAGAGAAGCCCATGCTCGTCTCCGTTGCTAGGACATTGGGAACCGATAAAGCGAGAAGGGGATGTTGCAGCAAGTGAGTGTGCGATGACATGCTTTATTGATTCAAAAATGAGGATACCTTGGCCTAAGTTTACATGGCGGGGAAAGGGGCAATTCTCCCAATTTTCCTGAGACTAGGGCGGGTTCTAGGATGTACCTGCTTCTGTTTTAAACTTCAGACAGTTCTGGGGAAAATTGAGACTAGAAGATTGCCTTATAGCAAACTTGTCCTCTGTTCCTGGAGCTACATAGTTGGTAAATTTGCTCTTTGGTTTCATCTAAAATAAACAATCTGCCCTTCCACAGCTGGACCTGAGAAATCAACAAGAAGTAATAAGGTAAAGCCAATGGCTAGATGTTCTTTGTAACAACTGCTTCCTCATGGCCACCCTTGAAAATACCTTTTATATGACTTTCCTAACTTCCATCAAGACAAGTGCCTGATAGCTTTTGGGAGGACTTTGGACACTTCTCGGGTTTCTATATATCATCTCGTTTTTCTCTCAGTGGATATCCAAGCACACCTTCCTCTTGCTTCAGAAGTAATTTTTTAATTTATGTGGTTTTTTCCCTTTCTGGAAATTTGGAGTCTAGAATTTTGCCTTCTCTCAGCTTGAAAGCTTTGTGGCACTCCACTTCTCAAAATTTAAGTAAGCAGGCACTTTGTCAGCTAAATAAGTTTACAATTGGATTTAGTCAATGTCCCCCAAAGCTTATACTTTTATGTAGCCAAGAAGGAATACTTAGGATGCTAAATGTTTTGCCAGAAAATTAGGCAGAGTGAGCATGTATATATATTCATTTTTAATACAATTTAAGAAACTTAAGCTTAGAAGAGGGAGGGAGGCAAAATATGTTAGATTTATCTTAGAGCCTTCCTACAGAATATTTCCAAATCCAGGCCCCGGGATAACGTCTGCATTGCATAATAAAGCCCCTGTTTCATGGATCATTTTTCCCCTGAGGAAAGATATACTGCTGGCATTCCAAGCTCAGCATCAAGCTCAAGTGAAATTCAAGTTCAGCAGAGGCCAGACGACCTCGAGTTGGATAAAGATAGGTGGTGACGTCCCTGGAATCAAGTCCAACAGAGAGCTTGCCCTCAGAGTGTAGAGCATGTCCTCTATTTTAACAGAGTTAAAAGGGGGCAGGATGGAAACAAGCCATTTCTTTCAACAAATTGCTTGATTGAGTTCCAATTACACTTTTATTCCTCCTTGTAATGCTTTTACTTGTGATGTCCCTGGTCCCATTAAAACTGCTGTAAACCTTGCATGAAATCACCTACTGATTTGTTACAAGGAAAAGTCCTCTCAGAACAGAAAGGCCCACTATGCCTCAGGTGGCATCCAGCATTCAAACCTGCAACACCGATGCTTGCTTCTATCTACAGGACATCAACCAGTACTATGAGGGTTGTTGCCAACTTCCAAAGTTGTCTGCATATAAACAAGTGTGCCCTGAATTAAATAACAAAAATTGTCAGTATCACTGGCTTTATATATGCGTGACTTTGAAAGGAAATTCAGAGATGGCACAGTGGCTTCAAAGACAGAAAATCACAGTAGAAATACCCGAGGGATGAAGAGAAACAGGAATATCTTTGGTCATCTTATGATGCCTAAATATGATTGATAGCACTCATCCTTGCAATGTCTTGTAAGGTAGCTCTTTAAATTCCTATACAACAAATGCCAATAATGAAACTTGGTTGGTTAGATGAACTTGTCCAGCTGCTAAGAGACAAATAGGACATGAATCTGGGCTGGAAAAAATGAAAACTCCATTTCTCTTCTGCCTAATCATTAAACCTCCACATTAGGAGCCACCATTGATTCTGAGGAGACCCAGCACGTGGTATAGCAAGAATCCCAAGTACAAGGTTTTATAAAGCACTAATGCCCTATTCCTAGGGAATCAGTGAGTTAAATGAGAAGAACAGATAGACAATCAATCCCGAACAGAGGCAGGCAGACATCAGTACAAATCAGGGTAGTAATGACAATTCTGGAGAAATACCTTACCTGTCTCTGGGGTTGAAGTGGGGCTTCTTGGAGGAAGGGGCATCGGAAATAAAATCTGAAGGACAGAAATTAGCAAGGTGACACTGGGTTACTGTAAGCCTGACAAATGTGGATAATAAAGTAAAAGTGGAAATCATGATAAATGAACAGCAAGGTTAATGAGCATGTGTGGAGGGGAGCCAAATGCCCCTGTACGAAAGGAAATGCAAATGAGCATGCACCCATACATAATAAGCAGACTTTGAATAAATGTAATCTAAACAATTAAGCTGCTGCAAACTGTGAAACACTGAGCTATGCAATACCAGCCCAGAATGCTCCTTTACATGCTCTTAGGCCAGAAATATGCTAAGGATGCAGAGGAAAATATCTGAATCCAATGCCATCGCCAATATTTTATCAATGCATAATTTTTAATACTAAGCAAAATATTGATGTCAGATATAAAATTATCTGTTGTCCTCTATGCTCAGTGAATTTAAGTTGTGCTAAGCACCCCATCTTATGTAATCAAGCAAGCCACTTGTGCAAAGTTCCTCTCTAGGAGTATATACAAGACCATTGGAGCGGGTAACCATGAGATAAGTGAGAGTTGGGTATTGGGCATGTCAGGTCAGAATTGAAAACATCAATGTATGTGTCTTTCAAGAGTATCTTTTATTAATCATTTGACTGAATGTCTCTTATTATGTCACACTTTGTGAGTTATTCAGCTTTGGTAGTAGTTGCTCAAACATGGGGAGAGAGAATGATCTGCAGGCAGGATCTAAAAGACACAGATGCTTCAGCTGCAAATATGAATCAATACAAAGAAGCTGATTCTCCTGCTCTGTTATAGAAGGAGGTAGCATAACCCTGTGAAATAGCTACTCTGCTTGCTTCTCTCTTGATACCCAGCAATGCTGCTGGCCCTCCTAACATGGTACTTGGGAAGGTGTTTTGTGCCTTTTTAATGCTGTGGTACTAGCCTTACTAAAATTAAATCACGTCTGTACTTTTATTAACACACATTGAAAGAAAGTGCTAGAGATCTAGAACACAACTTTTAGAGATTTTTCTTGGTTTAAAGAGTTTACTGAAAGATGACTGAGAGTAAATCTTCCTCCACGTGTGTCCTAGTTTGCTTTCTGTTGCTGGGATTAAAAGCATCATGACTGAAAGCAACTTGGAGAGGAAAGCGTTTGTTTCCATTTCTAAGCAACAGCCCATTATCAAGGGAACCCCAGACAGGAACTCCAGCACAGCAGGAACCTAAATGCAGGAACTAAAGCAGAACCATGAAGAAATGCTCTTCAGGGCTAACCCAGTTTGCTTTCTTATACATCCCAGGACTGCACATCCAGGGTTAGAACAGCCAATGGTGGGATGTATCCTCATACATCAATCATTAATGAAAAAAATCCCCCACAGACTTGGACACAGTTCAATATATTAAAGCAATTCCTCAGTTGAGATTTCCCTTTCTCAGATATGAATAGATTTGTGTCAAGTTGACAAAACAAAAAACAAACAAACAAAAGAAAACAGAAACAAAAACATCCAGTCCAGCAGGAAAGGGAAGAAAATGATGCTAATGTAGAGCTGAACAGAGACAAACACATCCTATCTAATGAGCACAATTCAATTGAGCTGGAATATATTATCAAAACAATTGACTTTTTCTAGCCCAGCTTAATGATTCCACAGTAGACAGAGAAATGTATGTTGCTTCTACTAAAAGTAATTTTGAAAGCAGCATCTTTGAAGTATATGTGGCACCAGGCAGAGATTTCCTTTCTTGCCTATGATTAGTGACTATTGTCCTAAAACTTCATTAAGTCAAATAACCATAGTCTAATTAAGTCTTTTGTAGTGTTGAGTGGTTTCCTAAAATGTCAAGGGATTTATTGAACTCGTATCTCCGCTTGACTGAATGTTCTTCAAAATCTGGGTGAATTTAAGTCTTAAAATTCTTACCCTGGAGAAATGAATGCTGAAACGTGTTAGGGTTGAGATACTTTTGCTTAATGTGGTTATAGGAAGCAAAACTGAAGGGCTCACTCAGCAGTTTCTGCCAAAGCATCACACTATTGCCTCAGGCAAACTTCATTGCTGTCTTTGTGCTTCAATAGGCACAGATCCAAAAACAAATGGGCAGTTAAGGAGGTGCAGAGGCTGGGCTCTTGGGTTCAAAACATTAAAGCGGGTCAGAGGGTGACAAACGACCCCAAGAGGGGTAAGAAAATATGATGTTGCAACAAACTAAGTGTACTTGCCTACTGGGCAAGAGACTACTATATCCCTCTAGGGATGAGCTCGCACGTCTGAGGAATGATGGGAGAGTGGATCTGTTTTAAAGGAGTCTGCACATTGTGTTTACTTTATTCTTTGTAGAACTAGATGTCTCTCTGTCTTTTTTTTTTGGGAGGGGGGTTAGGTTTTCAAGGTGCAAAATAAGCTTTTAGAGAGATTCAGGAGGGGTTCCTAAGTCGTTGGCATCTAGACTCAAACACCTCATGGTTACCTATCTTCCTGGAATTTCGAACAAGAACAGAAAACAGCATGGGAAACTCTGAGAGACCACCCTAGTCAACATCCTCATGTTAGAGAAGAAAGCTTGGAAGCCCTCAGGGAAGAGATAGCTCAGTTAAAGTAATTATTCCTAAGCCAAAGAAGTGTTGATAAAGGAAATGCCAAGTTCCAGAGTTCCAAGGTTGAGCAAAATGTGTCATATTGTGACTGAAATCAAGTCATAAAGGTCTATAACGTGAGATGATTTAATAGTGAAGGGTTTGTGTCATTTCAGAATAATTTCTTGAATAATTATGTCATCTTTGTATCTTTGGAAGTTGTAGTAGTACATGAGTTTTTTAAAACGGCTTGCTTGGAAATGCAGTTTCATTAGGACATAGTAAGCAGAGACTAGACACCTTACAATATTAGGTGCAAAGGGACTGGTAAGCCCCAAAGGGAACTGGTTAATATAAACTGCTTCAGGATTAAGAAAACATAGCTTGGAGGAAAACGCACATGATCAGCTGTAACAAGGGACAGCTAAGTGGAGTATTACAAGACATAAACAAAGCATAATTAAAACCTTTAAAATAAAGGATGGGAATGTGTGTCTCTATAGTTAAAGCACTTGTGAGGTGAAAACCAAGTATGGATTCTTAGCACCCATGTACATGCTGAGTAGGCATGGTGACCTCTCTGTAATAATCTGTCTCCATTTCTGGAAAACAAAAGAGTCCCTGAGCAAGCTGGCTAGCAAGGCTGGCCTTCTCAGCAAGCTCTGAGTTTGATTGAGACCCTGCCTCATTGAGTAAAGTGGAGGAATGGCCGAGGACACTATCCAACATCAACCTCAGGTTTCTACATGTACAAGCACATACTTGGACACACATGCACACACACACACACACACACACACACACACACACACACACACAAGTGTGCCTCCACACATGCAAACATAAACACACAAAAATGGAGGTTGAAAAATTCTAGAAAACTAGACATTTTAAAAAGTGATTCTGACAGCTTCCCATCAGAGGTGGCACTAGGATTGATCTGGATTGATTCTTTTGTTAATTCAACAACTATGTCATTAAGACTGGCTGGATACCTAACACTCTCCTTGTTTGTTGGAACATATCAGTGGACAGGTCCCCATCTCTGCTATTGTAATATTTGTGTTATATCAATAAGTAAGACTTCAAAAAACCTGTTGGAAGATGGAATTTCAAATAGAGAGAATAGATAAAACAAATGTATAAATTCTGAGTGTGCACAGAGTGTGAGGTTGAATCCATAACTTAGAACAGAGTTCATGGGTAGTGGCTCTTGGGAGATATAAGCACCTCTGTTGCCAACTATATGCAGGGATGGATCTTTGGACCAACAACACAGCCCTGATGTTTCTGGGCTACTTTTCAGAGCCACACCTACATACAAGCTTTGGACTTCAGTTGGCATGCCACTGAATCTAGAAAATCATGAATTGTTGTGCCCATTCATGAACCCCAAAAAGCCACCAAGGAGCAGGTTCCGATGCAATCGCACTGGGGTCTTTATTTTTCAAGATCAAGCTTGGGCTCACCACCAAGCCTGATGCAGCAGGATGGGAAGGTGAAGTCCAGAGCCCAGTTTCGAGCAAGCATTTGTAGAGGCAGGCAAACAAGCGAGGGGGTCTCTAGCCTGACACACATACGATTGGGGGGTATTATGGAATTTTGTTGCCCTATAAAATAATTGGCTGGTGTTGGGAGCCAAACCATAAACTTACCTTCTGCTTTCTTCCTGATTGGTGGTTGCTAGGGAGTGAAGTGCCAGGTGCAGGCTTGCTAGAGAGTAGTGCTAGGTGCCAGCTTATTGGGGAGTAAGCTGGAAACTAGCACTAGGTGTTGGCTTGTTGGTTAACTCAGTTCAACCTTACATCAGTTCTCTAAGATGGAGTCTGAACCCAAGATCTGGTCTCTCACTATCACCAGACTAGTGCTTCACTGAGAGAATGCTGAGGTTGGATTAGGGAGAGGTAAATGTGGTGTCATGCAAGGGAACGCAAACTAGCTATCCAAAGAAGGACTGTGAAAGCGAGTGACCCCAAAAGTAATCATAGCACTGAGAACAGTGAGGCACAGCACTTCTCTACTATGCAAGAAGACTCCATAAACTCCCTTGCTTACAATTCAACAAAACTCTTTTCCCCAGAGTGGTTTGCATTACTTTGAATAATATCTCGGGTTATGGGGATAATGAGATTCAATGAGTGCATGACCAATACTGCTGTTATAATGACTTACTGAACCCAACGCTGCCAGTGAAAGTAGAAAGTTATCATATCTCCTTAAGCGCCAGTCGATAGTCCAATGGGTAGTTTCTAAAAATAACACAGGTCATGCCAAGTGTGGCTGACTTTCCCAATTCCATAACAGCATTATTAAAACTATTTACTTCTCAGCTGTATAATCTCTATAATTACAAGGTATACAGATGTTAGATAGATAGATGATAGACACATAGATAAATAGATAGATAGATAGATAGATAGATAGATAGATAGATAGACAGATAGACAGATGATAGATAATAGATCAACAGACAAACAGTACACAGGCAGATAGATAGACAGTGAAAGGGAAGGAGGAAGCAGAAGTGAGGGGAACATAAATCATTAGCATGGGAAAGAAGTAGGTTTCACTTATTCTGAACGCCATTGAAAATGTCTATTCAAAGTACTCTCTGGAGGAATCTGTCATTCTATAGTGATTATTGCATAATCATAGCAGCAGCATCCACAAATATCTAGAGATTATTTTAATTCAACAAGTATGTCTTGAGTATTTGCTAGGTCAAGCTTCAAGCCATATTTCAGTGATTGTCAATGTGTGGTGTGAGGACCACCTTCATCAAACTGAAATAAATACTTGTGAGGAAGCTTCAGCTCCTGGGATCCCACCTCAAACCAGTGCATGTGGCATCCTCACTTACGGATGAGAGTTGTTCCACCTTACAAAAAAGCATATGACATGCTCACATAAAATGGAAGTCGCTCTATTAACACATCTGATGGCCTAGGAGGGCCCTCTGTGTTTTATTAAGAAGCAGCATGCATGAAAAAGGCTTACACTGTAAGGTACTCTATGAGTAACCAGACATCAGTAAGGGGTAAGCAAGCAAAAAGAAAATAAGCATATTGGGTTTTTATGGAGCTCCATGCTAATAATCCTTTGTTAAAGTTTTGAAGCCTGACCTATTTTTATCTTTATAATATCTAGGTGAAGACAGAACTTACTTTTGCAAATGAAGATTGAAGCAATTTGCCCAGAGCCGCTAGCTATTAAAATAGGGATCAAAATTTGAACTCACATCATTTTGATACCAAAGCCAAATTCTCCCAAAATACCATGCTCCTATTCCATGTTAAGAAGGATTTAAATTCGCTGTCATTGCATTGAATAATACCTCATTTACAACTCTAAGCTTGTGACAAAGCTTTGTTAGTGAACAGCCCATGGCACACACTTAGCTACCTACTAGCAGCTTGATTGTAGCTATTGGTATTAGTTTTTAACTTCTTGGTGCAGTGACACTGGAATCAGCCAGAATGAAGCGAATAGAAGCTTGTTCATTCGTTGTTTTACTAAATCCTCCTGTTTTTGTTGGTGGTGGTGGTGGTGGTTTTTTTTCTAGTGGCTTTTTTTTTTTTTTTTTTTGGTTTTTTTGAGACAGGGTTTCTCTGTGTAGCCCTGGCTATCCTGGAACTCACTCTGTAGACCAGGCTGGCCTCGAACTCAGAAATCCACCTGCCTCTGCCTCCCAAGTGCTGGGATTAAAGGCGTGTGCCACCACTGCCTGGCTATCTTCCTGTTTTTAACCTGAAAACTTCCTACTTTTCCACGTAACATTTTAAACTCATTCTGTCATATGATGGATCCGGTGTGCCTTGTAAAAGTCAAGGCAGTTTTGGCATCTCAAAATAAAAGAAATAAAAGCAATTTTGAACTTGTTAAAGTAAAAGCAGGGGAGGAAAGACTTTGTAGAGCATACGCCGAAGACATTCTAATGGGAGCATGCTTGTGAGATGAGAAAGAACTTTAAAATGTGCTTTACAATTAAATTTTTACGTCAGCAAAAGACACCAACGTTTGTGGTAAAAAGCCTCTCAGCTGAAACATATGATTCAAAAACCCAAATCCCAGAGAGCAAGCCTGCCATGAGACCTGTTTTACCTAGTGGTTGGCAAACAGAAGGGGTGATGAGGGCACCAAGAGGCAGTCTGGCAGGAAATCAGAAGTGGTTCAACTGCAATGCCACATAAGTCCAAGAGTTCAGACGTTGTCTTAAAGAATTTCCCTTTGCAGTGGCAATTAGAATCCTGTGATGGATTCCAGGTGCCCAAACTAAGGACCAGACAGAAAGGGCTGCCTGAGAGTGGTTCCTTTGATTCTCCTACAGACAACAGCATCTAGCTTAGTGACCTTGACTTTCAGGACAGGTTGCTCTGTGCTAGACAAAGCAAAGAAACTGGAAAATAGCATCCTAGAAGCCAGAGCGTGAGATTTTTGTCTGAGTGATTCCTCTGGATCTGAGATGACTCACTCTGGGCAACTCAGACATGAAAAAAGCCTCTGACCTACTGAGATGTCAGGACTGGATTGATGAATATTCCTTTATTTCTTCTTTCATTTGGGGGGTAGAGGGTGCTCTCTCCTCGTGACACAGGCAAAGTCCTTAGTCACAGTACAAAGTGCGGAAAAGCTCCTTGGCTGTGGTGGTTTCCTTGTGTTCTCACTCTGAGGAATGCAGGGTGGCAAAAGGAATGCAAAATCAGTCTGTCTCAGAATGCCCGCAGGGATTATTAACTGACTGTAGGATTTGTCCTCTTGGATAAGCTGGGATGACCTGATGCATTTCCTCTTCTACTGTAAGGGTCACAGGAGATAGCACATGGCCATCCCTTTATAGCTCCCAAAGTTATCAATATGACTCGCATACAAATCCAATGTGAAGAGACTCCCCAAATCTTAATGATGGTAGGGCCACCAGCCAACACCAATGCTAGTTCACAGTTAGAGGAGCAATGGTTATAATCTCTCCACCAGAAGACAATGTCTGAACCAATCCTGTTGAGCTAGGATAAAACTTCATATTCTACAGGGCAACTTTTAAAGATCATGAATTACGTTTCTTTGGGGCAAAAAAAAAAAAAAAAAATCTGTATGTTAACATTTAAGTTCATAGTCTGAGCTCTCTGCAACAGAAAATAACATAACAAAAAAATATAGAGGGACACCACTGGAATTAAATCATTCATTTACAGAGCTGGTAGTGATCACGTAAGGCACTGGGGGAATATAGAGATCCTTTTAAAAAGTGTTTTTATTTCCAAGATTTAGGTAATTCAGCAGTCTGTGATTACATCATAAATAATGTCAGAAGATTATTCCTATTGCAGGAAGACTGTTGTCACTGAATTTGGGCTTGATTAATTTACATGGGGCATAGGACGATATTAATTAACTACATAAGCTCCTGAAGACTAGTTGACAAACTCAGAGCGTCTGCCTCAAGCAGCTACTGAGCTCACAAAGTAATTTCTATGAGGAAATGTCCAAAGTAATATTTGACTTTACTTTCAATCTCTTTCTCACTCTTTCAGAAATTACTTTTTGTTAATTTTACTGACTCTTTTATTACAAGGTGTTTAAAGGTCCCATCGATTCTTAAATAAATTATCACGAACTCTTTGATTCAGTGTAATTCAAGGTTATCCTTACACTTGTTTGTTTGTTTGTTTGTTTGTTTGTTTGTTTGTGTGTGTGTGTGGTGTGTGGGGGGGCACGTGTGCACTCACATGTGTGCACGTGCACGTGTTTGCACAGGCGCATGCTTCCTTCAGAGTCCCTGTGGAGGCCACAGGACACCAACATGTTTTCCCCATGTTTTGAACTCAAGTGTTGGGCGTGGCTCTCAGTGTCTTACCCACTGAACCATCTCAGTGCTACACAGCTTTAGTCTCTTATAATTCTGGAGGTCAGAAATCTGACACAGGCCTCATGGACCAGAAATCCAAGCTTCGACATTCTCTAAGCTGTGCCTTGTATATCTTTGCCTCTGAATTCAAAGCCAGTGATGCAGCATCCTCTCTCTGTTCAATCCTCTCTCTGACTTCTGCAACTATTAGTACTTCATCTTGTGTCTACCTGACCCTTCCTGAGTCCTTCTCATATAGATCTTTGTGGCTTCGTGGGGCAATGTCAGATTACCCAGGTGATCATGTACTGTTAATGTTCTTTTTTTTTCTTTTATTAGATTTTTTTTATTTACATTTCAAATGTTATCCAATTTCCAGGTCTCCCTTCCAGAAACCCCTTATCCCATCCCTCCTCCCCCTGCCTCTATGAGGGTGCTCCACCATACACCCACCCTCTCCCGCCTTCCTGCCCTGGCATTCCCCTACACTGGGGCATCAAGCATTCACAGGACCAAGGGCCTCTTCTCCCACTGATGTCCAACAAGGCCATCCTCTGCTACATATGTGGCCGGAACCGTCGGTCCCTCCATGTGTATTCTTTGGTTGTTGGTCCAGTCCCTGGGAGCTCCGGGGAATCTGGCCAGTTGACACTGCTGCTCCCCCCACGGGGCTGCAAACTCACTCAGCTTCTTCAGTCCCTTCTCCAACTCCTCCATCCAGGATCCCATGCTCAGTCCAATGGTTGGCTATGAGCATCTGACTCTATTTGTCAGGCTCTGGCAGAGATCTCAGGAGACAGCCATATCAGGTTCCTGTCAGCAAGCACTTCCCAGCATCCACAATAGTGTCTGGCTTGTCGGCTGTATATGGGATGGATCCCTAGGTGGGGCAGTCTCTGGATGGCCTTTCCTTGAGTCTCTGCTCCACACTTTGTCTCCATATTTCCTCCTGTGAGTATTTTGTTCCCCCTTCTAAGAAGCACTGAAGCATCCACACTTTGGTCTTCCTTCTTCTTGAGCTTCATGTTGATCCCATCTGTGTAGTTCTTGCTGTCATAGTCTAGCAGATGAGATTAGCACATGAGCAATGGAAGAGAGATAATGTTATTCACTTAATCATACAAGCATATTAGAACAAGTCAAGATATGTATCAGTACAGTATCCATATGCATTTCTATAAAATTTGGTGAGTTTACCTTTCTTCAAGGTACTGAACATGGGGAAGATTTCCTGGCTTGCCAGAAAGATACCTTACTTACCACTGATAAGTTTGGAATCCTGTAAACCATAGAACAATTTAAAGAAAGGTTCCTTGAAGTACTAGACCTTAGTTCCATATTTGAACACTTGGTCCTTGGTAATAAGTTTGCTGTCTTTGATTAAATGAGATGTGTTCTTGACTATCACAAGCCAAACATCATTTTTCAAAAGAAATAAATCCTAAGTTTAAATTTTGTAGTATTTGGGAGAAAAATATCACAAATTTTAAACTGTTCACCTGATAAATAAGCCTGTAAAAACTACATATGCCTTGCTAAAATTTCAACCCATTTCGTTCCATCTACTTAGACCTAAGGGTATTAAACTTTAAGGTCACAGTCCTCATCTCCAATTCTGTATGCTACGCACACTCACACTCTTCCATCACCTATATTTGTTCACAGTTTGGAGTGCAACGTATCTTTTGAGCCTTGAAAGTCCAGCTCATTCTTTACCTTACATACATGAATGTGTATAACGCAATCCCCTCGATGGACACAAACCTTTTCATGACTTCCGAAAGGGGAGAAAAATGAACATGTGACTAACCCAAGATGGCATCTTCTTTATAACAATAAAAAGTTATCTAAGTGCACATCACCTGTACGGAGCTACATGTACACACAAAAACAAGCTTGCCAGCATCTTTTACTGAGAGATCGTCCAAGTATCCACTGATTATCCACAAATAAGCCTTATTTATTGCATCCCGAGATTTGATGATCAACAGAAACCTGAAAATTAAGTTTAAATGGATCTGTCACAGGACAAAATTACTATTGATATAAAATTCTTTCCTAATTCTAATTCAATAGATGGTGTACATAACTTCACACTTTCACTTTTAGTATGGTACAACAATGTTAGCCTATCTAATCAGTGACCCAGGATAAGGAATTTCTGACATCAAGCTAACCATCCTGTCCACCAGAAGAAAATAACAATCTGTAAAACTTTTAGAAAATTTAGTGCCATTGTACATATAATTCACACCAAAAGAATTAAAGAAAAAGACATATCATATTTTATTTGCTAATATTGAGAAATAATTAAGTATCATCAAAATACACATTATTCCTGAACTTATATTTTTGTACAAAAATGTTTCTGAGGAAATAATTTCTGAATTTTTAAAAATACATTTTTATTAATACTCTGACAATGCCATACACACATATATTTTGATCATAGCCGTTGGTCTCCTTTCCCCCTACTTCCACCAAATTGAGCCACTATCCCCTCCAAACTTCATGTCCTTTAAAAAGAAATTAACCCACAGAGTCCAGTTAGTACTTTCCATAGATCCATGAGAGTAAGGCTGTCCATTTGAGCATGGATGACCAACCAGCAGTGATACCCTTAATGAAAATTGACTCTTCCTCCTACCACGGCTGGTCATCAACTGTCAATAGCTCCTCAGGTAAGGGTGGGGCTTAATGAGCCCCTCCCCATTCCACACTAAAACCATGACTGACTTGATCTTAAGCAGGTCTTGGCATGAAACCATAACTGCTGTGAGATCATAAATACACCAGTCCCGTCATGTCCAGAAGACATTATTATTTCACAACAGCCTTGGACGACCGTCAGTTCTTAGAATCTTTCTGCTCCCTCTTCCACAGTGTTTCCTGACCTTTGAGGGGAAAGGATATGATGCTGGTGTTCCTATATGGCTGAACAAACTACCATGACTTTTCCTCTGTACCTTGACCCCTGGTGTGTTTCTGTGCTGTCATCCACTGCACAAAGAATTCTCTGTTGGGATCAGAGAGATGAACTAAATATGAATGTAGAGGTCTGTATTTAAACCAAAGTTTGAGTTATATCCATTTAGCAGAATTATGGTAGATTTACTTCTAGGCCTATGAATTCCTCAGACATGAGTTCTTGGCCAGAATTGCAACACTAACCATTTCCTCCTGTGGATAGGGCCTCAAGTATAATCAAGACGCTGTTAGTTACCCTGGTAATATTTATGCCACTACTGCACCCACAGGCATATCATGCCAACTCCCTCATTATTATAGCATTTTAGTTACATGATAGATCACCACCTGATAACGAAATGCCAGGTTCCCAGTCATCCCTGGTATCTATGAGGAATAACTCCTCTGCTGCATGGAAAAAACAGATTCTGCGTTCTTGAGGCTAGCCCACCAGGCAGATGTCCAGTACTGTGTACACCTGGTTGTGTGCCAGGCCAGAAGCTCCTGAGACACTTAGTGCTATCTGCACAATCAATGGGAGAGAGCAATGGGCTGAGACCAGTCTCTGAACGCACTCTCAGAGAAGAAACTATTCAAACAACAAGCTAGCCGAAAATAGTTTTGAACTGGCAGGTTTGACGAGAACTCAAAATTAGAACACATCATCAGAAGAGGACAAGGAAACAAGAAAGGAAAAGAAAGCAATACAGACAGAAGTTAGGAATGATTAAACGCCATTACAGCTTAAGCTTAGGACTGGGGAAAATCTAAAAAGATGTAACTAAGTTGAATGGCCCACACAGCTCACTCTCGAGGGCAACAGCATTTGAGGGCCTTGGTAGGGCAGTCAGTGTACAACTTTCAATCAGTTGCGTGTGAAGCAGTAGGAAGGTAGATAGCTGTTTCAGGTTATCACTACCCTATGGAGCAAAGAAATGATAACTTTTGTACCTAGCTGATTTATTAGATAGAATACCTACAAATTAACACCCTAATCTGGACCCTATATAATGGTAAACCGAAAAATAATATTATTTTTCCCAGCATCAAAGGAAATCATACCAATTGTTTTTGTTAGCTTCAAATTCCAGCTAGGTTTTAGTAACAGACATAATAATCATGTAGAAATAACTTCTTGCCAGGCCTGGTGACATGGTGAGATGTGCTCTCTTAACACCAATGGAGGGGTGGAGACAGAGGATGTGTTTTCTTTCCTTGATTTAGTGAGGGAAGTTCATGGGATCTTCATGAGCCTTTATCTTAAACCTCACAGAAGATATAATAGTTTTAATATTCAAAGGAAAAGCTGTCTGAAACTACAGTTCTCAACAGTCCATGTTCCCTCCAGGAGGACAGGCTACTCTCAAATAAGTCTCTGTCTTTCCAAGGGAGACAAGGTATTCACCATAGCAAATGGGGATGGCTGTGTAGGAAAAATTGGGGGGAAGGACTTAGGATCCTTTATTTATTTAAATTTTCTTTAGAAAAAAATGAGTAAAGCAGTCATTTTAATTAATTAGTATTTATAAGTGTCTACTAGAAGAGCCTAGAACTGGGTATGAGGCGCTTATATCCCCAACACAATTATATATACATATATTACATATCTATTTATCTATAACAACTAACAATTTCTTTTGGAAAGAGATAAACAAGATAAAAAATGGCTAAGGACACATTTTTTGTTCTCTCCGTTTTTGATTTTAATCTTTCGTCCATTAGATGGTATACCCAAAGGAAAATAAGGCAATCAGATGATTTGACTTAGTTGCTGTTAAATGGTAATTATCAAGAGATCTAACAGGGTAGAGATTAAAGCTATCGCCTAAAATAGGGACAATTGTATAAGTATTGTTTTCAGTTAAGTGTGCTATCATTGTGCCCTCAGCCAATGCATCTACGTAAGGCAAGCAAATTATAATTAGGAAGGATATAATTATATGCCATTATCTAAATTGAACATGGTTCAGCCCTGTTTCACAAAGTGGGGTCCTTACGGATCTTATTTATGGCATACAGATATCATATGTTCACCTTGATCAATAGTTCAGTTGGGGATTAATAATCGCTTAGCAGCAATTAGCCCAAAAGTACAAAGAACATATATGAAAACAAGTTATCTAGAAACGGGAGGTAGGCAGACATGTGTAACACGGGCAGCACCGACTTTGAAGGTCAAAAGATAGAGCTCGGTAAAAATGCAGGCAGGGAGTCTTTGTAGATATTTGAGGCAAGGAAGGAGGCATTGTCAGAAAATGAAAAGGGGACTTTTTGCCACTTGGATGTCCAGGGAGGGAAGCGAGAAGAGGGTATTACTCTGCCGCGATGATTGGAACGAAAACTAAGTTCAAGAATAAAACAGAGACAACGGACTCCAAACAAAGCAGCACAGTAGGCACACTCCGTAGAAATAAAATTGGATTTCCAAACAGGGTTTTAAGACCACGCTATGAGCTATATGCTATGTCAAGAGGTAAATGCTGCTGGATCTTTACATTTCCAGAGAGCCCCATAAATTCTGCACAATGGCCTAAATTGATTCACGACATGACCTCCGTAAAAGAAAAGCTGCCTCGAGGAAAAAGCTTCCCCAAAATGCTGTAGAACTTAATGAAAATAACTACCTCCATCCAAACAGATCGGGAGGTGGGTTACGACTGCTCATTGTCTACAATGAACTTCAGCTCAACCCCTAACACAATAGAGATTTCACCTGAAGCAAAGCTTTAGATAAATTGTCCTCAGACACCAGGCCTTTGCAGTAACTCCAACATTGTAGATAATTTTGTAGCTTTTATTTCCACAAAGGCAGCCTTTGGCTTTAAAATAAGAAGGTGGTAGCTAAGCACAGAAATGAAGATTGCTTTGTTATGGGGTAGAGGACTGTGATGTCAGGAACTGTGCAAATACACACAAAAGGAGTCCCTTGCATATGTCATTAGTTGCTTTTGTCCTATCAGTTGGACTTCTATACTGTATCTCAGCTAGTGTGACAAACCATATCACAATTAGCTGTAGCAAGGTCAACTTCTTTTTAAATTGTTTTTATTTTTAATTAATTTTGTTCTTTGCATGCTAATTACTCTCCCCCATCACACACGTGTTTCTATCTTTCTCCCGTTTTTATTAGCAGCTTCCCTACCAGTTCTTCTTCAGTGTCGTGGCTTTTGGTTAGGGCCTGTGACCCAGGTGGTTCAATCAAGACTGTCTTTGTGACCACTGGATTATAACTACCCAATTGGAGCCTGCTGGGCTCATCAGCGGACTCACAAGAAAGCCAGTGCGGTCCCATTTCAAAGCTGATGCTACTGTTTTTTGTTATTCACCGCTCTCGTGCAAAGCCTGGGAACTAAGCCCCAGGATATGAAAAAACAACTCTTCTGTGCTGGGGAATTGCCACCTAAACAGTTCAGGGGGGAAGCTTGGAGTCTTTATGTGTCTTGTCTCTTCCTCACATATTTAGCATCTAGTATTATCAAGAAGTCACGTGTAATTCTGATGTGACAATCATTCTACCTAAATGGTAACCAGAAAATACAACTACTTTAAGTACTTTAGCTTCGGATTTTAGTTTGATTTTTTTTAACTTTACATTGTATGTAAATGTAGTACAAAGTACATATATTGTATATGTAGTGTACAGGTGTGCGTTATACTCTGTACATCTTACTATGGAACTACACTGATTTCACATTTAATAGTGTGAAAGTTAGTGGGGGGAGGGATGAGGAGCCATGCTGTTCCTCTGAGCACATATTTGTATATGAACTGATCCCCTACATGTTATTCTTTTCTAACTGCCTGCTAATATACCCCCTGCATATGACCGGGGCACTCTTAAAATAATCCCACTAATTCGGCAAAGTAATCTCCCCGTAGCACCCGACCCTGACACTGTTCTATTAGAATCTTCCAGTGACTCTTGAACCTCTCTACTGTCCCAGAAAACTAGTTTGATTCATAAAACCTTTATGAACAGGGGCTGGCCTTCCCTACAAGGCTTGTTTCTCATGACGCCTCAGTTTAATTTAGGGCCCCTGGAAACTTACAATGTGTTTGTCACTTCCCACTTTAGCCCAGGGGTGAGTCCTTGCTTGGCCATTGAAACCTCATACATTTTTTTCTGACTCTTTCTTTCAGTGTATTTTGGATACATGCTTGTTTGTTTGTTTGTTTGTTTCCCTGCCTTTCTCTTCATTAAGCTGTGGAACTCTGTTCCTCACACTAGTGGGGTGGCGTTGTAAACCACTAACGTACTGACTGTTGGAGCTGTGCACTTTTCCATTCCCAGCCAAGTCTCTGATGCAGAGAAGATGCTCTTATTTCCACGTGAACAAATACTAAAAGGAATAAAATAAAGCCAGTTGTTTCTGGTGTGATTCCGTTTTGCCAACACCTTCACAGCACCACCCAGCAACAACTAACTAGAGAGCTGTGCATGCTGTAACTTCGTCAAATACATAGAAAATTAACTCTTACAACCTCCAACATAAAACCAAGGTTAAGATGACTGAAAAATAGTTGTCATAATTTAAGATGATAGCAGTGTTGTGCTGGGTGTCCTTTAATCCTCACACCAGCCCTGACATCGTAGACCAATACAGGTTCAGGTTAGATATCTTGCCTGGAATCGCATATCTTAATTTCACCCTAATCTATGGAAAACCCACGTTCATTCCTCTGCTTGTTGGACATATGGAGAGCTGTGTATAACAGGGAAACATGGTGCCAATGACTTCCCATGTCACAGAATCCTTCAGGGTGTTCACACTACACAGATCAATTGATTTCATAAAGCCGGAAGGGAGGAAAATCTTGGAAATGTACACAAAGGTCAGAGTTCATTTATAAATGAAACCCAAATGTCACCAAACCCTGAGGCCTGCAAGCCATTCTTTATTGCTTCATGAAACCACCAAAGTTGCCAGTAACCATGATTTTGCTTCTTTATAATCATGCTTATGTAAATGCAATAATAGTTCTTGGAAAGGATTTCTACATCCAATTCCTGGGAGCTGTTAATGTCACCTTATATGACCAAACAAACAAACAAAAATCAACTGTAAATGTGTGCTTGAACGAAAGGTGAAGTGATGAAGAAATAACCCATCATTACACATGGGCGCTCTAAGTGCAACCCCAAGCGATATTCTTACAAACAGCAGAGAGGAGTTGTGACCTCAAGACACAGAGTGCTGAAAGTCACCAAAAGCAAGTACAGATGGCTAGCTAGAGCAATCTCAAGAGCCTCCAGAAAGGTCCTCCAGAGCACACGGCTCTGCCAACACTGTTCGTATCAGCCCTTATAGAATGGTTTTAAGCCGACAAACTATCCAGGTCCGGACTCACACGCTGTGGATCCTGGCACTTGGGAGGCAAAGGCAGGAGAATAGGCATCCAGGGTCCGTCTTTGGCTTCCTGGTGAGTTTAAAGCAGATTGAACTGAGAATCTTACATTGGACTGGGAGGGAGAGGGGCTGCGATCAGGATGTAGAATGTATAAGTAATAGAAAAGATGAAAAAAAAATAGATATAAAAACAGTGGACTACAACAGCCATAAGAAACTAAGATTCCTAAATATTAAGAGGTATAAATCATGAAAACCCTGAAAATTTAATAATGTCAGTGGTGCACCATTTGTCCATATCTTTTTCACAGAGGAAGAAAGAAGTAAGAGGCTGCATCTTGACGTGGGTTTAAACTGACCTTGGACAACAATGCTATGACCTCTTGGATTTTTTGTACTCAACAAACAGATGATTTTATAGCAACTCTTTGGTTCCTGCCCATTTAGACTGCCACCATTGCAGAGCTGACCGTGCTAAAATGTTAGGGCTGGGACAATAAGTGAGAACCAATAAGACAGTGAAGTGTTCCACTTTCAACTCAGTGGTCCGAGGCCACGGTTCAGAATTCATGATGCGGCTGGGTGACCGGACACTGAGGCGTTACCCTGCTGGTCGGCTTGACATGATGGTAAGTGCTAGGCAGTAACACTCCACTCTTAACTGTCCTCAGGCGCGGTGGGACGGCTTGACTGGGCGGATCACCTTCAACAAGACAAACGGCTTGAGAAGGGATTTTGACCTGGACATTATCAGTCTCAAAGAGGAAGGAACTGAAAAGGTAACTTCCTGGACGATGAATATATTAACCGACGCACTCACGAAAGGGCTTTGTTCATGCATTTCAGGGAAATGGCACAGGCAAATTGGAGAATGACAAAGTGACTTTCTTAGCGCTTCCCTTAACATCCAGTATTCTGGCTCGTTCTCTCGAAATTGGAAGGTAGGCACGCATGGGCTAGATTGTCAAATTACAATGTGGAATTAATAGCACTGATTAATGTTTATCAATGCTTGGTCTATAAAGCAACTCTGCATTGTTGTCTACATAACCTTAAGCACTGGCATAGTGAGGCCTATTTCGTAAAGATTTTACAAAGTTGAATTTAGATTTGGAACTGTAGAAATTGCAGCTGGTCTATCTGTGGCAAGGCACCCAAGGGTTACTCGAAAATTAATTTTAGCTGAACTCTATTTTGAGATTGGTAACAGAGGGATGGAATAAAATAGTATAAAAAAGGAGCAAATTAACATGGCATCCTTAATTTAGGACAAATGCTAAAAATTGTAATTTTAATGCTGGATTCTCACTTTAGGATTATTTTAGGTGAAAGTCTCAATTTCAAAGTTTGAAGTTTTATTTTAGGTATTAGTTAGACTAACATGAATGTAAGCTGTTAAGTAATGATAAAGGAATTTTGCCGCTCAATATATTTTACAATTTCAACTTAATATCCATGTATGCAGGTCACAATCAGCATTATAATTGGAGGATTCGCCTTCAGGACCTTAAAGATGAAAAGATTGGGAAGGTCCAAAGCACTTACCTGGGCATCAGAGCGCCACAGATCAATACATTTAGAGCAATACATTTTCATATGACAGAGACCAACTCACAAAATGTGGGACTCAGTATAAAAGAGCACTTTGAAACAGCTAATTTCTCGCTCAATTTCAAACAGTTGGTTTTATTTTTAATGCAGGGTAACATTTCCTTATCTGTTTCATTGTTTCCACTTAATGGGACATATCTTTTCTCCTTGGGCAGATTATAACTGCCCTCTCCCTGTACACTCTATCCCTAAACACCGTCCATTCAAAAAAAGATCAGTTAATCTAGATGTCGAAGGCTAGCACGGGTGTTGAGATGTTTGAGAAGGACAATTAGCTCGCAGCCTTGAGAGCACACGTGTATGTGGGGCTCCTAGTTCAAAAGAGCTGCTTACTCTCCTTCTCCGTGGTTGGAGCATCACTCTGCTGGGTTCCTGTGCTGGTTTAACAGAACACAAAACAGCTACCTGCCTCCATAAATGGTAAATGCATATGGGACTTGGGCCAGAGGGAACAAAGAAGAATGTTTAGTAACCTAAAGCTTATGGTGACTTAAGAGAGTGTATCTCCTTCTCTAGGCCCACTTTTTTTGCCTTTTTGACTCCTCTGAGTGTAGAATGGACAAGGAAAGCTGCTAAAAAAAAAAAAAAAAAATGCCTTTCCATGGCTCAGACAGGTGATAAACTAGATGGAAGCACTGTGGTGTCTCCACAGTGATCTATACGCACATTGAATTGCTGTTTTCCCATCAAAAGCAAAATCAAAATAGATGAAAGTATTTTCTATTTGTCGCTTATCTCTTCAACCTCTGCAACACCTTTTTTCTTCAGGTGACTTGGCCTCAGTTCCTGAGATTACTGGTTGAGTCTTGAAGGCAGTGGGGGAAGCTAACATGTCCCTCGGGACCCAAGGGAAGACACGCCCACACTTCCCATGCCAGCTTCTCGGGGCTCACAGGCGAAGCATTATCAAAAATCCATCCATCCTTTGCACCAACTTTCTGCTTTCTGCAAACTCATAATCAAAGAGGCATCATTCAGCATGTTTCTGTGTATAGCTTAGAAAGTGTGTGTATGTGTGTGTGTGATGAATGACTGATTTAACCATGAATTCTTTTAACAGTTCTCTTAAAGCATGATGAATACTCTCTACCCCTGCAGCATACCTGTGAACACTCAAAAGTTCTTTCATTTACTTTATGCTGTGTAAAAGGAGCACATAACTTCTGTGACACCCAGCCTGCCCCTTTCATTTTCTTATCGTTCCTATTGTTGGTCTTTATATGAATTAAAATGCAAAATCATACCCAAGAGGTGAAGACTGCCACACAGACTATATATGTCACGGTTCCCTGCTGCATTTTAATTAAGTGTGTTTTTATTTTTCCCTCTGAAACCCCAGGCCTCTGGTGAAGTGTCTAAGCACTTGTATAAAGTGTGGAAGAAGGTTTGTACCCGGATTACAACCGCAGGACACTTGGGGTGGGGTGGCTGCCCTCTGCCAGTCTTACCAGGCCAGGGGCTTACCAGCTGCATGCAGATCAGGGGTAGACTCCACAGAAGGGAGGGGGGCAGGGACAGAGTGTGTTCACACTCAGCACTATCAGGAATGAATTGAAAGTAGACATTTGATGGGCTAATGAGTGGTGGGTAGGTAAATATTTCTTTCCCCCTACATTAGCTTTTCCACTGGACATGACCAGTGTCTGTGCCGATAGTGAGGAGGTAACAGTGACACACAGACAGGGGCCCACTTATAGATCTTCTCAAACTACTAAATATTTCCCCTAAAGGTAATGACAACAACTGGTTTGATCCATCAGACTCTTCAGATAGGCTCAGGCCTCTGAAGGCAAGGGCACGTTCCTCGGTGTCACCCAACTGTGAAATATGGGCCATTTTCAGAAGCTCTCCTTGCTCACGAGCTGTCTTTGCTTTATCAAAGCATACTGTCTTGACATTTATTTTAGAACTAGTTTCCAGAAGACAAATCAACGGAAAACTTTTGAAGGGAAATGAGATTATCTTGTAAATTTTAGCACCCACTATTTCATAGTTATTGTTACAGGATCATGTTGCCAGTGACTGTGCATAGATTTACATAAGCAGATGTTACACCCCAGAAAGGCTTGCCTGAGGGAAGTGTCCCAGTGACAGGTCACACTGCCTCTGGCCTTTCTCCTTGCTCCCACCTCCCCCTCCCCCCCCCTTTCTTTCTCGCTCTACTTAAAACCAGTTGCTAAAATTTCTTTTGATTGATGGATGGACTTTAAACTACTTCAGGTCGTTCAGCTTGAACTGTGAGGCTCACTTCTGCCTTTCAAATGATTGGTCGTGTCACAAAAATTGTAAACAGTTTCTACTAGTGGCCAAAAATCTCATCACCCTCTTAATAGAACTCAGTAGAATAGCTCAAAAAAAACCTTCTTTTAAGCCATATATATATATATATATATATATATATATATATATATATATATGTTTTATTGATGAATCAGTGATGAGCAAGTTTCCTCACTTACCTGCCACTTGGAAAGCAGCTTATGATTTGAACTTGATACTCCCAGCACATTACATAATGCTGAATTAATTGAAACTAAATACCCTGGAGCATAGAGTCCAAGCTCTGAAATTAGCCTCAAGGGAAAAGGGCAGTCAGCCAGGCAGCACTACTCAGTAACATGCACAGCCACATCGTGAGGAGCTAACATCTGGGCTTTGCCAAGCCACGCCTCTCTTCCTCATCCTCTCTGCTAACCCTTCTTTGGTCACATCATCAGCTGAGTAGGCCGCAGTGGCTCACCTACTATGCTCAGGAATGGGGGGTCCAGCCCAGGAACTCAGTCAAATCCAACAGGATACACTTCCCCAAGATGGTTCTGTCTTTAAGAGTTTGTTCCAGCATAGTCACGGCTCAAAGCTCTCCTCAGCACCAGAACTTTATTTAAATTACCAGATAGCTCCCTGATGTTCATTTCAGAAGAAAGAGAGAGAGAGAGAGAGAGAGAGAGAGAGAAAGAGAGAGAGAGAGATCCTTATCAGATATCCCTGCACTAAGGAGGCTCAAGGTACAGGAAACAGAAACCGGGTTACTTGGCTTCCCATGCATGTCAGGTTGGTGTGCACTCAGCCGTTTTAGATTCTATGTTCCTGTGACTCTAGGTTTGGAAAATAGATCCTAATGACTCTCTCTTAAATGACCTATTTTGTCACTTTTTAAATGATATTCTCTGGACATTCCTTCATAAATTCTTCCCAGATATCAAGTGGCTACTTCCTCATGCCTATTTAGACAATGAAAGAAGACTTTGCTTCACAGTCTGAAAATTGATGTTCTGTGTCCTGGAGTCACTCCTCAATGATTGCAGAGCAAGACCATAAGGCCAACATCTGGGCATCTGGTTAACTGCGCAGCTCTGTCCAGCAAACACACATTAGTGCATCACAGAAACCCACCTCATCAGGGACAGTGGCTTGCTGACAACATGTCCATTTATTTCAATTAGGAAGTAAAGCCAAGGCAGAAGCCTGACCTTCCCTTGACTCTCGTACTGGTTTTGCTTTTATTGTGACACTTCTACAGGAAAGCTGGCAGGAAGATTATCTCCTCTGCCTTGTCTTACAGGGAAGATCTGTGCTCTCAGGACTTTGAGGGGTATCTGGCCATAGGACAGTAGCAATGGTCTCTCTGTACCCTGTTTCCACTCTATTTCTGATGGAAAGATGAAGAGATGGGGGCAAAGCAGAAGAGGACATTTGTCTACAGTCTAAAGTCTTATTTTAGAAAAGAATGTTACAGCAGCATTCAATAATACTGTTTTTAAAGAAGAAAAATATTTAAAAACATTAATGAGAGTAAGAGTTAAGATACATCCTGCCTTTAAAAACGTCTAAGGTCACAAGCATATTCCCTAATACTTGGTTAACAACTGAATTCCATACTTCTAGGTGCCTATGTCAATGTTTCATTAAAATTGTGCCCAGGGCCCACCTTGTACATAGTCTTTCCACACAATTCAACCTAGAGCAGAGCTTTGGATAAGAACAAACAGACCAACACGTTGAACTTGACGTGTTCAACTTGCTAGAAGTCAAGGTTCCGCCTCAAAAAAGCATTGAAGGAGGGAAGGTTGAAGAGAATAAGGCCAACTTCCCAAGCACATGGCTCACAAAAGGAAACAGAGGCTCCGCCATCAACAGAGAGACTACACATCACATCACAAGAAACCCTGAAAGTACAGAAGGGTTCCCAAGGGTGCTGGCCCAGATCCCATCTTCCTTCTAGTATCCTGTCTGCAAGCAGTTGCTCTACCCAGTGCTCCATTCATGCCATTCATCTCTTCCTTTCTCCAGCAAATTAACCCTGATTAGTATGGAGGAGAGACATAGTTTATACAGACGTGTGAATGCACTGTAGTTCTTAGAAATTTCTCAAAAAAACAAACAAACAAACAAAAAAACCCAACTCTAAGAAGATACCTGCCAAGCTAATATTGCTGATGTTAGGGAGTCAATCAAAGCAAACAAAGGCGGGGAGGACCTATCATGTGCACATAACATAAATTTTTTAATGGTTTTGTTTTTTTTTTTAAAAAAGGCACTTTTGGACTAGAGAGATGCCTCAGTGATTTCAGAGCACTTGCTGGTCTTCTAGAGGACTGGAGTTCTTCTACTCCCAATATTCAAATCAAGATGCTCAGGACTGCCTGGAACTCCAGCTTAAAGGGAATCTTCTGGTCCCAGAAGGCATCCTCCCCCACACCCTGCATACGTTCATAGAGACGCAAGGACACACAAATAAAAATGAATCTTTAAAAATAATTTTAGAAGTATTTTCCTCTCCACTTTGCTGGTGATCAAACTGAGGCACCAAAGTCCTCATCCACTGCCCTATGTCACATAGCTGGTAAACTGCTAAGTTATGATATGAACGAAAGGATTTAGGTATCAAGCATAGATCTCCCCTACCTATGTGACCTTGTCTAAATGCTAGAGCCATAAATGTCCCTGATTTTCATAGTGCATTTCCTTTAAGGTTTCTGAATTAAAAAAAAAAAAAACCAAACTCATGAGCAATTCCATATTATTTCCCATGGTGAGCTTGAAGAAATTGCTGTGAAAGTCACTTACATGTCTTGCATGATTATTCGTGCATCTCTTAACATACACAAGCACTTCTGCATCTGCCATCTCATTTGATCTTCTCAGCATTGCTATAGGATAGAGAGAGGAGCTCAGAACAGTTACATTCTGTTTAAGGTCACACAGCCACTGCCTGCCTATTTCCATCTGACTTTGAAACACCTTCCTTATGCAGTGTCTGGCAGTGAATGAGTACAGGGCTGGGCCAAATAGCTCAATTTTCAAGGCTCTTCCCTGGGTCTTCCCAGATGCTAAACAAATCAATTTATGGGTTTACTATCCCTTAGCAGAATTTCTTGAGAACAGAAGAGTCTTGGTTTTATTTTTAATTTTGAGATATTTTCATTTGCAAGGTAAGATCTCTAAGGGTGGGACTCAAGCCTAACTAGAAATTTGATTACTTTGCATATACTATTTAAAGAATTAGCAATTTAAATTTAATTTTGTATTACTTCTTTGATGTAGCATACAAAACAATGGGCCTCATTGTAACATTTTCATACATGTATACAAGTATACTTTGTTTACATCTCCCATTGTCTCGTCTTCCTCTCCCAATGATTCCTTATCTCTCCCAAAATCATCTCAGCTTTATGCCATATATGTATTTCACATACATCGCTATTCACCACCTCTGTTTTGACTCTGACACATCTACTTAGGTCAGGTGATTCTGGACATCTTTGACTCAGGGCACCAGGAATGATCAACTTGTATTTAATAGGGCTGACTACATTAGCAGTGTCCAGGCCACTGGAGAAATTGAAGACCATCTTTTATTAAGGGCAATGGAGCCTATTGAATACCGACAATCATCACTGACTCTCTGAGATACATATATGATAGTCAGTGAACAATAAAAGTTCTTTACTGGAAGAATTGATGAACAAGAGTACACACAAAAAAAAAAAAAAACAGATAAGCAAGTAATAATTACAAAAACATAGGGTGTTTGGGCAGAGGTCCGCACTGGGTCCTACTGGGATGCATAAGAGGGATCCCTTCTCAACGTCCATCCCTCAGTGAGGATGGGTCCTGAACTTTGCCAAGCCCTCATCTATGTAGTTTCTCCCACCTGTCTTTCCTTTCCAGTCCCAAGTCCCTCCGACACCCAGCAATCACACATTTTAAAGGAACTGGTGTTGACTCTTTGGTGGCATGATGTTTGATGCCAGCAGAATATAACAAGGGTAGAAGTGTTTGTCTGCTACTGTGTACTGTGTCCTTCAATGCCCACAGCTGTACTTGACACATGGAAATAGCTGCTCAACAAACACACTGCAGAGGGAAAAATCTCATAATCACTTACTCCTAATATTTAACTTTAAAAAACATCAATGAGCTTAATAATTAAAAGGAAACATTCCAAGCTGTTGTGGTGGCATATATCTTTAATTCCAGCACTTGGGAGGCAGAGGCAGATAGGTCTCTGAGTTCAAGGTCAGCCTGGTCTTCAAAGACAGCTCTGGCCAGGGCTTCACAGAGAAACCCTGTCTCAAAATAATAATAATTAATATAATAATTAATTGATTAATTTAAAAATAAAATGCTTCCTGTTCCTGCCTTAAATAGCTCAGTTTTAAGATTCTATACCCTCATCATTCTATAGTATAGCTCTCCTCTATCATGTAGTGTCCACTGTGAGGCACTCGTGTCCCAGGGTGTTAGCGTTGGTCCCATTCCTGGCATAGTGGGCCCTCTGTTTAACCTAAGTGCTGTTACAGGCAACAGGCAGCCTCTGACGTCTTGTGTTCTGTGCAGATTGGGATTTGGAACTCCAACAGTGGGCTGAACATGACGGATGGCAACAGAGACAGGTCCAACAATATCACGGATTCACTGGCTAACCGCACGCTCATTGTCACCACTATTCTGGTAAGCTGTAATGTTCTGGCCTTTTAGCCACACTCCCACGCTAGACCTAAAGGGATCCTTTCACTGTCTTTTCCAGCCTGGCAAGTCTTTCTGCATGTGTCTATTTTTTAAACTGGGGAGCTAAAAGCATACAATCGGTGCTTAAAAGAATGAAATGTGAGCGCTTGAAACCGCTCCACAGACTCTTCGTCTTTCCAGAACCCCAGCTCCATTCTTCCCTTGCTCTGCCCATCCAGGGCCTCTTTTGTTCTCTGCCTGCTGAACTGCTGGTTGGTTTGACTTTAGAAGAAGACCAGGGAAGGGGATTCAGTGGGGGAAGCCAGTGAGGTTGTTTTCTGTGACCCTTGTACTGTCCATCAACAGTTTTGTCCATGTCTTTCCATAAGCACACTTCCTGCATTGTCTATCGCCCTAGACCTAGGTGCCAGCCTCACTGAACTCTGGCAACATCCCCACCTCCTTTGTCTCTACCCTGGCTCTTCCTAGTACCCAGGTATAACAGGTCCCTGAACACTGCACTGTGTTTCCAGTCTTCCTTCCATTGGCTCCTTTCCATTGGCTCATACCTCTGGAGAGAGCCCTTGTAACAACTGACCCAAAAGACTTGTACCCATTGCAATCCTGATCTCCAGCTAACCACTGTAGGTAAGTCAGCCCTTCCTCTCTCTTTCTTTCCCCATGGGAGCTAAGTAGACAGAATCCACCATGAGCTCCGCATTTTAAGGCATGCTTTGCTTCATTTCATTCACTGAGTAACACTCAGCTATTTGTCTTTGAAGTTGCCTTGTTAGACTTACTCATCCAAAGTAAATCTGTTTTATATTTGCACTTTCTCCTGGCCATCACTTTTGCTGCAACCACCTTGTGGAAACAGGGATTTTGGGGGGGGGGGGGTGTTTTGTTTTACTTTTTGTTTTTGACAGAGTTCACTGTGTAGGCCTGGCTGCCCTCGAACTCCCCTGGGTAGACCAGGCTGGCCTCAAACTCACAGAGATAAACCTCCTTCCCCCTCCCCAGTGCCAGGATTAAGCATGTATATGCCAGTCTGGGCAACAACTTTCTATTGCATGGGCTTGATCCAACTGTCAGTTTCCTGGAGGAGGATCGTACACACACGGGGCATCTCATCAGTAATTATCATAACAGTTAAACAAAGCAAACTCAAGGGAGAATGAATAAGTTTACAGATGCATGGTAGGAAGGCAGCTATTGCTCATAAGACAAGGGTTTATATGTTAGCGTCTAAGGAAGCTTTATCATATTTGAGGTCCATGGTGATTTAAAATAAGACTGTAAGACTGGTAAAAGAAGAAAGCCTAGAAATAGGCAACCAGTCTGTAGAGAAAGTCCGACTGTAATTGAAATAAAGTTATGAATAGGACTGGGAGGAGAGGAGGGGTGGGGGCTGAGATCAGGAGGCCAAGCAAACAAACAAATTAATGAATGAAGAGAATAAACCTTTAAAGATGTTTTTTTAAAAAAAAAAACCCGTGGTGTGAAATGTTAATGTACACATGAATTAAAAAGAAAAAGTTCTTGTAAAATGCAAATTCCATTTTCCAAGGAAGGAGAAAATCAGAACATTTAGCATATATGATGTTTGAAAAATGAAAGACTTGTATTTGCTGGTCTTTATTTCTCTTTTATGAATAGACAGTCTTAGGCCAAAGCCTAAGGCAAGTGGACTCCTAGAATAGAAGCCCAGAGAAGGTGATGCCAGGAAGAGGCGGGTGGGACCCAAGTGTCTTCTGAGATTTTCTATCTTCTCAGAACCTAACTATGGCTCTGTCTCACCATCCACTAATTCCCTCTCCTACCACGACAGTGAAAGAAAAAGGTGCCATCTAAAAAGGCAGGAAAGAGAGAGAAATAGATAATGTTTTTTGTAACAGTGGCGGCAAGTTTAGCAGAAACAGGAATGTAAGCAACTGACTTCAATACCTCCCACTCTTAAAAATCAACTTCAAATATTACTTGTCTTTGAGCACTGACAGAACACTTTCCTTTTCATGATAACGGGGCTTCCATACCTGGTTTGTTTCGCTTAGGAAGAGCCCTACGTGATGTACAGGAAGTCCGATAAGCCCCTGTATGGAAATGACAGATTTGAAGGATATTGCCTGGATCTGCTGAAAGAATTGTCAAATATCCTGGGCTTCCTTTATGATGTTAAACTGGTTCCTGACGGCAAATATGGAGCCCAGAATGATAAAGGAGAGTGGAATGGCATGGTTAAAGAGCTCATCGACCATGTAAGCAAAAACACACCTGACTGGAAAACGCTCGAAGAGCAGAAGTGAAAGGAGGGAACAGAGCTGATTCCATTCCAGAAAACAGGGTTTAGGTCTTCCATGATTTACACACACACACACACACACACACACACACACAAATATTTCTTAAAAGGGAAATGAACTTTGCTCAGTCTAGAAGGGTAAGTGAAAATGAAAGTTGAGGGTTAAAATTTATACATTCACACTTTATGCCAATGAGTAAGCTTGAGAGATTTCCAATTAAATCAAGAATTCTAGGACCTGGGATTTGGGACACAGAGAAAAATCTCATCTTGTCACCTTATATTAACCAAGGTGTTCCTTCCTCCCTGCTCTAACATGCCCTTGGTAAAGACATTATCTGGTAATTTTAGTTTATGAATGACAATCCCGTGTGTGTGGGTGTGTGTGTATGTGTGTATTTTCTGTGTGTGCGTGTATGTGTGTGTGTGTCTTGCTCTCTCTCTGTCTGTCTCTCTCTGTCTCTGTCTTTCTCTGTCTCTGTCTCTCTCTCTGTCTCTCTGTCTCTCTCTCTCTCACACACACACACACACACACACACACACACACACACGCACTCTCAGTGTGTGGGTTCTGTGGGAATGGGTGTGTACCTTACATGGACACTCACCTCCACCCCTCCATACTTTCTAGTTTCTCTTTGATAATAAATACTATAATATAAATAAAATTAGCTCATGCTAGACATTCCTTGCGCAAAAAGCACTTGTAGTTGAGATTAGGAACTAGAGATATTCAGGAGAAGGCTAGTCCCTTGCAGCTGATGATTTGGCACTTGCTTTTACAGAGAGCTGACCTGGCAGTGGCTCCTCTCACCATCACATATGTACGGGAGAAAGTCATCGACTTCTCCAAGCCCTTCATGACCCTGGGCATCAGCATCCTTTACCGGAAGCCCAATGGAACCAACCCGGGCATCTTCTCCTTCCTCAACCCCCTATCTCCAGACATTTGGATGTACGTGCTGCTCGCCTGCCTAGGAGTTAGTTGTGTACTCTTTGTAATTGCAAGGTAAGTTTGAGAATACTGAATTCATGACAATGGTCTGACAGTCGCAGATTTCAAAAATTCACATTTTAAAAGTGCAATTTTATGTTTGTTCATTGTTGCATTTTCCCAGGGTTTCCATGGAAAGCAGGTATGTGCGTTGAAAGCTAGTTATCCATAAGGATACATTTTTACAGGAAGAAGACAGTCCTTTATAGTAATTTAACTTTTCCCATACTTCAGTTCACATAAGATTATTATTTATCCCATTTTTTCCCACAGAATAAAGGACCAAAAAAAGCAATAGATCAAATGGGATTGCTAAAATGTTACTAAAATAATAATGAAATTATTTTAAGATATTTTGTTTGGGAATGATTGAATAAGCTGAACAGAAAAACAAGGTAGCTAGGAATCACTGGAAAGAAAGATGCCAAGGCCTTAAAGGATTGAGGAAAACACTTTAAAATTTCTGTGAGATTCTTCTTTACAATCATTAGAAGGTAAATAAGAAGATTGTGGAAGTAACACTGAAAAGAAATTACATTGTGGAAGATTGATTGAGTGGTTGATTGATTGATTGTTTGGCTGATTATTGGTTTATTGCTTCTGTACTGGGGGTGGAGTGTGGGGCCTTATGTATGCTTAGCAAGCCTCTATCACTTAGCTACACCCTCACACCATTGTAAAAACTTTATGATACTCTACAAGTGTTTCCATTTAAGCTTTATCTTTCAGGATAAAACTCTGTCCTCTACGGGTAACCATTATACTTTACACAAGTCTTCCAGGGATTTTTATTATTCTCAGTAGAACATATATATAAAGGCCTTTGATACAGAATTTGAAACCACTATTTTATTTTTCTATTCCTCTTAAACCTTTGATAGCTTTAGATAAAGTATGTTTTAAAATTTTACTTTTTTTTATTTCATGTCCATATTTTCAATATTTTTCATCTTTCAACAAAAGTTGGTAAATTTTTCCCTTAATCAATTTTTTGTCTTCTCTCCAGGAATTTATAAGAGAAATATGTCTTCGTGCTAGCTCTTTGCCACTGTCCATTGTCCAGTTTTGTTTAATGCCTGGTAACTTCTCCCCAGCATAATTACAAAGAACACTTGGGAAAATACCCCAAGCAGGAAACATGCAGAAGATCTACAAGGCAGAATCAAATGGAATAAGTGACCTCTGTGTGCTTTTTAACCTTTCAAAGGAACTAAAGTCTGGGTGTCCTCAACATCTTGTAAAATATGCTATTGCAAATCTCAAATTTTATTTTTTTTAAATAGTGGTCAAAATTCTCTTTACACACACACATACACACACACACACACACACACACACACACACACACACACACACATACACATACACAGTCACACACTCACACACACTATCAACTTCAAATTTTCAGTCGTGTCACAGTCAAGGACCATGTTCAAGATAATTTTAAAAATCCTTGAAAATAATTTTTAACCAGCTATTGACCTTTGGAGATTTGTCACAGTTCCCAGGTGAGGTCATATTGACCTGAAATAGCCATAAAGTAATGAAGTACCCTCTCACAAGTAATAGGCTACATTGGGTTGACTTGTTCCATTTCTCTACCCATAACTAAGCAATGAAAAAGACAGAGAACAAAAATGTGAGTGTTCATATCCCGAGTCCAGGGTTTCTTCAAACACTAATGCTCACAAATGAATCAAGCAAGGTCATATTAATGGAAAAGTCCATTACTTACTCTAGCAAAGTTGGCCAAAGCTACTGGGAGGAAAACAGTATGCAAGCATAGTTCAGAAGCCCTCACAGGGACACGGACTGAGGAGACACTATTGCACTGCCTCTCAACTGTGACTTTAGCTGCCCTTATATTTGTCATCAGGATATGTCAGAAAGTGTAACATTCAGAATATCCTCATACCTTGTCCATTTCCTTATAAGCTCTTGATGACCCACAGTCTGCATTTCAGACTCAACTCCATATCATCCAGACCTTGACTCTACCCTAACCCTACGTTGTAGGACCATTAAGTGTGACGCTCAAAGTCAAAGCCCCAGTCAGTTAAGCAGGTGCTGATTCACCTTTCTTTCCCACCAGCATAGTCTGAGACCATGAAGTAGGTCAGTAGGTCTCTCTGCACCAATGAGGTGAGATGCAAAGCGATTTTAGTTGCCACCCTAGTGGTTTGCCCTCAGATTCAGTAACATGGAAATGAAAACCAGCTAATCCCACAACCATTCTTTGCTCTGAAGAAGCTTTCAGATTTATGTTGTGAAGTATGTCTTTTTATGTTTTCTTAAAGTGAGAAAACACAGCCCAATCCAGCATTTAAGCTAATGCCCTCACTAAACAGATCCCTAAAAGTCATTTGCTGAACTGAATAAAATCTATAAAGTTTTAAAACATTGATGGAACAAGATAAGGAAAAACATAGAAAATGACAGTGAGGCATGACTGATAACAAGTGCGTATGTTAGTGTTTTGATTTGGCAGTTGACTCTGAAAATATTTAACTCCACAGAATTGGGTTCATGGTGAACATAAGGCTCAAACTTCCACATACAGGGCTTGCTTGCATTGGTGGCTCACATTTGTCTTCCTAAAATAAAGCTTTTAAAGTTGGCATTTAGCAAAAAGTAGAAGCTAGGAAAAAGAATGATCCCATGAAAACAATTCGAAGGTTACAAAACCATTGGTTGATGACAATTTCAAACAAACCTTTCCCCGTTGAAACTGACTGATCTTGCTATCTTCAAAGCAACCAGTTTCTATAAACAAGAGAACTAGACAGTCACCTCATTTAGAAAGCTTCCCAGTGAGGAGTATTTCACAACTTCTAATTTAACATAAATTTTGAGTTATCTAAATCCTAACCCCAAGTAACAAGTTTGCATGCATAAATTCTCTAGATTCATCATGATGCATTTTGTTACAATGTTTTCTTTTGAAATAAGGAAGGTCTTTCTATGCAAACCAGGCTGTTCTTTAACTTCCTGTGGAGACAAACTGGCCTTAAACCGGAAGCAATCCTCTTGCCTCAGCATCCCAAATACTGGAATTATCGACAGCACCACCATGCCCATGAAAAAGTACCATCATCTATACAAGTGCTCACATAGATTCTAAATGCACTTGTCCCTTTCGCATGACAGTCAGTACTGACCGATTGAGGGTCATCTGGGACAGCGATTTTAGATGGCCATTCCTGCAGACCCTGTATTGGCTTTTCCCTAGACCTCCTGGTACTGATACGCTGTATTGTGTCACTGTGACTATATTAAGCAGGCTTCACAATTCTCAAAGGGAAAATATCTGCACCTATACAACAAGTGTGTGTTTCTATGAAGTAAAAAGTCAGTCTCACAGCATAGCCTGTCTTTGTTTAATATCCCTCAGTTCACATACTTCCCAGGTCCTTCAGAATCCTGGAGACAAAGACCCAGCAACCTCCTGAAGAGCTGAGACATGTGCTGATGTTTAGACTGTTTCCCTCTGCTCCACAGAAAGCCAGTTAATTGCTCACAAGTGTTAAAGTGTTAACCATGGGGGAAAACTAAACACAGCGTTCCAAGGACACGTGCTCACAGATCAGAGTATATTTAATGAGTAAACAACAGGATATCAGGGGCTGGCAGTTTCCAGTCTTTATGGTCTATTTGAAAAGCCTGTATTCCTGAATGTGTAATCCTCCTAATTTATTGCAATTAATATTTTAAAGTTATTGTACCAGGAATGATGATATTGTTTAAGTAACAACGTCTTTACTCTGCATGCTGTTTCAATTATTAGGTTCATTAATACCGGTATTCGTTCTTTCAGCTCAGCAAACTACTATGGTTATGAGAGTGTATAAATTCAAAACTTAATTATACTGTTGCAACAGTAATTAAAATGTATCGGCATGACCCTGTCAATTAAAGCTATGTTCATAAGCTCACAGCAACCTGTGTGGTGTACCCTGCAGCTTGAGAGAAGCCACAGGAAAAAACCTGGATGATATTATGGTGCGACAAATGACCAGGCTGCTCTCCTAATGCCCCCAAGACTCCATGAGAAGACTCTGCACACTTTGCAGAAGGTGTCCAGGGCTTTAGAGAACATTTTTCACTAAGAGAAACCATCTTTTCCCAGTTCCTTGTACATGATTCAGAGCATGTCCAGCTCTTCACTGTAGATAATATAGTCACCTTAAGCCCAGTTCTCCCTGATGAATCTGCAACCTGCTATTGTTTATTGCTGAAGCCCTATGGCTTGGGAGCATCCATATGTTCTCATCAGTGTTATGGTATTTTAACGTTGCTCTAACAATCCTTTTTGCCTTAAAAAGACCCAGCAGCAAATGGCAAAGCTTCTAGTGCTATGAACTATTGCATTTTAAATTATTACCGATTACTTTGATGAACATATGGCAATGTTTTAATAAAATGCACATCCACATACATACACACATGCATACACACACACACACACACACACACACACACACACACACACACACACACACACATTGCTAGGGTAGCTCCCGAAAATACCCCTAGAGCTGAATCAGTTCCCCAAATTATTATTTTAAATGTTACTTCTAAATATCTAGATTTCCCCAGTTTATAAGGAGATAAACTGAGAGCAAAGAAATCAAATCAAATTCTTTGTGTAGATTTTCCTCAATGATTCATTGTGTTTCCAGAAACTTATTACCCATGGCCCCTTGCAAGTAGAACGATAATAATATCATAGAAAACATTTCACACCTAACCAGAGTTGGTGATTACGAAACTGCAGGGCATAATTTAGAAAACAATTCAATTAAAATTAAATCAAAAGGCAAGCACGAGCTTCCGATTTCCTACTCTAAGCCTTGAAGTTAATGCTAATATTAATATATATATTATATGCCTATACATGGACTATGATTCTTTCAAATTTTCCTTAAAGGATTGAGGCTTATATTTATATATAGTTTCTTTGAAACAAGAGATATACGGCCCCCAAATCCAGCCGTTCTTTTTGTTCATGTTTGGTTTTTGTTTTGGTTTTATTATTCTGGCATCACTGATGAAGTACTAGAGTCTGTATACGTGTCTGTCCATAGATGTCCCAGGAGGGCAAGTGACCCTCATCGCATCTAGCCACATAATAGCTCAACCATGTACTCCTTATGCATTCCATGCTGCTCTCGTTGCCCCTTGCTGGGGTCAAATCTTGGGATGAAAAGTCCTTTCTTTATGGTTATCCAGTTGCTCGGTAGAATGGAAATGAATGAAAACACAAAAGAATTCAATAGGCTTAGAGGTCTGAGGAGTGTGATCCTAGCTGCCAATGGGTTTGACCCAGAAGTGGAAAGCTGGTGGTGAATGCTCGCCCAGGAACTTTTGCATTTAGTCCCACAGAGCTGGAAGTGGCTACACGACATCATCACTCCTATTGCTCCTGCTTAGTTGTTGGGTTTCTACATTGCTCAGCAGGTTTTACTCTGCTTCGTGTGTGTATCTGATATTTACAAACTGTTTCTGTTAACTATCACAGGTTCACACCCTACGAGTGGTATAACCCCCACCCATGCAACCCTGACTCAGACGTGGTGGAAAACAATTTCACTTTGCTAAATAGTTTCTGGTTTGGAGTTGGAGCTCTCATGCAGCAAGGTACACCGGTTGCCCATTTTGTCACTTGCATCCCACAGTCTGCTAACAGGCTTGTATGCTGGTAAACTCCACCAGGAAGCTAGATGGTAGAAAGAAACACCTAGAGATATAAAATCATAGCAATAGCCAGCTCTCAAGACAAAGACAGAAATAGAGTCTAAACAGGGCTTCCTTGCTATGCATCTAAAAAGAGCATTTCTTTTAAACAATGGACAGAATTTTTCCTGCAAGTAGTGAATAATAAAGAACCTATATTTCTTATTTTCTCACTGTTGTAATTAAATAACTGAATAGATGCAATTTAGGGAGGAAAGGGTTTGTAGTGACATATAATTAAGAGTACAGTCCAGTCAGGTGTGGGACACATGGCAAGAGGAGATTGGGGCAAGTGCCACATTGTATCTTCAGTCAGCAAATAGAAGAATGAATGCTGTGCCCCTAGCTTTTGTATTCCCATTATTTTATTATTATTATTATTGTTATTATTATTATTATTGTTATTGTTATCTGCAACCTCAGCCTATAGAGTAGTGCTACTTACACTCAGGGTCTACCCTCCTCAGACAAACCTTTCTGGAAACTTCTTCATAAACACGTCAAGTGATGTGTCACCTAGGTGACTCTAAGTCTTGTCAAGTTATCAGTGTAGGTTACCCCTCACAAAACCTTAGACTTTTGTTGAATAAATGCATTTTCATAGATAGACATGTCAATCCTTTCCTTCTCAGCCATAACTTCACAAGTCAAAAGATTAAATGGATTGGGATTTAAATCCTTGGAAGTTTGAATTCACTTGGATTCCTCCAGGTGCTAACAGGATCTAGAACTTCCACCTAATTGCCACTCAGACAAACCCTCCTGAAATTCAGCTTAGCTGCCCAATAACTTTTCACAGTCTCCTTCAAACTGGTAACCATAGCAACAGTAAACTGTAGGGGTTGGAGACATAAACCTGAAACCAAAGAAATGTAATATATTTTACCTTGCTTTATGATTTCAGAGATTTTTGTTTTTGTTGTGGAGGAGGGAGAATTTATTTTAACCTTTGGAAGAAATCCATCTTGGTTTTGGATTTTTCATCAGCTTTGATTTCAAGCATATGGTCTATCAAATATTTCCAAGATTAAATGCACTCATTTAAGACAATCAAAAGTCACAGATGCTGTTGTGTTTAGGATATCTTTTCATTTGACAATAAGCTGCAAAATAAATTGGCAAAAGAAAACCCAACTGGGATATACTTACCATGTTTGTGCTATGGAAGTCAACCTGAGGTTTGTCATTAGGATGTTATATCATTTGAAATGTTTACAGTATGTGCATCAAACAGGCAGAGAAGAGGGGAAGGGGGACAGAGTGAGAATATAAATATATGTATTGGTCTTTGTTATAGAAATACCACATAATTTAAGAAATGAATACTTTTTTTGTAATTATGCATAGTGGTGTGGGGACCATTAAATGGGTGTAGATACAACCAGATTTAGTAGAAAGCACTTGCATGAATTTAAAACATAAGACAGAGCTCTGACTCCTGCAAGACACCTTGTTAACAGCATGTTTAGTTCTTCAGGGTACTTATCCCATGAGTAATTACTGTCAGAATAAAGGAGGCCTCCTCCCATCTGTACAACTTGCCTTCTCCAGCAATTGAATAAAAACAAATACATACAGGTTTCACCGAGCATGCTGCAGGCCTATGCAGTTTTAGGACTAATGTCCAGCTTTGAAATCTCACTCACATATTTTTGGAGTTTGCCAGCATCCACGGCAAACTGTGGGATGCAGTGTCCATTAGTTACCACTACCTTGGATACATGATAGTCAGCCCCAGCCAGACTCTGCTTGTATTGAAGAAGTTGACTAACATTTGTCAGGTGCAACAAGCATTTCCAAGGACAACATTTATGACTGTTAGTGCATCTGCTCTTGGTACATGGCGTTGGACCAGGTAGATATCTTCTGTTGTACTCTCCCCTGTGTGCAGGAGCCTGTCGTATTAAATCGGAAACCACTTTGTTGCATTTCTGTTTTAATGTGATGATCAGACTTTCTCTTTTCTACAGAGCCTGAGCAAAGTCTGGATCAGGATTGGCTGTCATGTCTGCCATAAAAAGGCACTAAAGAGACTTCAGCAAGTATTGTCTCATCCTGAGTATTTCCAGCCACGTTTAACTCTACACTATTACCGTTCCCATGACGTCATCCTCTAGGACACTGAACATACACAGATCATCTCTTTTTGAGGGAGGCCATTTTGAAATACTTCAGATAACATTGAGAATTAAGAAACTCCAAGAATTGTCTGAAAATATTAAAATAATACAAAACAACATTGAGAAATTTCATTAATTCCATCTAATGAAAGTTTAGTATGCAGTTTCATTAGGTTGCTACATATTCCCCTAAATTTTCAAGAATTTTTTCTAAAATTATAAATTCTTATTTTAAAGTTCAAAAATGCAAATTTACGTTTGCATGTCAAATGGTTATTCATCTGTAAGTCCATTTCCACTGCCATACAATACATAATTATGTGTGTATACAAAGAAGTTGAAAGTTAGATTTTCATAAATGCAATAAAAATAACGCAAGGATAAAAAATAACACAACCGATAGCAAAAAAATCTCTACCTATAAGGCAAGAAAAAAATGTATCTTTAATATGATATTTATCTCCCATGGCTATTTTATAAAACAAATGGCACTTTAATGGCAGCTAACTAAAAACCTAAAATAATATCACTATCACATTGCCACAAGGCTGCGAGATCAATTAAGCACAAAGATGCAAGGCAACCTTGGGCCTTAAGCGCACACACCCATAGGCTTATAAATCCTGTTAAACCACAAGAGGAAAACGAGAGCAGCAGATTATTCTGCTAAACCCTCGGAGGTAACATAATGGAAATGGTTACAAATTTGTTGCAACATTACACGCCACTGAAACTCAAACAAACAAAAGAAGGAAATGCAAACAACAGTCAAACCATTTATCTCATCAAAGGGAGCCAGGCACAGAGACACGAAGAATATTAAACGAATATTTCTGTATTCAAATCCCAGTTATTCTGCCAGCCTGCATCTGCTTAACCCGGTTTTGAGTTGGTTTTGATTTCATGAGCAATGCATGTTTCTGCCTATAGATTAAACCTGAGAATAAACTCATTCATTTGCAGACCAGTGAATTCCAACTTTTCTTCCCATCTCACACCATTAATACCTACACAGTTTCAAAACACCCAATTAGTGTAGTAGTCTAATGTGCTGTACTCAAACCTTTCAGATCTCTGGGATTCAATGGGAGCTTTCCTCTCCCCCTTTAACTGGACATATAAACTTGGCTATGATTTCAGGGTCATGGAAGTAATACGAAGCACATCACCAAGAGCTGGTTTCAGGCAAATGGACTAACTGAAATGGATTCATGAATCAATTCAACTGAAGTAAAGTCACTTGTATTTCTGGTCCCTTCCAACTTGACTGCTGGAGATGTAGACATCCACAGCTCAAAGTTGACCTAGACTCTTTACAGAAAGTTTGACCAATAGAGCCTCTTTTGGGAAACCACACTTTTCTTTTTCAATACATATTAAATATCTCCATGCTTCCTTTTAAAAGCAACAGTGACCTGAATGGTAGTGAAATGAAGGCTCCAACCAGGCACAACATCTCACCACCTGGGAAAGCAGCCAATTTCTGAACCAGTTCTTTATTTAAGGATCAAAAATGTCTTTTGAAGAACATACTGTATTTCAGCCAAACAAGACTATAAACTAGAGGGAAAAAAGAATATATATACACACTTCATTCTTGTTAAGAGTAACATGAAACTAAACAGGACTCGTAAAGGAGAATGTCTGAGCTTCATTTCATATTATTTGAAAATTTCCAATCATTTTTTAAGTTGCATGTTATAACTGAAATGATCTGTAGCCTTTTGTAAGTTTCTCACACTGTTTAACCTTAAATAAGTTACCATTTTAAAGCATTTCTTTGTTATATAAATACCTAGAATATCTTATTTCTCTCTAAATAATGCATCAGGCAGTAATAAGGTCAGAATTCTTAGAATAAACTCTTCATGTTTAAGCAACTAAATACATTTTAGATAGTCTATCTTGGGGCTAAACTTTCAGCCATCTTTCAACCATCAACTTCAACTACTTGCATTATAAGCAGAGATAATAATTAAAGACTTAAAGAAGGAATCACTTGGATTTTGTCCCATTTCTAGAAAACATATTCATTTCATCTTCATTCAAGGTAGTCTTTGAAGAGTCTCTTCTCCTTAGCATAATGACCAGCGTAAGTCTCCTTCTACTTGCTGACTCAGTTTAACACCCTCATTCTGATGATGCTGTCACAGGATCGGAGCTGATGCCCAAGGCTCTATCAACCAGAATAGTTGGAGGAATATGGTGGTTTTTCACCCTGATCATCATCTCATCCTACACTGCCAACCTGGCTGCTTTTTTGACAGTAGAAAGGATGGAATCCCCCATCGATTCCGCAGACGATCTGGCCAAACAAACCAAGATAGAATATGGAGCAGTCAGAGATGGCTCAACAATGACCTTCTTCAAGGTAAGAACCTTTTGAAGACTTCTCAGTGTCTGTCCCATGCCAGGATGATGGTGGGGAAAATAAAAGTCTCTTCAACTGGAGAAAAGATACTGGGCAATGCTTCTAATGGCATGAGTTTCTAATGCTTTAATCCCATTATAAGGAACTATGTTCTCACCACAAAGAATTTCTTCTGTCCCTTCTTTGATCCCTATTTTTTGTTTGCCTGTTTACTTGTTTGTTTTTTCTGAAACAGGGTTTCATGTAGCCCAGGGTGGTCTCAAACTCAACGTGTAGCTAAACCCAGCCTTGAAGTCATAATCCTCCCGCTGTTACCTCTCGAATATTAGAATTAAAGACATAGACCACCACACTCAGCCTGTTTGCCAGTTTAATACACTCAGATCTACAGATTAGTATTCCCTCTGGCCTTAAATAATTTACATGTATTATTTATTGTGCCTGTGACTGTATCCACATAGCATGGCACATGTCCAGCAGTCAGGGGATATTGTGGGAGTTGGTTTCCTCAGTCTTGTGGGTCTCAGAAACTAAACTCAAGTCATCAGTCTCTGCAATGTCTTACACAGCCCACCCCACTGCCCCCTCTCTGGCCTTCATATTTGAATAGTTATACTTCCTGAATAAAATCTAATCATGCTTCCAAAAAACTAAAGATTTAAATAACATTATATTTTCTGTTTAGTACTTATAAGATAGAAGCAAGTGCTAAAAAGCAAACAAACAAAAAAACATAAGCATATGTTGTTCTTGGAACTAAGTTGTAGCATTAAAATCAAAACTTTGCAGGGATCTAGCTGCGTCTGAAGCTATCCAGAAGCTATAAATGCTTTATGAGCACCAAAGAGGAATGGTGTTAAACTGGGTTTTATGATCAAGTCCATTTCACTGTCCAGGTCTTTTTAATTAGTGACTAACAGTAATGAAACTGATTTTTGTCTTGCTTTGGAGTAAGCCTTGGTACTTTTATTATCAAATCTCAATTATTATAACTCCCATAAAATGAATTCTAATAGACCCAATAGGTTTAGCAACCAGAGGGTGTGGCACTTTGCTTTATGAATGAAGAAGACAAGAATTCCAGGACCTGAATGCTTTGCATAGTCACATGTGGGGTCTTTCCAGCCAAGGGGCTGAAGCCTTCTATTAAAAAACACTGATGAACACAAAAATACAAGCTTAAACTACTCCAGTATCCCATCTCACTACAATCAAAATGGCTGCCACAAAGAAAGAAAAGAGATGACAATAAATGTTGACAAGGGTGTAGGGAAAAGGGAACCATATTCACTCCTATTAAGAGTATAGCCTAGTATAGCCATTATAGGAATTAGTACATAGGGGTCTCGAAAATTTAATTATAAAACTACCATATGCCCCACTGTACCACTCCTGGGTATATACCCAAAGGTCCTACTACACACATGCTTGCAAAATCGGCACTCATGATAGCTCTATTCATAATAGCAAGGAAATGAACCAGCTTAGATATCCATCAACATTTAACTGTAAAGAAAAATGAAATCATGATATTCATATAACAATGGGTAGAGCATGGAAGGAAGAAAGCAGATTCTAGCAGACAAAGTAGAATATTGTCTGTCATGTGTGCCCCCAGCTCATAATGCCTGTGTGTGTATAAAAGTCAGTCAGCGAAACTAGATATGAGACCAGGAGAATGGAGAGAGGTGTCATGGAAGCAGAGGAGGACACTGGGGCACATGGGACATGGAAGCAGAAAGAATCTGGGAGTGAAGAGCTAGAAGGGGGGTCAAGGACATGGGAAAGAAGCAGGGACATGGTAAGAGAACCAACGACACATAGGTTTAATTTCAGGGTGAGAGCTAATACCTTTCCTGCTAACTCATTTTCTTTTAAAAACTATAGAAAATAAAGATTAGTGGTATAGGGAAACGGTCTTATGAAATGTTTATAAAACAGCATTTGTGACCAGAACAAAACCTAAAAGTACTTTTGCAAACATCACACTCAGAATCCTAGAAATAAAGGTGTCAGCCTGGTCTGAGTGGACTTATGAAGTTTACTAACTTAGAAGCAACAATTACCAGGAAAGGGAGGTCAAAGGGGGCTTCACTATGTAGCAGTCTCCATTCATTGCCTAAGTGAAGAATGTTAGCAGTGATTTCAATAAGAGCAGAAACTGATGTTAGGGAAGCATACCTAGAGATTTATTAAACAGCAGACTAATGTGGAAAGGTAGTATATACTTTTCTTTTATGTTAAGAAAAACTCTTTTAAACAGTTCTCATATTCTCATATTAAGGACAAAGTCACTAATTTAGTAAGTATATACATCCCAGAGATTATGTTTCCCTTGGAGGGAGATATTTTTAGAATAACGATTGTATATAAATAAAAGATTTCCCAAGTTTCTAAAAGCTTGGTATTTTCCTAAAATCAGTCCTGTGAAGAGTTTACCAAAGTAAACTTTTCATTATGGTTCTTGTCATAGACAAGGGAAGTCAATGGCACAGGAGACAGAAAAAAGTATCCAAGTAAAATATGTGTATCTGAAAAACTATCTAAAATGATTTATGTTGCTCAACATTATCAAGGAATCTGGAAATATAGGGAAATGGGAAATTTCACCAGTCAGAATGGCTGCTCCCAAGGAAGAGAACTGATAATGATAAATGAGCAGAGGAAATCCCAAGTCCTTTCAGATGTACACACCAACCATGGAGGAGGACCACTCTGGGAACAGTAGACCTGACCTAACTTGAGCAGTTAGGCCAATGTCAGAGAGTTCTAGGAAGTTTCCTCTTCATGGGTGGAGAACGAATATTTTGTTTTACTATTGCATAACCAGAACCCAATCTAGTGACTGGTACATAGTAGGTATTCAAAATATATTCACAATACAAACTAGTCACTAGTACATAGAAGGTCCATAAAAAACATGTTCACAGTAAATGAAAAGCATATAAAATAAATTATCCAAAAGAGATAGACAGAGACAATAGACATCCAAACAGAAAGACAGACATGTGTGCATGTGCGCGCACACGTGCACACACACACACACACACACACACACACACACACACACATACACATGCACATGCACACAAGCATTCACGCATTCATGAAGGAAGCGGACAAGTGGCTAGAAACACAGACCTACAGATGAGTCTCTGTTTGCCAAGTCCCCCACTTTATATGTCAGCCTGTGGCCCAGGAACCCTGTTTATCAAGAAGGAATTCATTTGCACAAAGAAAACAAGTACTGAATCTGATTTTGTTTTCCACTTGGGGGAAGCGATCTGTCAGAAAGCTTCAGAGGGTACAGCTTCAAGAGTTCATAATCTAGGCTGTCCTACAAGAGAAAGAAATATCCCAGACTTTTAGCTATTGGGACAGTTTCGGCCAGGGAGTTCAGTCACGGGTGATAACAGTTCCAAGTACAAGAACTCAGTCTCATCAGTGTCACCCTTGCTGTGCTTCCGTTTCTCCCTGCCTTTCTCTCTTAAGCCAGCATTTCCCAATCTGTGGGTTGAGATCCCGTTGGGGGGGGGGGGTCAATCATCCCATTCAGATATCCTGCATGTCCGATATTTACATTACAATTCGTAATAGTAGCAAATAAAAATAACTTTATGGTTGTGGGTCACCACAACATGAGGAGCTGTATTAAAGAGTCACTGCATTCGGAAGGCTGTGAGCCACTGACTTATTTCACATTGCATCACACTACAGTGAAAGTCTTTTCCCAGAACAGCCCTCAACATCCTTGCAGTGACCTGTCCCTTCATTTCCTAGGTAGGTTCAAATCATTCCAGAGCTAAAGAATTGGCAGTTGTAGGTGCCATGGCTGCTACCAAAATCCACAACCAACCAAAATGTACTGACCCCTCACATTTACTCTCCAGCTATAAGCAAGGTGGTTTTCATTGTTTTCTTTTATTTTTAAGTATTTTACATTTATTTTTTTGTTTGTTTGTTTGTTTGTTTGTTTGTTTATTTAGAGAGCATGCATGCATGTTATGAGGCATGTGTAGGTCAGAGGACAACTTATAGAACTTAGTTCTCTGCTTTCACCATGAGGATTCCAGGGATCGAACTAAGATTAGCAGAATTGGTTGTGAGGACCTTTACCCTCTGAGCCATCTCACTAACCAAGAGTGATTTTACATCTACAATAGCAGTTTAAAATAAAATAAGTTACAACAATTTAATAAAGAAAGCCATCCACACAATGTCACTGCCAAGCACTAGCAAGGGATGATTTTTACTAAAGTGTTATCTCCAATGTGTGGCTGAAAATTGCTTGAAAAATTTAAATCAAAACCCACTGACATTTTCTTCTAGACGTTGACATTCTTACAAACATCATGAAATCTTATATTGTAGAATAACTGTATTCAATTCTCAATTTTTTTAAATCAACAAAATTTATGTTTCTAAAATAGCCTAAGTGAGTTTCCCTATTCCATTATTTGTATTCTGGTTAAGTGTGGATTAGCTGACTTTTTAAAGATGTATATACTTAGAATGTGTGTGTGTGTGTGTGTGTGTGTGTGTGTGTGTGTGTGTGTGTGTGTGCGCACGCGCACATGTATATTCATGAGTGTAAGTGCTCATAGAAGCAAAAAATGGGCATAAGATCTTCTGGAACTAGAGTTACAGGAAGTTGTGAGTTGCCTAATATAGGTGCTGGGAACTGAACTTAGGTTCTCTGGATGAACAATAAGTGTTCTAATGTCATAGTCATCTTGTAAGCCCCCTTGATTACATTTAAGGAAAAACTAGGTCATGGAGACTCATGTCTTAGATTTGGAAGCCTTCTACAGTTATTTTCATCGAGTCATTTGTATGTGGCAATACATTGGTCTTCAAAGACTATATGAGACAGACAGACAGACAGTCAGACAGAGATTGAAACATAGCTTATGTTACACAAAGTTTCAGAAAACTTTAAACAGATATCCTGAAGTTCTAGGGACAGTGACCATAAGCAAAATAATAACTGTACTTGTTTGGCCAAGATCAGAGAACTAGTGCTATTTATTATACACACTATATTTCCAGAAGTTCATGGGCACTCTGAGTGTATTGGCTAGTTTTGTGTCAACTTGACACTAGCTGGAGTTATCACAGAGAAAGGAGTTTCAGTTGAGAAAATGCCTCCATGAGATTCAGCTGTAAGGCATTTTCTCAATTAGTGATCAAGGGGGGAGGGCCCCTTGTGGGTGGTACCATCTGTGGGCTGGTAGTCTTGAGCTCTATAAGAAAGCCAGCTGAGCAAGCCAGGAGAAGCAAGCAAGCCAGTAAGGAACATCCCTCCATGGCCTCTGCATCAGCTCCTGCTTCCTGACCTGCTTGAGTTCCAGTCCTGACTTCCTTTGGTGATGAACAGCAGCATGGAAGTGTAAGCTCAATAAACCATTTTCTCCCCAACTTGCATCTTGGTCATGATGTTTATGCAGGAATAGAAACCCTGACTAAGACAAATTGGTACCAGGAGTGGGGTATTCCTGTGACAACCTGACCATGTTTTGGGGAGGACTGTGGAAGGACTTTGGAACTTTGGGCTAGAAGAGCCATTGGGATGTTTAGAGCTCTGTGGGATGTTGTGTAGGAGCTTGGAAGATAATGTTGAGAACAGTGCAGAAGATGGAGGCCTGGCTCGTGAAATTTCAGAGGGAAGATTAAAGACTCTTATCAGGGCCTTTGCTATTTTGACTGTGAAGATTCTGTGATTTTGTTTAGCTGGGGCTGAAGGATCAGCTGTGAATTACAAGATACCAGAATTAGTAAAGCAAAAAACTATTGCATTTCTGGGACTATTGATGCTGATTAGCTGGAGCTAAGATATTAGTGGTGATTAAGAAGAGACCAACATCACTGGGATAAAATCTTCTGAGAAGTGTTTTCTGAGAGCACAAAGAGGCTGTGTTCCAGAGATAGCCAGGGTTGTACCTTGTGCTGTGGCAGGACTTGGTAATGTGTAAGAGTCACTCAGGTGGTACTGGTTTTGAAGGCATGAAGGAGTCATGAAGAGTATCTGAGGCCTGGGCACTGTGAGAGGCCATGGAAGGCCATTGATGAAGGTGCAGCCTCAGTTGCAATTGATGGCTCAGGATCGAAGAGTTCATGCAAAGGAGTTGAGGCTCGGTACTTCGAGAGGCCTCAGAAGGCCATTGGTGAAGGTGCAGCCTCAGTTGCAATTGATGGCCCAGGACTGAAGGGGTCATGAAAAAGAGGTGAGGCTTGGCACCATGAAGAGAGCCTATGAGAGGCTGTTGGTAAAGCCTAGTTGCAGCAGAAAATAGTAGTGTTTTGGAGATGCCAGTACCATGAGATGACCACCAAGAACAGCAGCAGCTGTAGAGTACAGGCATCTGAAGCCGTGTGTGCTACAAAGGGCAGAGCTGGAGAAGTGACTCAAGACCTTGGAAGAATCCAGAAGATTGTGAGTAGATCCCAGTCATTGGATGGTTGGACTTTGATTTTGCTTTTGATTGTGACTGTTCCCTGATATATTTTCCCTCCTGAAGGAAGAAGGTATTTTAGTGGAGCCCACAGTTAAGAGACTTCTAATGGTAAAAAGACATTGAGTTTTAAGAGATTGGATATTTTTAAAGGGATTGAAATTTTGATATGTAAGAATTTGCAAAGACTGTGGGACTTTTAAAGTTATTTAGATCTTGGGGATGAATAAGAAAGTAAGGGTTGAGGCTTAATAGTGATGTATTTGTGTGTCAAGTTGACAAGGGGTCAATTGTACTGGCTGGTTTTGTGTCAACTTGACACTAGCTGGAATTATTACAGAGAAAGGAGTTTCAGTTGAGAAAATGCCTCCATGAGATTCAGTTGTAAGGCATTTTCTCAATTAGTGATCAAGAGGGGAGGGTCCCTTGTGGGTGGTACCATCTGTGGGCTGGTAGTCTTGAGCTCTATAAGAAAGCCAGCTGAGCAAGCCAGGAGAAGCAAGCAAGCCAGTAAGGAACATCCTTCCATGGCCTCTATATCAGCTCCTGCTTCCTGACCTGCTTGAGTTCCAGTCCTGACTTCCTTTGGTGATTAACAGCAGCATGGAAGTGTAAGCTCAATAAACCATTTTCTCCCCAACTTGCATCTTGGTCATATTTATGCAGGAATAGAAACCCTGACTAAGACACTGAGTTTTAAAGTTTTAATCACCAGGGATCATATAATAGTCTATTTCATCAAATGTGACATTCATTCCAAGGACAATTAGCAAACCATGGTTAGGGAAAGGCCAAGGACTTCACTAGCTGGTCTGGTACTTTTGAGTTTGTTTAGGAATGTAGGTACCAGGGACTACTGAGTTCTCCTTACCAAGACTTTAATTATTAATAGACAAGTTTATCAGTCAGAAAATTCATAATTCAGTAATTCAACAGACTCAGCAGACTCTCAACAAACTCTGTTAGTACTTGGGATGAAATGAGGCTGACTAGCAACTCCGTGTTAACTATGACACGTCTTCCCTCTGTTCTGCTGGTAGATGGCTTATCCCTTTTAATCACTGCAAGACTCTGAACAGGCAAGGCTCTTGCTGCTCTTCTGACTTCCACCATTAACATCCCAGGAGGCAGAAGCAAGGAACAGTCAGTACACAGGTTAAGATCTGTGGATGCAGCTTGGCTATAACTTCGCTACACCTACCTGACCAGTTTCTGCACTTTCTAGCAAAGAGAACCAATAGCCATGACATCCGATTACACCTTTCCTTCCAGAAAGGACATTATTTCTCTATCTCTCATAGAAACTAAAAATGATGCCTATGCACAAAGCTGTTCTTTCTCCTTGTTGCAACTCTATTAATTGCCTTATTAAATAAAGGAATGGACCTAACTTTAGTGTCACAATCACAATATAGTGAGTCACCTCCCCCCCAAAAATACTCTTTATATGGAGATATAAGGAGATAGGTGAGGCCTGAAACAATTATTTACAGATGCCTTCTGTGAACCACCATCCCAGGAGGGTATTGGTTTTAATGAATGTTTCACACGTAAGGAATACCATAGGTCATCTCAGAAAACCTACTATTATCAAATGATCAAATGCTAGGTTATATATGAAACCTAGGTTATGTATATTTCTCCAGGGAAACACTGATATGCAGCACCTGGAGCCATATAGCCTGGATTCAAATCTTGATTCTCACTAATTAATTATGTGACCTTGACCGGTTACTTCAATTCTCCGTACCTTAACCTCCCTGCCTGTAAATTGAAGCTAATATCTAGGCCATGAGATGATTTTCAGGGTTACATGACTTAATGGAGGGAATATGCTTACCCAATTCCTTATCAAATGATAAGCAATTTAAAAGCTATCACCATTATCATCAATTTCTCACAGTTTCACTCTCTGTAGACTTAAATTTTTACCCTGTTCTGGCCTTTGATCAGCCTCTTTGCTTGGTAATCTCTAGATCGTATGCCTTCTGTTAAATCCCAAGCCAGTACCAGGAGCCAAGATCTAAAGAACATCCAGTGGCATTGCCAGACAGAACGTCCCGGGTTTGGAAGCCTTTCCTGAACACATTTACTGCATTTACAGACATTTCCCATATGACTGATGAGCAGCAGCTGGGAAAATTAGCTGATCCTTCGAATTCTGCAAGGCAGGGCAGTTGAACTCAGCTCAGTATTTTTTCCAGTGTCTCCAAAATGTCTGCACCAAGGCTGGACACTGGCAGGGTAGAAGGTTGGAGGGGAAAGGTTTAAACCCTCTGCACAGCTTGGAGATCTGAAGTGCAATGGCCATACAGGCTAGCTGCAACCTGTTAAATACAGTACAGCTCTCATGCCACAGACAGGAAGTGAGGTGAACACAAGAATTCCTGTGGGTCAAACTGGCTATGAAATGTAAGTCATGTAAGAAGGACTTCTCAGCAGAATCTTGCCTTGTAAGTCACTTTCTCCCCAGACTCGAGCCCAGGAGATTACAGAGATTGGATCTACATTCTGCCTGAAATGACACGGATAAAATGGGTTTTAAAAAAAATCTTCACAGACTTGTCATTTCTGGCTTTTATGGTCTAGAGACTTTGAGCCAGCTGTGGGAATTAGGAATGGTAACCTCTATAATCTCTTCACAGCGAGTGGTTAGTGCCATCGGCAAAGTTAAAGGTATTTCAAGGAAATCACTGAGCCCAGCACCTGTGGAACTGAAGCTATCACAGAGAGACAGAGTTCAGACAAAACCAGCAGGAAACAAAAGAGGAGAGAAAGTCCTGAAACTTTTCTACATAGGAGGACATTCTTCCCATAAAATCTTCTTGTTTGAAAACTTGGGTTCCTTTACTAGTAGAGTCAGAAGATAAAAATGTATTCACTTGGAAGGAAATATCTATAAGCTCAATTTAACTTAATCTTTTAAAAAGTCTGGTGTATTGCTTGTAATGTAGCAATCTTTAACCGGAGACAGGAGAAAAACAAGAGACAGATTTGAGCAAAGATATTTAAGTCTCACCAGGAGAATTCCCTGAAGGGAACCAATGAAATTGTAAAGCTTCAGAGAGTCTTCAAATGCCATAAGTTTCTATTGATTCAAAGTAAGAGTATGATCTGACACAAGGATCATATCTGGAAAGGCAGAGCCCCCACAACACCACAGATGACATCTTCTAATAGTCTTGATTCAAATGATGATTGTTAAATTAAATCATGTTTTACCGTGGTGTGAGAAATTACCATTTCATGACATTTCATCATTTTAAATGAAATGGTTGTCTTTCAGGAGGCATTCTCCTCTGTGTGCTGCCTTCTTAAGCTTGAATTCTAAATTATCAAAATCTTTTGTTAATTTTTAGAGGTATTTTTAAAAAAATAGAATTTCTCAAATTTCTACTGGAAAGACTTAATATAGAATTATTTTGATTATTGATGTGTTCTGTATGGCACATAGCACATTTACAAGGTCACTTTTGCCACAATTCCAAAGAGAAAATCTCAATAATATATACCTAATGTGATTGTGTGTAGGCTTATGAAAATAAGTTTAAAAAAAGATGTGTAAGCAAGGATCTATACATAAGACCTTCAGATACTGTGGCCTGAGGCAGGATTTCACACGTATCGATTCTACTGAATAATGGGATCCCATATTCTCCCTGTAGATGCGCTATAACTCGTCGGAGGAAATGCTGTGATAAGCAATGCTTATCTCAATAGAAATGAAACATTGGAATGATGTTTCTATAATATGGAGGCTCTATCAACCTTAGAATCATACTATATACTACTGAGTTCTGTCCCTCCTCACATCCTGTCATGAAAACCCTGTAGCTGAAAACAAAACTATAGAGCAAACAAATGCTAGGGAGGACTAAACAAAGTATAAACTATACTCCTGTTGTCTTCCAGGTTCCATATCTGCAGATCTTGAAACATTAAAATTTTAATCTAAATGAACAGAACCTATTGAAAGGTATTAAATACTCTCCATGTATGATAGGCTAAGTGCAAGACCTACAACATCTCTCCTACAACAGAGAGCTGCTTACGAACACTTAGGCGATTTCTTTGGAAGATGAGTTAGGTTGGCTGAAATATTCACCTGGCTATGAGTATTTGAGCAAATAATTAATTCCCTTTGATGAAGAACCTAGACTCTGGAAAAAGAGCCCCAGAATGAGGCCGGAGCTTTACCACTTTTCAGTGTGGTATTCTGTTTCTCTGTAAAGCCAAATCTTTCTCATTAAAGGAATGAGTACATGCATCATGCTCAGAGCACTGTCTGTGCTCATCGTTATCACTTACTCTCAACAGTTTGCAACTGCCTACATACACATTGTAAGTCACCGCCCAGCAAGTATTCAGTCTGCATGCATCATAAGGTGGAAAGTAAGAAATAGGTAATCATCAGCATTATTACAGTGACCCCGCCCTCTAACAGAGAAGAAATGCTTAGTATCTGTCAAATGTGTTTGTCAGCATAAAGACTGATGTATAATCAGGTTAAACCAGCCTGTGTCCTCTAAGGATCCAAGTGTTCTAATTGGTTTTTGACAGATTCAGTGAAATGAGAGACAATCACTGCTCCCAGGGTTTAGTATCTTGCATTATCTAGAGTGATTCAGGAGGCTGACTCAAACTAGAGAAGATCTGGAAAGGTAAAGCTGTCATTTAAATACTTGGCTTGGTCTTTTAGCATTTACAAGAATTTTGGCAAAGCATACTCATAATCTGAAGAAGTGCTAAGATTCTCATCTAGAAAACTAAAAAAAATTATCTATTAGAAAGCACCAAATTTACTCTGAAAATGCTATTTTAGGGCCTGACAAAATAGTAAACTTTACTGAGCACACCATTACAGTGGCTACAAGTAGAGGATAAGCAAGAAAGAGTCCTATAGTTTAGTGGCTTGTCTAGCTACCCACTGTGACCTCCGTGTGTCACTTATCCCAAGACCTGTTCTTAAAAGGGCCTGATCTAGAAAGAAGAGCAATGGGCTTGGAGAATCCTCAAGTGAAACTTCCCAGCAAAAATTTCTCTTGGTAGATATCCTGTGATGGAAAATCCACTAGCTCCCAGTGACTATATGACTTGAAGGTCTCCTCACGCTATTTTCTATAGATAAAATGGCCATTTTTTTCTATTTATTTGTTTACTATTAATTTTTATTGTATATTTTATTTATTTGCATTTCAAATGTTATCCCCCTTCCCAGTTTCCCCTGCACAAATCCCCTCCCCCTGCTTCTATGATGGTGCTCTCCATCCACCCACCCACTCCTGGCTCAATGCCCTTGCATCCCCCGACTCTGGGTCATAGATCCTCCACAGAATCAAGGGCCTCCCCTCCCGCTGATGCCTGACAAGGCCATCCTCCCCTACACATGCAGTTGGAGCCCTGGGTCCCTCCATGTGTACTTTGGTTGCTGGTTTAGTCCCTGGGAGCTTTGGGGGATGTGGTTGGTTGTTATTGTTGTTCTTCCTGTGGGGTTGCAAGCCCCCTCAGCTCCTTTAGTCCTTCCCCTAACTCCTCCATTGGGGACCCTGAACTCAGTCTGATGGTTGGTATCTGCGCCTGTATTGGTCAGGCTCTAGCAGAGCCTCGCAGGAGACAGCTATGCCAGGCTCCTTTCAGCAAGTGCTTCTTGACATCATCAATAGTGTAAGGGTTTGGTGTCTGCAGATGGGATGGATCCCTAGGTGGGGTAGTTTCTGGATAGCTTTTCCTTCCATGGCCATTATTTTATGTCTTTTACTTCTATGAAGAAAATTCCACTTATCTAACCATAAAATTCAGATTAATAAATTTAAAATAATAAAAAAATAAATAATCTGTAAATTTTTTACTTGGAAGCTGATGTCTATGCTGTATCAACATAAAACCAACTAGCCAAAGCTCTATGGAGAATGATAGTACTTTAATAAATGCTGTGTTTTCACATGTAGATTAAGTAAGATTAAAGTCATTGTCAAAAAACTTTGGCAATATAGACATCTGTCTAACCCAAGTCATCATGGATCAGCGGAAGGATATAGACATCTACCTCACCGAAGTCATCATGGATTATTGGAAGGAACATTGAATGAAATATTGGGGTTCCTGGGGTCTAGAATTTGTTCTGATCTTAACTTTCACTCTCTTCTTCTGAAGTCTTCAAGCAGTCTAAACCAAAAGTTTCTCATTTATAAAAATGATAGTTTAAGTGAATCCATCTCTAAAGTCTCTGATAACTTTAAAATTTCATGCTTCAAAGAAAACTATTTCCCCTTAAGGTAGTTTCCTGATAACAGAATAATTTTCCCAGCCATACATTTGCTACAGAAAAGACAGAGTGACCTCCCCGCTTTTGTATAAGTAGCTCTTCTCTTCATTAAGAATTTAGTAGTATCAGACTCATAAAGCCTGAAACCATACAACAAATGAAGCATCAGCCCTGGTACCCAGGACACACCTTTACTGTGGAAACATTAGCTCCAGTTTGTAGATCCCCTGGGGCTGTGGCGTTAGTCTCAGGAGCTTCATCATGATAGAATGGAGCCTACAAACCATCACCTTGTACAAGGTATGTGTATTGAATTGTTATCTGTCTCATAAGATCTTTTTCATGGGGCTCTTTAAATGCCTAGCAATTCAAGCTAAAGCCATCTGTTCCCCACCTCCCCAACTTATAAGGCCTATTCTGTCAACTCAGGTCTTACACAGACTTAGGAGTCAAGTAAGTTGGGAACATTTGAGCATGAACAGCCACTAGTGCTGATTCAAGAGGTATCCATTCCCTGTCTGCAGCCCCGAATCCCGTCTTAAGCTTCTCTGTACCCCTAGAATATTCTCTGGTCTTGCCAAGGGGTGTCGCCACCAGCTTTAGCTTGAAAACATCAGTAATTCCCATGACAACATAGATCTTTGAAATAAATGGGAGGGTGTACTGATACAAACGAAGACAAATTCAGGGGGAAAACTTGAAACATTATGGAAATTACAGAGTAAAAAATGTAAAATGCCTAATCATAGATATTCAAAAGAATGGAAATTCACATCTAAGCAATATGGAAATGCAGGCAGTATGTTTAACAAAGAAAAGAAGATAATGAGGTAATTGTGTCTATATATAGCTGTATATATAATATATCATATAGATAGTCTATTATTGACTCTACCAAAAAGCTGAATAAAAGACATGAAAATCATGGAACACTTTCAAATGAAATATGCAACCCTTGTTATCTAAAAAAAAAAAAAAAAAAAAAAAATGATTGCAATGAGAAATTATATACATAAAAAGTAGGGAGAGGCTTCTGGTTTGAATACCAACTAGAAAAGAGCATTTACAAGCTCCATTTTGTAGAAAATATAGCCATGGGTGCATTTCACAAATAAGCACAAGAAGCAAGTGGCATATCCCAGGCTATCCTAGCACGGTAGTGCTGGCCAGCCACTGGAACTTCCATACTTGGAAACAGTAAAGCAACTGCTGACCAGTGACTGAAGGGAAGTAGAGTTAATGACTAGAGGTCTGAAGGGAGAGAGCCTCAGCTTGGCCCAGGGAACTGTGAAGTAATATCCCCAATGTCAACCATTCATTAGACAAGCACTGTTACTGAAGCTCGTGTTCTTTTTTTCCTAACCAAAAATCAAGAAGAAAACCTTGAGCCATGATTTCCATCTGCCAACGTCTCCTTTTCTTCCATATTGGTCTAAGTATATCCAGGTTCTCTTTGTTACTGAATAATCTCTTCTCAGCTCCCTTTAAGATCTAAGTCCCAATGCCATCCCTCCAGGTTTCCATGTACAGAGAGTTTCCCCGTTATAACTTGACCCACTAGGATGGCCAACAGCCTTAGGTCATATTTTTTTCAGCACTCTTCTGCTGGTGGGTGTCCTTTTGTTTTCTCTGCAGAAATCAAAGATCTCCACCTATGAGAAAATGTGGGCTTTCATGAGCAGTAGACAGCAGAGTGCCCTGGTTAAAAACAGTGATGAGGGGATCCAAAGGGTGCTCACCACCGACTATGCCCTGCTGATGGAGTCCACCAGCATTGAGTATGTGACGCAGAGGAACTGCAACCTCACTCAGATCGGGGGCCTCATAGACTCCAAAGGCTATGGAGTGGGGACGCCTATCGGTAAGAGGGGCAAGGCATGAGCCAAGGCTAAGTTGGGCGATGTTGATTACAAGTATTCAACATGTTGAGAAGTGCAATGTTTAGCTGACTAACAAGGAAGAGAAACGTCCATTTTAAAAGATAGGCGTGGTTTAAATTGAGGAATCTCAGATACTTAATCCAATCACTTTTCAACTGCTATTTATTTTATATCTTACCACAATGTAACTGTGTAAGATTTATATAGATTTTATTCTGACCACCAATTTTCCTAATTAATCTTCATTCATTATTTTCTTGAATATCTTATGTATCTAGTTTTTATACCTTAAGTTATATTAGAATATAGGGAAATTAATTCTACATATAGATGAAAATTAATTCTGCACGTTGAGGGCTATTTCTCCATCTTAATTAGTGAGAAAGCAATGCCATATCTTTCTAAAGAAAGAGGCAGAAATTAAAATTTAAACTTTTCTCAGACAATAAACTAGAGTCAAAGAACATCTACCTAAAATATCCACATATTTCTACTTGTTCAGTTCAATAGCACAGTGCCTCCTCAAGACTCTACTACCTGGAAGGGCCACATACCCATATACTATCCTCTTCTATAATGGTAAAAGGAATAAACAGAAAAGGAATCTGTGTTCAGGGGGCAAATCTCCACAGAAAACTTCTCCTATTGTCTCACTATATAGAAAACTGTACTTATGATGTTCTGTCATAAAGACAGTCTGTTCCTCTCACGTGAAGCTTTGGTAATCTAACAGAGAGAAATAAGGCCATCTAGAACTGTGGGCTAATCCAGTAGCAAGGGATTATAGTGGCAGCCAAGCCAGACAGATAAGAGCCCCAGGTAGCCTTGATTTATTTGTCTGTATTTTGTTGCCATATTTGACAGGGATTATGCAGTGTGACCGTCAATATCAGGCAGGGATCATAAACTTCACTGCTTAAAGCCGAGCTAAGTCATGAGTCAAGCTGGTTTGCTTTGCTTGAGAGGTACTAGAGAATACTGTCAACAGCAGACAGTTAGAGACCATAACTTGTCTAAAGGAGGCCTTTCCCATCAGTCAGTGGCAGATCCATAGGACCTTAAGAACAAGTATGGCCCAGGACTTAATTTTACCAACAAAGTCATCATTTAGATGAAATAAATTTCCTAATATTAATAGTCGGACAACTAATTAACTTTCTTTTTAAAACTGTATTTCACCCATGCTCAACAATATTCACCATATTACTATTAATTAGTCAAATAAAGAAACTTCAGTTGCACCACCAGGTTAGCTCCCCACTAATTTTTTGTTTAAACTATTAACATATCCTATGAGAAACTAACTTTATTACCACTGTTGTCCTTTAAATCTTCAGAAGGACAATTCCACTAGGGAGTCCGTAACTACCTGCTTGGCCCTACGTTAGCTCTTTTATAGGAACGGTTTACTGGGTGTACTTGAGTATGCTTAGGATAGGTTAGTTACTGATACTTCAAGAGAATACCAGGCTAGGTGGTATCCAGCGTAGGGTACCACAGGCCAGCATAGGGCAATCGGCTGCTGTGGAATACTTGGGAAATAAACTTTTACTTTTAGACTGAGCTTCTTGTGCACAGTTTTCTGCATTTAATGTGCTCCATTCAAAGGAAGATTACTCAGGGCACAATTCTGGGGAAGCTAGTGAGGGCCACTGTGTATCTAATCTCCAGTTGTGTCTTCTCTGCCATTCAGACAAGAATAATGCTGGTTAAAGGGTCTAGTCACAGCATGCAGAAGTGCAGCTCCAGAAAGTAAGGTTACAGCATTCCATGAACAATCTAGGAATGATTCATAGGCATGCTTGTGAAGATCTGTAATGAGAGACTGGATCCATTTTCTGCTCTCTTTCTTTTTCAATTTTTTAAAAATTTAATTAATTTAATAAACATATACATTAGATCATTTCTCTCTCTTCCTACTCTTCCATATCTGCCTCCCTTCCAATTCACCATCTCCTCCTCTTTAACCATTGCTGTTATATACACATAAATGAGTAAACATACAAATATAGCCTGTTGCACAAGGTTAGTATTGCTTGCATGCGTACTTCTAGGGCTGGCTTATCATTGCTGGGTTACAAACGGGAGTTATCCCTGAGGAAAGCTAATTCTCCCTCTCTGAGCAGTTGCTAATTGCTGTAGCTCCTAATCAACAGGAAAATCCATGAGAGCTCCCCTACACTAGAATGTCACATTGCTACTGGAATTGTCTGGGTCTTGTTCAGGCAGCCGTTTTGACATTTCAAAGGTACAGATTTTCTATCGTGGCTAGGTGGCACAAACTTATAGCAGAAATCCTGGTCCTCTGGCTCTTACAACTTTTGTTTCCCCTCTTCCACAAGGTTCCCTGAAACTTGTGTGCAGGAGTTGTATTGTGTTTGTAGATGCATCAGTTAGGGCTGGGCACACAGCTTAGCCATTTGACTCATTTGCGTTCTGCATTTTGACTAGCTATCGCTAATGGCCTTCACTCCACATGGTCCCCAGAAAAAGCAACCAATACACCTTGGTAGATTCCTTAGATATCTCTTCTTTTACTTGCTTTAAGATGAGCAAAGACAAAGGAGTAGTCTGACCAGCATCCATTATTCAAGGGATGCCATAAAAAAGAAAAATAAAACCTACTTAAGAGTGGTTTGGGTAGAAGGTCCTTGTTGTATGGTCCAAAGAACTTATTAGAAGCAGATCTTTGACTGGCAGGGGCTTAAATCTTGTAGAAGCATCATCAGAGTGTGGAATTGCTCAACTCCAGAAGATACACACTTGATGAGCAGGTTAAAATTCAGGGATTAAATGAAGGAAGTAAGCATATGGCTACAAGTGGTCCTGGGAAAGGACATAGCCAAGACCAGCCACTGGTTATAAAATCCCACAGTCAAGCCCTCTCTGGGATACTTGCTCCTGAAAATCAGTCATGTTGGATAATACTTAGACTTCGTTGAACTTGTCTGCATTTGTCACATGAAAACAACCTCTACCTTCAGCACACATAATATGGGTTCCACCTTAAACAGTAATCACCAAATCTAGGGCTCAGCAGTTTAGAGGCACAACTGTTGCAAGGGAAAATAAGTATTCCAATATTATTTTTTAAACTGTGGGCTAATTTAGCTATTTGAGTAGTGAGTTTTATGAATAGTCTTTGGGCAGTGTTCCGATTTCATTTCTGTTGCTGTGATATTAAAATACACTGACAAAAAGCCGTTTAGGCAGAGTTGCTTGTTCCGATTACAATCCCATGCTACAATCCATTGTCCTAGAGCAATCACAAGAGCGATAGCTGGGAGCGCCCTGTCACATCCACATTCGAGAACAGAGAGAAATGAAAGCAGACCTGTTTACTTGCTTGCTTGTGTTCCTCTCAGTTCTCCACTGTTAATACAATGAAAGGGCCCCTGCTTAGGGACAGGGCTGCCCCGCATCTGGGTCTTCCCATAGCATTAACTTCCTTAAGACAACCCTCCCCCCAGACACGCCTACAGGTCAACCCAGTGTGGGCAATCCCTCATTGTTCATCTCTTTCTAGGTGAATGTAGGTTATGTCAAGTTGACAATTAAGCTAACCCATGAACAAAATGAAACAAAAACAAAAGCAATAGGCTAGCACCACACAACAACAACAACAACGGCAAAATAGTTTTGTACATTTCAGGTAAGCAGCAGGAAGGCAAAAGCCTGTTGTATTATGAATATAAAGATTTGGGAATTTTAGGCAAGAGAAAAATCAAGATAAAAGATAGATTTAAAGGTAGCCCACTGGTGTATAGCTGCCTAGTAATGTTCTAGGCACCCTCTTTAATTAGATGAAGCTGGTAATCTGAATGACTAACTTTGTGTGTGATCAGAAATACCAGGTCTCCTGGTAGAACCCTGAGAGTCCTTGTACTACTAAATAGACTTATAATATTATTTTACTCTTTGGTTATATGTTCCCACTGAGGGTTTAGACCACGTAGGTGGTAACTAATTAACCTCTTTTCATTATGCTCTGTCAAGCTCCCATGGGAGGGGGTCCTGTTAGGGGTATAGGAATAGACTCCTTTGGTTTTCCTCTACCAGTCGTATCATGTTCCGGGATAGGACAGGGTCTGGCTGCCCCTGCTGCTTCAATAGGAAGCACTGGAGATTTTCTTGTGCTGACCTTCCTCTTCGAAGAATGGAAAGTGGCTAGACTTCAGTATGTGGGATCTCCATGACCTCTCTGGTCAAGAGAATAGATGACTTACCAAAGGGTAGGACCCTTTTAGAAGTGTTGCAACACAATAATGTCTGTTCTTCTATCCTACTTATCCTTGTGATGGCTAGTATTTTTGTCAATGTGACGCAGGTAGGGTCATCTTCGAAAATGGCACCTCAATTAAGAAAATGCCTTTATCAAATTGGACTATAGATAAGACTGAATGGCATTTTATTGATAAATTATTGGTGTCGGGGGCCTAGGCCACTGTGAATGGTGCCACACCCCTAGGCATTGGTCCTGAGTGGCACAAGAAGGCAAGCCATGGGGAACAAGCCAGTAAGCAGTGTCCATCTATGATCTCTGCTTCATGCCCTGTTTCCAGCTAGCTACCTTGAGTTCCTACCCCAACTTCCTTCAGAGATGGACTGTCAGCTGTAAGGTGAAATAAACCCTTTCCTTCCCACATTGTCTTTGGTCATAATATTTATCACAGCAATAGAAACCTAATTAGGATAACCTTTATTGGATTTAACATCCAAGCACTGTTGAACACCCATTCCATGAACTGCACCAAGTTTGAAGAATGAATACTTGCTTAAATTTTTGCTGTTATAACGCTTAAGTTCTGACTTTATTAAGAGTTTCTAAGTAGTAATAAAATTTGTAGAAAATGTAATTATTTTGATAGAATATAAAGTTCTTTAAGTCAATTATTTTAAATATTATAACTAGTAAATTAGTAATAATATTTCACTGAAAATCCAGAAAGCAACATTTGAAATGAAAAAGAATGGTAAACATTATTTTAAATGTGTAATAATAATAATATAGGCCAATGTATTATCGGTCTTGGAGATATCTGAAAATTCTTGTCAATTTAAAATGACTAATTTCTTCTATTTAAGTCTAATGTATTTAAATGAGGTTTGACTAAGCTTACATATGTTTATTAATTTTTAGAACAATTTGATTTAAACTCTTTGAAGGAACTTATCATGTAACATGTATTAAAGGTGGTACACATAAGCATAAATATCACCTCATGGATATGAGCTGATAGTGGGACCCATAGACAGTACAGCCTGTGAACAATTATAAGAGATAGGCAATTAGGAACACAGTTTTAAGAATCTCAAAGGTCATGTGACACAGAAACAAGGAGGAAAAAAATGTATTCCAAAGACACAGAGATGAACCAATGAGAGCATGCCAGTGATATGAGAGAGTAACAGTAAAGCAGACTCAAAGGAAGCCACCACAGGGAAATGAGCAGTCAGAGAGCTAGAACTGGGTGGCCCAATAATTCTGATGATTCTTCCTGATAGAAACAGCTGTATTCATGGTTGTTCTTCTCCAAGTGAGAATCTCTTATATCTTTTACTCAATATGTTCTTCAGGGGGCTCATAAAGGTCATAGGACAACTAAATAGACAAAATAGACTTTGGAGGCCTCAAAACAATGTCCTATCTCCCTAACCCAGCTTGGCCCATCTCATTTTAGATAACATACATGGGAGAAGTTGAGCAAATGTTCCTTATGTTTCCTCACAGCTGGTTTAGTAGATGAAGCATAAATCAGAAAAACCACCAGAAATAGTTTTTGCCTTAATCTTTGCAGAACTGGGACCTCAGGATTGACAAGACTCACAGTACCTTCCTGAGTAGCAACTAGACTTTCTTAATTCAACCATCTTTAAACTAGAAACGTTCTTATTCTATCTTCTACCATCCAACCCTGCCTGATCTCTCTAGCATCCCTCTATGACATCAGATTTTCTGTGTGGTAGAAATGATAGAAAACAGAAATGTGTATGTCTTAGTCAGGGTTTCTATTCCTGCACAAACATCATGACCAAGATGCAAGTTGGGGAAGAAAGGGTTTATTCAGTTTACACTTCCAATTGCTGTTCATCACTAAAGGAAGTCAGGACTGGAACTCAAGCAGGTCAGGAAGCAGGAGCTGATGCAGAGGCCATGGAGGGATGTTCCTTACTGACTTGCTTCCCCTGGCTTTCTTATAGAGCCCAAGACTACCACCCCACAGATGGTACCACCCACAAGAGACTCTCTCCCCTTGATTACTAATTGAGAAAATGACAGCAGGATCTCATGGAGACATTTTCTCAACTGAAACTCCTTTCTCTGTGATAACTCCAGCTTGTGTCAAGTTGACACAAAACCAGCCAGGACAGTGTATCACTCTAAGAGCAGCTGCATGTGCACATAAGAATGATAATTTGCATTCCTTTTTAAGAGTGGAATATTTAGGAGCTGGGGACTCAGCTCAGTGACAGAGTGCTTGCTGAGCAAGTGTAAGGCCCTCCTTTAGGGTTGGTCCTTAACTCTGAGTTTCTGACAGTGCAGGGCTGGTATGAGGCAGGAAACATGGGAGCTGATCCTTTCTGCAGCTTTGCTGAATGAACACAGCACTTTAGGGCTTGCTTTCTCCCTCCTGTGAATGAGGCTGCCTCTGTGATGAGTCTGTCTACATTCATATATCATGATACCCATTACATGGAGAGACCTACACGGATTCATTCCGTCTCTCTTTCACCAACTTTGCCTATAACAAATGCTGATGTTAAAGAGTCTCCATCTATGCTTCCTAGATGAAAAGAAATAGACCCCGGGAGTTTTTCATAGTGGCGATAAACCTGTCTTGCTTTTAAAGCAAAAACAATGATGGAATAATTGGAACAGATGGTGGGCTTCAGAGCAAACTCATCCAATGGGAATACAGCTGCTGGAAACATTTGAGAAATGCTTCTTTTATGATGAATTTATTCTTTAAGAAAGATCAGTTGCTATTCAGAAAGATCCATGTGTACAGATCCTTTTTTTTTTTTTCAAATGATTTACATGAAGTCACTTCTGATGTCAATCAAACCACTTAACCAGTAACAAAGGCTGAAGCTAAAAGATATGCAGATGTGAAAAGGTCTCCATGATGTCTGGTCTTGCCCTGAGTCCCCAGAGGCTCTGAAGTCTCTCCCATAATAGAAGATTGGCAAAGTTGGCCCCATCACAAGCTAAAATTGAAAACTGCTGCTTAGAGACTCTCAGGACAGACGCTCTAGAAATGTGCCTCCCAAGGGATTTAAAATAAAGCTCCACGAGAACCAGAGCAGTTAAGATTTAAACGGGTTACTGGAAGGCTGGAAATTACCTTCCTTGGAGGCCGATATTAAGCAGAGATTGGATCTCAATCTGTCTGTAATGTGTTAGGTCTTGTGCAGCCTGAAGGCAGGAAGAGAGGGGCAGCGAGCATTTATTAAGTACCCACTGTGTATATCACTATGACTACTGTGCAGCCATGACCAGGAGTACCCCTCTCATGCTCATCAGAGCATTTCCACGTACCTTAAAGCAATGAACTCCAGGTTCTCTCATTTGCTTGCACACTCTAGGGATATTAATGCTGCTAATTTTGCCACTACCCATTGTTCTGGGAATGTTTAAACAAAGGAGCTGATATCTTTTATTTTCAAAATTCATTTTCTTACCTAAAAATCCATACTCTGTATTGGCAACCTAAAATCTCACTCTAATGTATTTCACTCTTCTTTTTAAGGTAGATTTTGTGTGTTGACAATAGATTTTTAAGTCTTAGGAAGGAATAAATGAGAAATGGCAGATTAGACCTGAGCTTATTGCATTTAAACTATGACATGGGACATAAGCCATCTCTGAGCATGGGAGGGGAGCTGCTAGCACTTTCATAGAATAGCCCTGAGATATAAGAAATAAGAAGAGCTGGCTTGGATTCTTGGCTCTTAATCATACCTTCAGATTTTAATTTTCTTTAAACCTTTTTAACAAATGGTCTTGACTTTATTATTCCTAAGATTTTGCCTTTTTTAAGACCCTGACTTTCCAATTTGGCGCCACCAGGAATGGCTTTAAATTTTGTATGCAAAGGGAGCTTCCTACTACTGAGGACAAGAAATTCTATCAACAAAAAATGTTGTCACCCAAGGAAATAAATGAGTAAAGGAATCTTGTTTTATCTCTTTTCTATTGATTAACATAGGAATTCAGAAATAAGAAGCTGTATTCATATACACCCCTTGGCACTTTCCAACCCTTCGTGATTAAAGTTTCAATGGTATTATCAGAAGACAGGCCATAAATACAACCAAGTTCTTCCCACAGAATACTATACCAACTCAGAATTATCCAAAACATACTTTACCTTTATTGGTACAGGAATCATTATGGATAAGCCACTATAAACATCTGAAATCTTTTAATGTCCTGCACCGTAAAATTCCTTGCTTGTTCTAACTCAGTCTGGGTTAAAAGAGAGGATGTGCTTCATGCAGTTACCCTAGCATCCAAACTCCTTCTCTCTGTGGCATCGCCATCACTACTGACCTGAAAGTGTTTCCTTATTGCGGTGTATTTAGGAAAAGACAACAAGCATAGCATGTTGGGAAGATTTATGACACAAGAGTAGAAATATCATCCATCACTTTAGCTCCCCTTGGCCAGAGAAGTGATGAAGCTGAACTCAAATGGAGATAGGCAACCAGAAGAGAGAAAGGCCAAACTCAGTCATGATGAGAGATCACCAAGAGGCCAGGAAAAAAAATAGAATCTAAACAATAAATCCCTTGACATGTGAAAAGATTGGTGGAGAACTCAGCAAAAAAAGAAAAAGACATGTCATAGAACTCCAACTTAACGTTTATTTAGAATAAGAAACCTGGACATATCTCTCCCTTTCCCTATTGATTAGGGCCTTCAAGAGAGAATAGTGGGCATTCCTGACTTAGGCTGACAGATTTGTTCATCGGGGTTTTACAGCAACTCTGCAGTATTTGTCACTAACATAGTGAAATGTCTTGATCTCTTCTTATCTCTCTGCTGACCAACATCCAAATCACCCCCCAACTTTCAGGCTCCCCTTACCGGGATAAAATTACAATCGCCATTCTTCAGCTACAAGAAGAAGGGAAGCTTCATATGATGAAAGAGAAGTGGTGGAGGGGAAATGGTTGCCCTGAAGAAGACAGTAAAGAAGCCAGTGCCCTGGGAGTGGAGAATATCGGGGGCATCTTCATTGTCCTGGCTGCGGGACTCGTCCTTTCTGTGTTTGTAGCCATTGGAGAATTTTTATACAAATCACGGAAGAACAATGACATTGAACAGGTGAGTCATCTCTTTCTAAGGCAGGGTAGTTTTTACTTTTTGCTGTTTTAAGTTTGAGAATGTTAAGGATACTTTCCTGTTTGTAACAGTCTATTGAATTAGATGCCCAGAAGAGCCATTTCTGAGTTAGAGCAAAGAGCATTGAATCCCTGCCAGGTGCTGCAGGCTCTGTAGCTCTATCATTTATTTATGAGAAGAAGGAAGAGTCTTGTATACCAAATCCAATTAACACTACTTGGAATGACAGTGCAGAAATTCCAAACTCAGTTGATTTCTTTAACAGTTATTTGCTCTTAAGATAGAAACTATAGAAAGAGCAAGAGACGCATAATCCAAAATGACAGAAGACACGAAAGAACTGTCACCAGCCCTTCAGTGTACATTCTAAGCACAGGTGCTCTTGCAAAACAATTTCTATAAAAAATACACAGCAGTTATTTTTAAATTGGTCATTTACTTATTTGAGATGTAATATGTGGAGAGATAATTTATGTAACTTTTGCTATGAATATGATAAACAACACATGAAAATAAAATATATTTGAGACTTTATTTTTTTTTTAATCACATCTAAGATGATGAGCAATTCCAATAGGCAAACCATTTTATCTATTTCATTTTTAAAGGTGTTCACGCCTGGAACTTAGATGCTCCCTCCCAAAATAAATAAAATACAGAGCTCCAGGATATTATACTATTTTAACTCACTAGTTTAACTTCAAGATACCATTAGAATCTCAAAGCTAAGCACTATTACCTCTATGGCTAATATCATGAAACTCTTAATAATTTTCAACATTAGGCTTCACATGTTCATTTTGCACAGAGTCCTGCAAAGTGTATGGCTGGCTTTGATTACTAACAGATGCTAGGACCACGTTCTTTATGTGCGAACTATACTGAGTGCCCAACCCTGGAATTATTCATTGTAATCTTGTTTCTTTATGAAAACACTCCCCAAAATTAAAAAGCAATTTTAAGATTATGAAGTACCCCTTTCCTGGACCTCATTATAGAAAACTGTCTTTAATTAACAGGTAGAATAGACTGGTCTGCTTTAACTTTCAATTTGCTCTTGAGGTGTCTTGTTTTATGCTACTAATTTGAAAAATAAAAGCCTGTATATATTATGCTTTTAATGTGCTGCTTCATAACTGCTGGCTTCATTTGATTTAATTTTTCATTTAAACAGTCATTCTTGCTTTTTATTTATTCACTTTATTTATTTTTTTCCATTTCTTTTGCATGCAAGGCTTTTTGTTTCTTTTATGGACTGCAGTGTAAACAAACCCATCCGACCAACTCCACTTCTGGGACTACTTTATCTACAGATGTAGAGAGTGGCAAATTATTACGAGAGGAAAAGGGGATCCGGACACAGTCCTCAGTCCATACTGTATAACTGAATTTTTTTAAAAGTTGTTTCCAGTAGAAGTGTTTGTAATGAACGTTGTTTGTGACTGCATCTATTAAACTGAAGTACCCAGTCTGCCCTTTTCCTTATATTAGCAAACTGTACAGACACTACACCAGGCTCTCAGGTCAGGCGGCTGGACATCTGTGCAATCTATACTGATGCAGGGTTTTAGAAGGGAAATGTAGAGACATGGATGAATGTATATATAGAAAACTATTCTCTCCAAAACTGTCATCTTGTGCTTTCTTTATGCATTAAAAATGAATGACATTTTCTTCATAAGAAAAATCAAGACACAATACGGGGCAATGCAAGGGAAATTGCTAGTTTGGTGCACTTCTTTTTATCTTTATGAACTTCTCCCCCTTCTTTCCCTCTCCCTGTCTCATGTGTTCTTTAGACCTACATATTTCAAACTTTCTATAGCCATGTCTTTTCAACAAGTATGCCAGTAACTCTCTAACATTGTCAATTTTTAACTAAATTGGTCCCAAGATTTTAAATGCACTTTTACCCAAAACCTCAAAGGTGCCTTGGCTCTTAAAGATTCAGAAACCATCACTGAAAGGATACTGGTTGAACTTGAATTTGAAGGAGAATGACCTAACCTGAGCCTCTCTCAGGGATGTGAGACACAGTCAAATATGATTTCTGGACAGGATCTCAGCAACATCAGACTTTCAAAGAGCAGGTAGCAGTCATGTGTAGGTGTAGAGCCCCTGAGAACCTGATTAGCTTCAAGCCATGTACTATTTCCTGGAAGAGCCAAGCAGTGTCCTAAACTGTGAACTAATTCATGACATCTTCCATTTGCTGCTCATCCGCACTCACCCTGTGCAATGATGAGTATCTTCCCACACAACGTTACTGCACTTTCTTCCCACTCACTTAAGATAACAGTAGTTCTTCTTGAAGCCATCTTCTGAGCCTTGCCAAGTTCACACTCATTTCCCTGGACCCATCACCATTATTAATACATTTTAAGTGTGCTGTGGAGACAGGCAAGGTGGAGAAAATAAATGCCAGAGACAATTTCCATACACATTAGTCACAGATCTCTGCAGATTTATTTTCTACCTTCACTCAAAGCAAATAATCCCCACACCAACTCAGTTTGGTGACACGGAAAGCCAATGCCATGCTTGATTTGGTGTGACAAGGAGTGTCTGCTGTTTGCACTGAGTTCATTTCCCCTTGGCAGAGAGTAGGGGAACTGAGCTGCCTCTCCTCTCCTTTCAATATGGAAGCAGTTGATCTTTGCTTTCTGTCAGGAGATTTCCTCTTGACTTATCAAGTGATCCCCTAGAATACACTCCAGAGAAGGAGGTTTCTGGCATCTGGACAATCATGCTGCATGACCTTCTTGCTTAGATTTAAATGGGTTCTAGGATCTTAGTCACAGCTCCTTCCAATTAACTTTATATTTTCTCAGTAAAGCATGATCAGAAAATTTGACTCCTGCACTGACTGCTTCGCAGCCCTGTTCTTTAAATAAATTAGCTCTTATGAAAATACCTAAAAATTATATTACTATCTATTTACTGATATTAAAGTGGGGAAAGGCTGCTGTGTGTCTCTAGTCAGAATTCACATTTTCAGGATCAATAGAATCAGATTACCGGGTAGGATAAGTCTTAGTTTCATGACTTATTGATTCAGCAGACAGAATCCACAAGGTGCTTATGGTTATTTCCCAAAATCTATTTAATACACCAAAGTGGCTATAAAATTTTCTGAGTGACTGATGATACAGAAAACTCAAACTGGCAATAACTAGCAAAATTCACCTTCCTGCATAGACCATTCTTAAGTTTGATTCATAGATGAGTAAAGGAGCAATTTCCTTCCAAAGTTAATACTAGAAGGGCTTGGGATATAGCTTATTTGGAGAATGCTTACCTAGCTCGCTTGGAGCTTCTGTGGTGCGTCCCAGTCCCAGTTATGCATAAAACCATGTATGGTCACACAAGACTATAATCCCAACACTCAAGAGGTAAAGACAGGAGGATCAGAAAATCAGGACCAACTACATATTGAGTGTAAGAGAAGCTTGGGCCACAGGACACTTGTCTAAAAAAATTTTTTTAAATAAATAAATGGCATTTTGGATTTGTTTTAGACTGTATGCTATCTAATTCTGACATTTACATAGTATTTTACAGTTTTCAAAATGTTTATACATACATCGATTTGATCCTTTCAGTGATTTTAATTCAGATTTATTTTCAGAAATCATGGATATTAGAGTCCAGAACCTTGAGTCATGACAATACAGTTAAAAGAGAATTTTATAAATTATCCAAACTCAGGTTCATGCCCAGCCACGTGTGGCATCATTGTGTAGAATCACTGCGTTTCAGTTGCTAAATATTTTCCAGCTTCAGTTTTCTAACATCTAACACTAGGAGGTCACCTTCTAGAACACAAAGTGGTTTTGAAGAAGTAATTTTCAAAATAGGTGCCACTGGCAAGCAGTTAATGAAGTTTTCATGGCTAAATAACTCAGAGGGAATCAAACTCAACATTCCCTTACTGTGTGGTAGTTTAGTTTATTAAATATCTAATATGGTGCTGTGGATGGAGAATTTCCAACCTATTCAGTATCTCATGCCCTTAGGTCATAGTGTCTTTTCTATAAAGCAACTGGAAAGACCTGTGTCCCCATATGATACTGTCTACATATACCATGAGACCTAAATGAAATCACATCATGGCATAGAACGTAAAATTACTTTAGTCTTTATAATAAATACTGATCAACAAATATGGCACCCTATAAAAAAATTAAATATTTCTCTCTGGTCACATGAGCAGTCAGAAAATGATCAGCATCTTAAAACCAACCTAGATTTAGAAAATGAGATTATGAATATAAAGATTCAAACCCTGTCCAGTTTTTCCTAAGCACGTGTTAAAAATGAAGAGCAAAGTCACTACACTCAAGGGAAGGGCCTGCATCAGAGAAATGTGAGGATTTACATGAGTAGCTTTGGGCAGTCTCTCCAGAGAGTAAACTCTAGTGTTAGGTCAAGGCAATTGTAACCGTTTGAGACACTCAGTTGTTTCTAATAGTCAAGTAGAGTTCTGACTCAATAATCTAACCTGTACTTGAAATATGAAATCGGATCCTGATTAATCATTGCTTTGTATGAATTGACTCAAACCAAAGATGGAGCTACTAATTCTAAGTGACAGATGATAGATAGAAGATAGATAGATGATAGATAGATAGATAGATAGATAGATAGAAGATAGATAGATAGATAGATAGATAGATAGATAGATAGATAGAGGATGGAGAGAGAGGAGGGGGGCATATTTGGCATCTGATAGATATAAAATGGACTATTTATGTGGAGACTCCAAGAAAAAAATGTGTATCTTTAAGACAGAAACTTCATGATATTGATAATCTCAACATTTATTGGTAAAACATAGATCTATTCTTACTCAAAATGATCAAGTAAGTAGTTTGTTGCTGCCTTGGGCCTTTGTAGATATTTTTTTCTACTTCTCCTCTTCTTTTGTCCAAACTTCTAACAACCAGTTCTTGTTGCCATGGCAACAACTGCTGTGACCACATTGACCTCTCCAGGGTCCATTGCATTTCAAGTGAAATTTAGAACAAAACCCATCAGACCATATTTGCATCATTAGTTCAGAGAATTTAGTGTAAATCACGATCAACCGGAGGAGTGATTTGCAGTTCATACACTCAAGCGCCATATGTTCACATGATGGACACAGCCAGGAATCAACATGTTTCATCAAGCCTGAAAAAGGATATTTAAAATCCGGTGTCTGCATTAGTTTCCATTAAAGTTACCTTGAATGTATTAATTTTCTCCAAAATCAGATCATAAACATGACTCTTGAACTATCTTGAATGCTAAGGATTGGTTGATAGTTTTTTTTTTAATATAAATTTATTTCACAATAATCCTGAGTATAGTTGCTTTACTTTAAAGCACTCGGCAAACATGGGCTTTTATAGCCACCTACCTTGAACATAGCAGTTTTGTTAAGTTAGATGGTAAGCATCAATTTTTATAACACAGTAGCAGGTTGTGAGCTATATTTTTAAAATACTGCTTAAAGTCAAGCAGAGAGGCAGAAAGGTATTAAAAGATTGAACAAAGGCATCACTAATAATATTATATTAATTTGTTTCTTCATAAGTCTGTCAGTCACCTAATTCAAAAAAGAAAAATAACAAAGCTTCATATTGTACTTCGCTGTTTTAGACAAAAATTATAAATTGAGTTTTAACATTTTTTTCAGCAAAACTACATAAACAATATGAAAATCAGCTGGATTCATATGATTATAAAGTTATTCAAAAAATCGTTTTCAAAAGTCCTCACTGTATTTGACAAGCATTATGTTATATTATTTATGAGCCATAATGCAATACCACAGTGAATTCCAATTACTTCCAAGCGTGTGGTGTTTCTACTACAAGGTCTGTTTACTAGTAAGCCTGAACACAGAAAAGCAAAGGGAAAGAACACATTTTTCCTGTACTGCTTTCTGTACACATAGTTGTTGCACACGGTATCATAAATTCATCCCTGGCAGAGAGTAAAGGGTCCCTGCTTGCTGCCGACCTTGTAGCTCACCTGTAGGGACCATCTCACTAAGCTTCATCTGTCTGTAGATTGTTCTGTCCAGATGCACAGGAATTAAAATCATTTCGGCTTTCAAAATTCCTTCCATAGAAACTGGCAAAATGGGCAAGAAGGTTCTTTCTTCAACTTTCAAAGAATTTCTATTTACAAGTGTTAGAGTATGCTGGGAAGAGCAAGCCAACCTGCAGTTGCACAGCTGCATGGTTTCACATCTGGCCAAACTTCAACTTCTTCGATGTTAGGCTGGATCCAACTGATGGCTAAACTACCCAACAATGGGTGTGGTCCTCACAATGTATACACAGCAAAACTACCAAGGAAAATCAGAGATTGAGTGACATTACTGTAGCTTCCGCAACAATTAAGACAGTTTAATAAACTTAGCCATAATTGCCTTTCTTCCCAATTTTCCAACTGGATGACATTTTCAAATTTAAAATAGTCAAATGCAAAATAATCAGCTTCTAAACAGAAGGCTTCCCTGATCTTATCTGTGAGTGGTTTACAACCACAGAAACTAAGAAACTTCTGTCCACAAGGAGTCTGCCAGAGTCTGGCACCTTTCCATGCACTTCCAAGTGTCTACAGCTCCACTGTGTCCTCTTTGGTCTGATCAATTTTTTTAACAAATGATGCAGGCGCCTGTTGGTTTTGGATTGGTGGGAAGACTGCCTTTTATCACAGAAATGAGGAGACATTTAGTATTCATCTACAAATCCTTTCTTCCATATACAAATAATGCTGTCTTATAAACCCAACTCTAAATATCCTATGTGACCCAATAGGATTAAAATAGTCTTGAGAATTAAAACAGTTCAGTTCTCCATACTGCTGTTCAATGGCCATGTGACTCTGCCCAAGTGACTTTGCTTTCCTCAACCTGTTCCCTCAACTTTAGGCAGATAGAATTTGAGGTTACCATCTCACCAAAAAATGATTTTTAAATATACTAGAAAATGGAAAAGAACATATCAGAAGTAGAATGGAAATAAAATCCTTAGTGTACATGTTTTAAGATGGCTCTGTATGTCTGCTAAACATATTACATTTTTAAGATGATAAGAAGGATTACATTGCCCTCCCAGTACACTTCAGTGAAAGGCCTTCTGTGAACAGAGAAAAGAATGCAGTCAGACAACACAGCATCAAGAGTGAGGAGATGTCCATACAATCGAACATATGCAAGTTGTTCCAAACTGTGTACTACAGAAGTGGGTCCTTCTCAACTTTGGTGAACCTATATATTAAATCAAAACACAGAGAGAGAGAGAGAGACAGAGAGACAGAGACAGACAGAGACAGACAGAGACAGACAGACAGACAGAGAGATAGAGAGACAGAGACAGAAATAGACAGAGGCAGGGACAGACAGACAGACAGACAAACAGACAGAAGCAGAGAGCAACAAGGAGGCATGTACATAGACAATTCTTGGAAGCATAGAATTGATTACATGCAAGTTGATAAAGGAGAAACAAACAGGACACAGTATGTGATAGGACCCACGTCTGAAAGCAGAACTTGTCTAAGAATGCTGGGAAAGATAGACCAAAGAAATAGCATGCATTTGTTTTCCATTACGTTGCCCTCCCCATATTTGCTTTATCAAGCTAGAGAGGGGTCAGCATTTGAGTACCAAGTTGACTTCAAATTTATTACCCAGCAGTGTTCTTGGGTATACATGACTTTTAACTTCAGGATTCATATGTTTCATTAAATAAATCAACTGTCCTAATTCAAGTAGTTTAGAAGTAGCAGCAATTCAAATTCAGACGCTGGAGGAATATAGACAATACTGTTTTCCTAGCTTATTTTGCTCCCCTTCCCCAATTTTTCACCACTGGAAGAAAAGACAACACTGAGGACAAACTACACATGCTTAGATGCTACTTGAATTTCTAAAGACCATTCCAGAGTCTACTTCCAACTCAAGACAGTGCAGAAAAAATGGAAATCTCAGAAGAGGCCTAAGGGAATGGTGAAAAGAAATACCTTTATTGGCTTCACTAGAGGCAGTCTAGGAAGTGGTAAGATTTGTAGAGAAACTTCCATCTGACTGTCTCTACAATGGCAGGACATCAGTTTATAGCCAATGAGCCTATGGAGGGCTTCAAAAAGACTTTCTCAAAGTCACAACAGAGACAATATCCGAAAGACCCATGCCCTCCCTCAGAGGGGAAAAAAAAAAGCTTGTTGGAGGTTTAGAGAATCATAGCAGGTTGGTTGACGTTAAATGAAAAGACACATAGCCCAGAGACCATTGACAGACCATTAGAACCACAGGCATCTCTGGTGACTTAGCCGAGATATAGCGATGTCCACAAAGTAATAGAAGTCACACCAGTGAAAGATAAAGAGTCCAAAAGCCGTCAGATAATAGTGGCTCCCAAGCTCTTTAGACCCTCTCCTAATTCCAGACAGCCTTCAGAAAGAAAAGTTGGAGGAAAGGGGCGTGGCAGTAAACAAAGAGGCCTGGCTTAGCTGGTCCATTAACCAAAACATTTCCAACCAAAAGTGGATTTTCTTCATCTGACAAGATCTGATAGTGGACAGAGAACCACCAAGCTGGGTTATGGGTTTTTACTTAATGGAATCATATGTTTAAAAATATCTTTTTAACATGTTAGTTTATAGCTCAAGAAAATGAGTGTCCACCACAGTGGATATAAGTTGGTGCTTCCGAATGGAAGACACCATAAACAAGCATTACAAGTAACTGAAACCCTACTTCTGGATCGATGGTAAAGCTAGCCATTCTAAAGAGGAGGAAAAGCTTTTGGAAATTTATTCTCATGGCCCTACCTCATTTATGAAAAGCTTTGAAAAAACAATAAAAAAATAGAACAAGCCCTCCTCATGAAAGAGTCCCCATCAGATCAGGTCATGCAGTGCTGCAAGCCAGAGAGAAGTAAAAGCATTGAGAAATGAGCTATCTTACCATAGTGACTCCGCAGACAAGAAAGTTACTAGGAGTGGCTTCTGCTAGAGTGGAAGTGTACATCTCTGCAAGGAGAGTTGCTGACCTTTACAAAGTCTGTGCAAAGCCCATCCCCTCTGCAGGAAATTTCTTTGCCTCCAGTTACGGGGCTGAAGTGGGCCATTCTGCATCCTTCTCTCTCTGCTCATCAGTCACTTTTGCTCCCTTTCTGGAGCAAGAAAAGTTCCATGTGCCCTTCAGAGGCCATGGACATTTGACTTGAGCATGGTGGGGAGGGAAAGGTAAGGGGCTGCTTCCCAATTACTCCCTAGACCTAGGACCAGCTTCTCTTGTCCCATGGCTGAACTGCTAGACTTGAAGAAGATCTACAACTGTACCTTCGCGAACCATTCTTTGCTCGTGAACCATTCTTTGTTCTACCTGTGTGCTGCATCAGCAAAGCTGATGCAAAGTTGGGTCTCTAAGGTCAAACATGCAATTCAGTTCATTTGTTTTGGTCTCCCCTTCTTACAAATACACAGCTATTATAGCAATAGGTTCAAAGGAGGATCTTCTACCAGTTGCCCAAAGTGTATTTAAAAATGTAAAAATTCAAATCCTCTCTCTGGAGATCTAGCATCCCTACCTTCAGGACAATTCTTACAAAAGTTCTCATTAAAACTTTAAAAGTGTGTGTGGGGTGAATGGTTGAAATTCAGAAATATGAGTAAAGAACACATAAATTAATATGAAAATGCTGAATTGCTTCAGTGCTAACCCCACATCTCTAAGACTCCCAGGTAATCACCTGTAGTGTTAAGGCAAAGAATTTACTTGTACTCATTTACTTAATTTTTATGAGTTCATACCCTGAAGAAGTAACCAATATGAGTAATTTCTTTAAAACTTTAAATTCTATTTGGATTCAGTATGCTGTACCACAATGTATTTATTATTGATAGAAAAATACATTTCCCATGTCAACCTTTAAATAAAGATTAACCGGAAAGAAGGTCATTGTGCCTCTCAGATTGTTGGTTACTCCTCATGCACTGTAGGTACATGCTTACAATTTGATAGCCTGGACAGAAAAACTGAAAATATTCAGGAATGAATCCTGCTGATGGGGAGCCTTCAATCTAGGATCTGAGAAGGCAATGATCCTGGTTCCAGGAATGTAATGTTGTAGGAGCAGGAGGAACATGCTGGTTATGTGTACGTGCCAGGGGAGGAAAAAACCAGAACTTTACATTAATTACCTATGAGGGGCCAATTCAAACAGCACCAAAGGTACAGAGAAATGGCCTGGACAAAGAAGGTATGTAGGTTCGGAGATAGGGTAAAGGCTGGTAGCCAAGATATGAAATGGTTTCTCGGGGCACATGTCTCCTCTAATCCAGGATTTTCAATATGGATGAGGGGCAACTCCCTCACTAGCTCTCAGGTACAGCCAATATATTACCACTGTTATGGAAACTAAGATTATGATCAACATTCAGCCTCTGTGATGCAAGGACATGTGATTAAAAGGTCACCCTGAGTTCTGAATGGACTCAGAAAAATAATAATGTCAAGGCAAATGCTACCCAAATTGTTATGGAACACAAGAACCTTACATAAGACAGTTCATGCATAATTACTACAAGAGTGGCCCTCATATGCCTTCCTTTACTATATTTCGGGGGGAAGGGGGTCAACTTTGTTGTCAGTCTCAGATCAGTAGTCCTGTGATAAAATAAAACCTTGGTACAAGTAGGTGACCATTCTTCTGAAAGCCTTGTGGTAGGACATGTATACTCAGGTTTGTTCTGATCCAGTCTTTCAAAGGTTTCTTTGTCTTTAAGCCCACACAATGCTGAACATTCTAGGTTTGCAACCAACAGACTGCAAGATAAAAACCAATGCTAAGATTGTGAATGTTTGAAATTTCTTACTTTAAAAGTTGAGACTTAGATTCCATGGAGCAGAGCAGTAATGTGACCACACCATGATAAAGCTACTACAATAATCCCCTTGTTTCTTGGAAATCTATTTCTCTTATATCTCAAATTTTACTGAAAATGGTATTTCCAAAAAATTTGAAATCATAGGTTGTGTTTAAAAGCCTACAAAAACAGTGAATGAATATGTTTATAAAATAACAATATCACTAACATCTTTCTTGTCAATGTTTAACATTAAAATTTATCAACTATGTCAATGTCACAGAGAACTTCATGTATTTGAATTAATGGGAAAAATTATTCCAACATAAAGAGTTACTATGTTACTAGCTAGGTTTCTTGTATTACAGGCTATGGCTCCTTTAAAAAGCTGTTAGGAGAACTCACATAAGCATCAAATAGTTTTCCTAAATATTTTTCTAAATGCACAAATGAAACAAAATATGTAATGTGTAGATGCTAGGTTTACAAAAAGTCAAGCAGACATTAACAATCTATGGCAATTGATAACCAGTATGAAGACTATCAGAAAAAAACTAGGTCTTAAAATATTGTAAACTCACATAACATTCTAAGACACTTTCTTGACACTTTGAGGGGAAAATCTCTTCTGGATCATATTTTGTTTTAGATTTTTCTGATATAGTTTATTTGAGAAACCAAACAACGAGAATAGTTTTTTAAATGATTTATGTCATATAGTATGGGTACTGAACCTACAGCCTCATGCTTGTAACTCTACAATGAGGTACAGCTAGGGCGCTACCTCCTGTCCCTTCCAGGACAACATCCACAGTACGATGGTCAAAGGTATAGGAGAGGTTGCATAATTTGCATTCAGACTCGCACTAGCACCATGAAATCAAACATCTGGGGCTAAGCTAAAGAAGGCACCATGAAGTCAGCAACTAAAAAAGGAAAGCAAGAGAAACTAGAAGGCAGGAAAGGGCATATGGGAGAAATGCTCAGATCAGGCGAAGCAAGGAAGACAAATGTACTTAGGAAAGCAAGTCCCCCAAGCATGTCATTCTCCCTTGAGAAAGCAGGAGAGCTCCAGCTCAAGATGAACGGTCTGTTTGGGTCTCAGCTAGAATAATGTGTTCCTCGGGTCCCTTTCCTCTAAAAGAAGTTTTATACACACACACACACACACACACACACACACACACACACACCGCTCACTTTATCTTTGAACACTATAAAGAACAGCACACACAAGTTCATTTACAAGAGACTTTTCCCACAGTCTTCCCATCATGGAAATCTGTCGTCTTGTGGACCTAAATGGCAAGCGACTATACTCAGGAGTCACTCCTGTCTGATGTCTAAGCACTAATTCTTCCTTCAACACAGTTTTCACACTGATATTTCACACACAAGCACTGAGACATGTTCTGGACTAGAAAAGGATAGTGATCATGAATATTGAAATTTTCTGGTTTAAATCTAGCTTAACTAAAAAAGAAATTGCTGCATGGAAGGGTGGACAACGGCTTGACTCAAAGAAGCATCCACATTTCCACTGTCTTCTCTCTAAAACGTGAAATAGTCAGTGGCTGCATAGTTGAATATCTTCACTGCAGCGATACAATGGTATTGTAATAAACCTATTGACAATGTGGCTGTTATTACATTATTCTCTCTCTCTCTCTCTCTCTCTCTCTCTCTCTCTCTCTCTCTCTCTCTCTCCTCTCCCTCCTTCCCTCCTTCCCTCCCTCTCTCTCTCTCTCTCTCTCTCTCCCTCCCTCCCTCCCTCCCTCCCTCCCCACACACACACACACATAACCTACTCACTGAATTTTCATGATAGCTCTAGGAAAAAAACTCTGTTATAGTGCCATTTTCTAAACAAAGAAATTGAGTTTAAAAAGAGAATATCCCAATGTAAGTAAGCTACTAAGTTTCAACGCCAGCGTCCTGATGCTAATGGCCGATTTCAAACTTTAAGTCGTTGCCAGGTAGAGATATGTTAGCAATGTGAGCACCACATGCCCAGCAATAAGCAAGCCTACAGCCAGAAGGCAGCATCTCCACTGCAAAGGGCAGGGGAGGGAGGACAAAGAACTGCTAGGAGTCTCGACCTGCAATCACACTGCCACTAGAGAGAGGTAATTGACTGAATGCTTAATGCTGTCTGTCAAAGGCAGCATCTAGAAATTTAAATCATCACCTGAAAAATCAATGTGTCCATGGCCCAATGAATAGGAAAGAGCTCCTGAAGATGCCAAACCCAAATTTGCATATTGAACTTTTGAATCAAGCAGAAGTCACAACTGCTATTTATCTAGATTCATCATGATCCTCCATTTAAATGATCATCCTGACATCAGAAATGCCCCGTGCCTAAATAAATAAATAAATACAGAAACAATATAGGCTTTAGTGTGGATTCTGAGATTATACAGGGCTGAAAATCTAATGGATGTGAGCCCATCCCACGCTACCCTGACATGCCCCTCTGGGCGAGCAATGACCTTCACTGGTCCATTTCTGGAGAATAAGAAGTCCTATCATTTACTGTGCTCAGGCCGACAGGGACCTTAAAGGTCATTTTTCCTTGTGGCTGTATCAAAAATTTGGAAGCAAAAAGGTCAGCCCCAGTATCTTGCCATTTTCTTTTTGACAGTCAGAGACAAAATCAGAGTCAAAAGTTTGCTACCAAAGACAAAGAGACCAGATCACCTGTAAGATAAGGTTCCCTCATTCTCACACTAAAATCAATGAGTAAGTACTTTTGATCAAAAATCAAAGATTGTTGTATTTTAATGCAGTCTAAACTTTTAAAGAAAATCACAATTGAAGGTTATAGTTGAAATTGAAAATTAGATAAATTGAAATTGAAAATAGGTAAAAATTGAATACCATCTCTCTACCCAAAATAGAGAAGGGATTATTCAACCAACACTTTCTTCACTGTGTGAAGCTACATTTTTTTACTGTTTGAAGTCAAAATATTAGGAATACTTAAATTTAAATCCATAGGAGTTAAAAACAAAATATCAAGACTATAATTGTGTAAGACATTTTTATGGGGAAAAATTTCACAAAACTCTTATAGTGATTTTTTTTTTAAATCTAAATATATGTGATTTCCACTGAAATAAATTGAGGCTATCAGTCCATATAAATGGAGCTATACAGTATTTCCTTTTTTGTTTTTTCTTAGTATTTCCAATAATAATTTCTGCCCATTTACCTAATGGGCAAGGTTTGTATGTAATAATATTTATAAAATCTTGGCACTCTTACTTTCTTTCATCTTGTCTCTCCTTTTAAATGATCATCCAGAAATCATAAATGCCTAGTGGCAAAATAAATAAATAAACAAACAAGCAAACAAATAAACCTTGTGTTTAAATCTCAGATCAAAACTAACACAACACAATCTATCAAAATTATGCTATAGACATTCATCTGATGTTGGCTGAAGTACATATATTTGACATAGCATAATGCTACAAATAACCGTATTTCATTTGTGATACAACCATGGCAGGGAACTCCTGTGGCCACTGCATACCTAAACTGACAGGGAACTAGCAAGTGTCGTCTGGACTTTCTGTTTTTAATGCCATAGCAAATTAAAGTGAAAATCATATGCTATGAATACATGCTTCAAAGATGAAAGTCTCTCATTAATCACTAGATTTTTCAAAAGGTTTGTATCTAAAGCCTAAATTTGTAGGCTAAATTGGACTTTTGAATCAAGTAGAACCTACAACTGCTCTTTATCTAGATACATCAAGAACGTTTCAAACTACATTTTCTTAAAGTGTAAGTTCAAACACCAACACTTAGACTTTTCCAAACCTAAGAGGTCAATGTCTTCCTATGAGGCAGGAAACACCAGGTTATGTGCAGCCAGCTGACCATCGGCCATGTCTGTGCTGGACCTAATCACATAGGAACAATGCCTGCACACATATCATGCATTCAAAGGGTTTTATATCATCCTAGAGTTGTGATTTTGAAGACAATAGCACAAAACTTGAGAACTATACACACTCAGCAAAGCGGAACTACAATACAGTACTATCCAACACGAGCAAAGGCTTTACAGCAGGTCTTTGGAAATGACTCTGAAGAAACATTCTATAGCTGGTGAACAGCAATGTCCTGTTTCCCAGCCACAGCCCCTGGCCATGCCGTGGCCAGTCTATTTTGTGTCTCTGCAAGTTGGACAATTTCCGATGCTTCATATAAGTGGATCCTGCAGTTTTTGTCCTTCTGGGCAGCCTTATCTCACTGGAGAACATTTTCAGAGTAATCTCATCAAAAAAGTAAAGCTGTAGATCCCTGTAGGCAGGAATGTGTCCAAAGTGCTTATCTTGGATAGAAGAAACGACAGCGAATTATGTGGCATTGGCTGTTGATATAGCGTGCATGCAGATACACATAGCATATTGTCATGGAGATATGTACATATATTTTTTTCTGCATATGCTTAACATTGTTCCACCATTCCTCCATCTTCCTTTGTGTGGCACCATTATTTTCCATTTCAACCACAGCTGCGTCATTGATGCTGCCAGAATCTCTGGTTTTTTTGAAGAAAATATACAATTTAAAATTGTGTTTTTTCTTTTTTTTTATCAGAAAGGAAAGTCATCAAGACTTAGATTTTATTTTAGGAACAAAGTAAGGTTTCATGGGAGCAAAAAAGAAAGCCTTGGTGTAGAGAAGGTTTGTTCATTTTCTATAGCATTACTGAAGTGTCGTATGCCTTGATAACCCTATCAATGTTTGGATCATCTCAGTGGGGGAAATGCCTTAATTTAAGTCTATTTTGCTGTCTCAGCAAAGGTAAGTTGTCTATTTTGAGAGCCTTGAGTTTTGTTGGGTTTGGTTTGGTTTGGTTTGGTTTTTTTCTTAAACTGGGAAATTCTATACCAGTGTGTCTGTCAATAAAGTATAGTCTACTGAGTTAACTTACTGCCTCAGTTTCCTTAAGTATAAAATACAGGTGGCCAGTGGGTGGAGGAGGAGGTGATGGGAGTTGGCCATTAGTTATGAACCTACCTTAAAACAGTAACTTATGTTCATAAAGCAGTAGGCAAGAGATACAAGTCAATGCAGGTTGGTCATGGGTCCCAGGATACTGATACTCTCTTATTTTGTGCTCTCTAGTGTCTCTCTTTCAATGCCATCATGGAAGAGCTGGGAATCTCACTCAAGAATCAGAAAAAATTAAAGAAAAAGTCAAGAACTAAGGGCAAATCTTCTTTCACAAGTATCCTTACTTGTCATCAGAGACGAACTCAGAGAAAAGAGACTGTGGCGTGATCCAAGAACACACCTGTAAGAAGAAAAGGGCCATGCCCACGACACATATTTGGAGGACAGATTTCTGAGGAATGTGAGGCGTGTTTCCACTTATCTTTATCCATAACTCCAATCATGGATAGAGGAGAAGAAATGCACAATTTTTAAAGCTCACATAGATATTACTTGAGAAGTAAAACTGATTCTTTTCAGATGAATTTGTATGCACACTTATTTTGAATTTTTTCTTTTCCTCCAATAAATTGCTATGTGTGCTTTCTAAATAATAATAAACAAGCGGATTTTGTTTTTCATAGCAAGTTTAAGCCTCAGTTTGTTCCCTACTTTCTCGCCTCCTTCCTAGTGCTGAGTGTTAAGGATCACTAGCTACAGAATTTGGTGTTCTGGGGAATCTGTTAATACTGCCATTTAGGACTGAGTTTAAAAATAGTTGCTTTCAGTTTATAAAAGGTACCTGCTTAATATAGAAAGAAAAGCCATTCGTCTTTGCGTTCCAAAAAATCAATTTTTATAAACAGTTTAAATATTATCTGAACATTAGCAAGTATATTATAAAAGAATGATTTTTAAGGGGAAAACATATTTAAAAAATAAGTGTTCACCACATTCTAAAGCATCATACTGAGATCATGTGAGAAAAACATACTTGTTCTCTGACCTCAGACACACGAGAGGAAAATGGCTACTGCAGGAAGCCAGGTCAGAATGTTGATGTCAGAAGCTGGACAGGCATGCAGAGGCAGCTGCCTGAGGGGCAAAGCTCTGGGTCTGTAGAGTGGCCCAGACGCCGTTAAGTGATATACTATGCAGGAAGAAGATGGAAGCCGTAAGGGTCCCAGGCACCGTGTTCAAAGGTACTCACGTAAAAAACAAAAACAAAAAACAAAAACAAAAACAAAACGGGATATATTGTTATGTTAGGTGGGAAGAAGAGTTCAAAACATTTAAAACGTAAAATGCAATGTGTGATGAGCCCAAGGGCAACCATCACTCTAGCTGAGGGAAAATAGAAGGAAAGAGGACTGGGAAAGAAAACAGGAGAGCACACCAGAGGTTCTTCCATGACCCAAAAGGTTAAGTCTGAACCAGATCAGAGAGGAGAAAGCACAGGACCATGGGGGTCACCTTGGGATGATTCAGTTAGCAATTCAGCAAGAGTCATGAAGGACCAGTGGAAACGGGGAAAAATGGTGTAATTTGGAGATGTCACCTACCTAGTGGAAAACTGCTGTCATTCATCTTGCTGAAAAACAAAAGAAAGAAGAAATTAACTCAATGTTTCATTTACTTAAGTCTCATTTTTTTTAAGAGAAAATGATTATTTCCTAAATTCAGGAAACTTTAAAGCAGTTCCATCAGACTCTAAATACAAACGTATTTCCACACATGAAAACAGCAAACGCACTTATAATCCTGTCACTTGAGAAGTGGAGGTAGAGGGACCAGGAATCCAAGGCAAGCCTCTGCTACATAGAAAGTTTGAGGCCATCCTGTACTACATGGATAATTTCCCCCACTCACACACAAAGAAAAGACCCTGAAAAATGGCAATAAAGATACTGAAGAGCTATTTTGCTCAACAGTAACCAATACCCAGGATTCAAATTAATCAGATTTTTTATTGACAATAAATAGAAGAAATGGACCGAAAAGGATGGATTAGAGGGGAGATGGAGTTGAGGTGGGAAGAGTAGAGAAAGGGAAAACACCAGTTTCACTTCCCTTCTCAAAATTACAATCAGGAGATACATTGTGTGAGGAAAGAATCTAGTTTTAATAAATAGGGAAAAACAACATATTAAAATAAAATTAAAGAGGGGTTGGAGAGATGGCTCAGAGGTTAAAAGCACTGGCTGTTCTTCCAAAATCCCAGGTTCAATTCTCAGTAACCACATGGCAGCTCACAAATGTCAGTAACTCTGGCTCCAGAGGATGACACCCTCACAAAGACATACCTCCAGGCAAAGCACAAATACACATAAAATAAAAATAAGTCAGTTTAAAATAAAATTAACTGATAGCAATGGTTTTCCCATTAAACATTGTAGGCTTTAAAAAGCACTCTTTCTTGTGATGAAAAAAGAAAACTTTTTGTAAATAAAAACGTATCATTAAAAAGTTGCGATAGAAATATAATCAGTCCTGTTTCCACAGCAAAATGTCAGTCAAGTTACTTGTAACTTGAGGAAATCTGAATGAAGCATTGCAAATCATTGTTTACTGAATCATATTAACCCTAGATACCTAAAGGTAGTTTAGAATGATATTTTGGAAAGGAAAATGTAACTTATTCACATCACTAAAAACTGTATCAAATTACTGTATTTTGCATTTTAATAGTTTTATTTGTTCCCATTTTTCTCCTTTTTGAAAATATTTGTTTTCACATCTTATACTAATTTCTTAAGATAGAAGTATATAAAATTCTAATATTTAAAGCATATTGAATGTCAGTCTCGCTATAGAGATACTCAAATGTCCAATCCTTTGTCTTCTGCTTTCATTTTTGTTGCTGTGTGAAAACACTATGGCCAAAAGTTACTCACGGAAAGAGTTTATTTGGGTTTCACTTCCAGATCCATCACTGAGGGAAGTCAGGGAAGGAACTCAAGTAAGATCTTAGAGAAGAAACCATGGAGAAATAATGTTTGCAGGCTTGCTTACAGGCTTTTCCTTAACTAGCTTTCTCATACTGCCCAGAACCATCTGCCCAGGGAATGGTGCCACCCATGGTGGGCTGGGTCCTCCTATAGTAATTTACAAACCCCTCAGACATGCTGCAATCTGACCTACGAAATTCTCCCTCAGTTGAATCTAAGTAACAGCCTTTCCCTCTCAACTTCATAACTGCATTTTCTTTCAAATAATAAAAAGTTTTCTATGTGAATTTCTGTTAAAAGTATATTGAAGTAGGCAAAATTGCCAAAGAAAAATTTTTTAAAGCCAAGTACAAATGCAGTACACAATCACCTGATGATTTCATCCATAAAATTCCATCCACATGCCTGGTTCTGTGTGAATCTGTGTGCTTCCCCCAGTGAAGAATAGAGTAAGATAATGAATTCAGAAGCCAGAAGAAACTGCAGAAAATTTGGAACCTGGTCCAGAAAAATTCCTGAGAACAAGCATTAATCTCTGAGATTTTCATCCGAGTCACTAAAGAGCAGTGACTCATACAGAGTTATGTACAAATCAATGGTAAAGTTAATTAAAAAGGATGTCTAACATTTCTTCCTTCAGCAATTTCCTTGATGCTAAAAGAATTAGATTGCCCAGGTGAGAGATTCGGGACGGGAAAGAAAGGTCGGGGTTGCAGGAAAAGCTATGTTCACAGTTAAAATTGATTTTCCATTCACATCTCACCTGGCCCTCAATGCAGAAAAAACAGAAAAGAGACAACTTCCTTCCCCTGTGGGTTGAACACCCACCTGGGGCTCTGACTTCTCACTCAAAAGGAAAAGGAGATTCATCTGGGGCAGGAGACCTCTGCCTGGGCCACCAGGGCTCCATAGCCAAATAGTGCTGGGAGAAAGCTAGACTCCCAGGAGTGTGGGCAAGCCTGTCTGCTCAGAGGGACCCACCTGGAATCCCCAGGACACAGGGACTAAGGAGTGGTCTTCTGGTTTCTTTTGGTAGCTGGGGAGCAGATCCTGTGACACAGGGCTCTGTACTCAAATAGTACTAGGAGAGAGCTGGTATCCCAGGAGTGCCGACACACACTCAAGCAGAGGCAAGACCACCACTTCTGTTCAAATTCACTGGATCAAGAGGGACCCTTGCAGAGCCATCAGGACACAGGAATCAAGGGACAGCTAGGGACTAGATCCTTCTGGTTTCTGTCTGCACCCCAGAGCTGACCCTGTACCACAGTTCTCCAAACCCAAATTCTTCTCAGAGATAACTGGTCTTCAAGGAATATTGACAACTAGGCTTGCAGGAAGGACAAGCCACAGTCAGAAAGAGTAAGACTAGCTAACACCAGAGATAACCAGATGGAGAAAGGCAAGGGCAAGAACCTAAGGAATAGAAACCAAGGCTACTTGGCATCATCAGAACCCAGCTCTCTCACCACAGCAAGCCCTAGATAACCCAACACACCAGAAAAGCAAGACATGGATTTAAAAATCACATCTCATAATGATGATAGAAGATTTTAAGAAGGAAATAAATAACTCCCTTAAAGAAATACAACAGAGCACAGGTAAACAACTAGAAGCCCTTAAAGAGGAAACACAAAAATCCCTTAAAGAATTACAGGAAAACACAATCAAATAGACAAAGGAAATGAACAGAACCATCGAGGAACTAAAATTAGAAATAGAAACAATAAAGAAATCACAAAGGGAGACAACCTTGGAGTTAGAAAGCCTAGGAAAGAAATCAGAAGTCATAGATGCAAGCATCACCAACAGAATACAAGAACTAGAAGAGAGAATCTCAGGTGCAGAAGATACCATAGAAAACATTGACACAAAAGTCAAAGAAAACACAAAGTGCAAAAAGCTTATCCAGGATACAATGAGAAGACAGAACCTGAGGATAATAGGTATAGAAGAGAGTGAAGATTCCCAAATTAAAGGACCAGTAAATAGCTTCAACAAAATTATAGAAGAAAACTTCCCTAACCTAAAGAAAGAGATGAACATAAATATACAAGAAGCCCACCCAACTCCAAATAGATTGGACCAGAAAAGAAATTCCTCCCACCACATTAGAGTCAAATCACCAAATACACAAAATAAGGAAAGAATATTAAAAGGAGTAAGGGGAAAAGGTCAAGTAACACATCAAGGCAGACCTATCAGAATTACACCAGAATTATCACCAGAGACTATGAAAGCTAGAAGATCCTGGGCAGATCTCATACAGACCCTAAGAGAACACAATTGCCAGCCCAGGCTGCTATAACCAACAAAACTCTCAATCATCATAGATGGTAAAAGCAAAATATTCTATGACAAAGCCAAATTTGCACAATATGTTTCCACAAATCCAGCCCTACAAAATGTCCCGTCTCCTCGACCAGCAAGAAAGACGCAACGACTGAGATCTTCTTCGAGCAGTTTATTCAGGTCCCTTGTACAAGCTTGTTTGTTTCTTCTGCTGTTTTGCCCCTTCCCATTCTTGCTTAAATAGTCTACAATCCTCCAACCATAATCCGCCGCGTAGGTTCTGCAGATAGGCTACTCTAAAGCAGAAGCTATGTAATTCACCACCCACAGCCATATAAGGAAAATGTTTACCACCAGCAGGGTGGCGTCAGGCAGGAAACCGGCGGCATCTTTAAGGCGCGGCAGCAGCTCCCTACAACAAAGAATAGTAGATGGAAAATGCCAACTCAAGGGGGGAAACTACACCCTAAAAAAAGCAAGAAAGTAATCTTTCAACAAACTCAAAAGAAGATAGCCACACAAACATAAAAATAACATCGAAAATAACAGGAACCAACAATCACTATTCCTTAATATCTCAACATCAATGGACTCAATTCCCCAATAAAAAGGCATAGACTGACAGACTGGATCCATAAACAGGACCCAGCATTTTGCTGCATCCAGGAAACACACCTCCGTGTTAAAGACAAACACTATATCAGAGTAAAGGGCTGGAAAACAATTTTCCAGGCAAATGGTCCCAAGAAACAGGCTGGAGTAGCCATTCTAATATCAGATAAAATCAACTTTCAACCAAAAGTCATCAAAAAAGATAAGGAAGGACATTTCACACTCATCAAAGGAAAAATCTACCAAGAAGAACTCTCAATCCTGAACATCTATGCCCCATATGCAAGGGCACCCACATTCATAAAAGAAACTTTACTAAAGTTCAAAGCACACATTGCACCTCACACAATAATAGTGGGAGACTTCAACACCCCATAATCATCAATGGACAGATCTTGGAAACACAAACTAAACAGAGACACGGTGAAACTAACAGATGTTATGAAGCAAATGGATTTAACAGATATCTATAGAACATTTCATCCTAAATCAAAAGAATATACCTTCTTCTCAGCACCTCATGGTACCTTCTCTAAAACTGATCATATAATCGGTCACAAAACAAACCTCAACAGATACAAGAAGATTGAAATAATCCCATGCCTCCTATCAGATCACTACGGTTTAAGGCTGGTCTTCAATGGCAACAACAACAGAAAGCCCACATACACATGGAAGCTGAACAATGCTCTACTCAATGGAAGAAATAAAGAAAGAATAAAGACTTCCTAGAATTTAATGAAAATGAAAGGACAACATTCCCAAACTTATGGGACACAATGAAAGCAGGGCTAAGAGGAAAACTCATAGCTCTGAGTGCCTCCAAAAAGAAACTGGAGAGAGCATACACTAGCA
>CM052713.1:72331780-72373331 GCA_028551405.1 Uromys caudimaculatus | reverse complement strand
CTCTAGAACAAAAAGAAGCTAATACACCCAAGAGGAGTAGAAGGCAGGAAATAATCAATATTTCAACCAAGTAGAAACTAAAAGAACTATACAAAGAATCAACAAAAACAGGAGCTAATTCTGAGAAAATCAACAAGATAGATAAATCCTTAGCCAGACTAACCAGAGGGCACAGAGACAGAATCCAAATTAACAAAATTAGAAATGAAAAGGGAGATATATAACAACAGATTCTGAGGAAATTCAAAAAATCATCAGATCCTACTAAAAAAGCCTATACTCAACAAAATTGGAAAATCTGGATGAAATGGACAAGTTTCTAGACATATAGCAAATACCAAAGTTAAGTCAGGATCAGATAAATCATCTAAACAGTCCCATAACCCCTAAAGTAATAGAAGCAGTCATTATAAGTCTCCCAACCAAAAAAAGCCCAGGACCAGATGGGTTCACTGCAGAATGCTATCAGATCTTCAAAGAAGACCTAATACCAATACTCTTCAATCTATTCTACAAAATAGAAACAGAAGGAAAACTGCCCAATTTATTCTATGAGGTCAGAGTTACACTGATACGAAAACCTCACAAAGACCCAACAATAAAAGAAAACTTCAGACCAATTTCCCTTATGAATATCAATGCAAAAATACTCAATAAAATGCTCGCAAACCGAATCCAAGAACACATCAAAATGATCATTCACCAAGATCAAGTAGGCTTCATCCCAGGGATGCAGGGATGGTTTAATACCCGGAAATCCATCAATGTAATCCACTACATAAACAAACTCAAAGAAAAAAAAACAACAAGGTCATTTCATTAGATGCTGAAAAAGCATTTAACAAAATTCAACATCCCTTCATGATAAAAGTCTTGGAAAGATCAGAAATTCAAGGACCATTCACACGGCAAACCAGTAGCCAACATCAAACTAAATGGAGAGAAACTTGAAGCATTCCCACTAAAATCAGGAACTAGACAAGACTGCCCTCTCTCCCCCTATCTATTCAATATAGTAATTGAAGTTCTAGCTAGAGCAATTAGACAACAAAAGGAGGTCAAAAGGATACAAATTGGAAAGGAAGAAATCAAAATATCACTATTTGCAGGTGATATGATCGTATACTTAAGTGACCCGAAAACCTCCACCAGAGAACTCCTGCAGCTGATAAACAACTTCAGCAAAGTGGCCAGATATAAAATTAACTCAAGAAAATCAGTAGCCTTCCTATACTCAAAGGATAAACAGGCTGAGAAAGAAATTAGGCAAATGACACCACTGCCCAGCTATCTATCAGACTTTTAAGGAAAGTTTTACACACTGATAAAGAGGCATCCATGGCAGGAGTGGGGATATCTCTCCTTCCAGAAAACTTAGTCATTGAGATAAATGAGCTAGAGCCAGCTATCTTGCAATCCCGGGAGGACGGGTGCGGTGGGATCTGCCGCTTTCATCCACAGCTAAGCTTCTGGAGAATGTCTCGGACTTGCCAACACAAGCAGTATCCCTCTAGCGAGCCACTGACTTCCCCAAATGTCCGATTCCCTAGCATGTTTTACTACAACTGGCCATGCTGTAACAGAAGCCTGCTGACAGTGTCAACTGGCCTGATCTCCCGATGCTCCCGGAGACTGGATCACCAAACAAAGAATACACATGGAGGGACCCATGGTGCTGGCCACATATGTGGCAGAGGAGGTTCTTGTTAGTCATCAGTGGGGAGGACAGACCCTTGGGCCTGAGGGTGTTAGATGCCCCAGTATAGTGGAATGCCAAGGTGGGAAGACGGGAGTGGGTGGGTGGGTGGGGGAATACCCTCATAGAGGCAGGGGAACAGGGGAGGGGATGGGGGTTCCAAACGGGAGATCTGGAAAGGGGGAAACATTTGAAATGTAAATAAAGTATCAAAAAAAAAAAAAAAAAAAAAAAAGGAAGAGGAAAGGAAGGCGGGCCAGTTAAAGAAAACTAAATAAATGTAAATTTAACCTGACCTGGCATTATATTTTCTACTTCAGCAGATTCGCCTCTACTTTAACTCTTTGTCTTACTAAAATGGATATAAGATTATCTTTATCAGGGGGATTCTGCTTCAAGTGATAAATAATGAATGGAGTAACGGTGTCCATTCAGGGAAAGCCCACCTGGCAGCTGCCATCCAGGTCTTTCTTTAGAGACACATCAAGTCTACGAGTTTAAAACACATGCTGCATCAGATTCACCCCAAGATGGCTGAAACCTAGTTGGGACATCATCTTAAAAAGGCAGAACTTACAGTGTTCTTTCTTGAGTTCATTAAAAGTTTATGCTTCTAGCCTAGAGTAATGAAAGGAAGACAGATATTAAATGGTCCATGATCTCCAAACAAAGGAGAAGCAGTGCTGTGCAGCAAGCCTTTCCACCAAGCTGCTGGAGTGTCTGGGGAAAGGGGCTCCCTGCAGAGATGAAGAGGGAATTAATAGACAGACATGGACTTCAAAAGCAGAGTTAATCCTCGGGTTTGTTGCTGTATAAGAAGAGAAAAGTACTCACACTGTAGTTTTTAAAATTCTCTGTGAAAGAAAGGGAAAATAGAGGGAGTAAATTCACCAGAGGGAAGGTGGACATCCACCACATTTGTGGGGCAGTGGTCTGTGGAAGGCAGTCTGGCACCCAGCTGAGCACAGGCTGAAAACTCAGGGTGACCCAGCAGAGCAATTCACAAGGGACCAAAAAAGTTTTTGCCAATGCTCCCAGAAGGCTCTTGTCAAACAAGCTACAACCTCCACAGCCCCCTGTAGAGAGGCCTGTCATGTGAGATTTGTCACGTAGGAGCAACACTAAGCCCTCCCACATGCAGATAAGGTGCCCTTAAACTCTCAGACCAAGCCAATGGGAAGTACCTGTTGTCAGACCCCTGACCCATCCCAAACAGTATATTAGACCATCCCAACCTGTATAGGAGAGATCCCCATCCAGAAGGAATAAAGGTGTGAGAACTACTCTGTCATCTGAGAACTTCTATCATAAGAGCTGTAACACTGCTGCTTGGGAAGATGTCTGCTCTCCCGAACACCACCAGAAGCTTCCCGCACTCCACACCGGCTAGTCAGCCTCTCGTGGGCTCAGTCCAGGCCCACTCAGCACAGTGCGGCGGGTGCAGCACCTTGGAGCAACCGAGGTGGCAGCTGCAGAGACTGGGGTGGAGGAAACTCCGTCCCTGCTTGTACTCTCCCCTTTGCCTGACCCTAGCATTTGGCCGGGCCAGAGATCCCTGAGGAAAGCTTCCAGCACACAGGCCCACATATGTATAAGTAATAATGCAAAGTCTCAAAAGCCTCAGGTAAGAAATGACTAAATCATTCTGAAAAGTGAACTTCTAGAATTCCAGAAACATGAATGCTGGCTTTAGAGATGAGTATCCTCCTGCCATATCACAGGTGTGCCAGAGGACCTTGCTCTTAAGGTTTAACTTCTTAATGTCCATTAAGAGAAACATATTCATCTTTCAAGAGTCTCCTCAATTAGCAGAGAATTGAAAAAAAAATGTGTGAGCAGATATTATCTGATGTGTTGTGTGGTAGATTGGGTGAGAATGGTCTGCATAGGCTCATGTATCCAAATGTTTAATTCCCAGTTGGTGGATTATTTAGGAAGAATGAAGAGGCATGGCCTTTGGGGAGAAGGTGTGTCATGGGGAGTGGGCTTTGAGGTTTCAAAAAGCCCATGCCAGGCCCAGTGTCTCCCTCCTTCTCTCCCTCCAACTTGTTGCTGTAAGCTCCACAGCTTGTATGCTCCAGTGTCATGCCTGCCTACTGCCATGCCAGTCATGGCCTCACCCTCTGAAACTCCGAAGCAAGTCCCCAATTAAATGCCTTTTTATAAATTGCCTTGGCCACGGTGTCTCTTCACAGCAATAGGTGAGTTTGTTTGCAATCAATCATTTTCTTTCTTCTCCAGTCCTTCTTATTGTCCATCACTATTTCAATGGCCAAGTATTCTGACAGTCTAATTTTTTCTAAACGGTTCTATAAATCACACAGCTAAGGACATCTTTCTATTATAACAGTCCTCAGATAATAAACCATAAGATATATTTCTCGATGATCCTCCAATGTCCTCTTTGTGTCAACTACAGTGTTGAAATAATTAAGTTCAAACCTATACTGTTGATGAAATAGGACAGGTGACCTGGACCAGCAGTTCTTCCTGTGTTTATACTGTAACTCTGGAGGGGAGGAACAGAAATGAGAAAGTAGTCAAGAGCTGGGGTCAGATGAGCTGTGAAGGCTGATGATCCAGGCCAGTGAATCTTTTAGTATCTCAACTCCTAACACACGCCTCAATGAGGAAGAAGGGAATATGTCAGTAATGAGTATCAGCTGGCAGAACTGCAGGAAACTCAGAGTGCCTCCAGGTCCTCTTCTGCAAGGTGCACATTGCTCCAGTATACAAAGCATCTCACATCTCAGTGTCTGTAACACTGGACCACAACTTTACAGGAAAACTGTAAAGCTTCAGGACCCAGATCAAGCCCCTCACAGACCTGGCATCAGTCTATTGCTGGCCTTGCCAAACATGACTCTGGCAGAGAACACAGATCAGCACTCCTTGTTATATCTACAGAACCCTAAAAAGACTTTAGCCCTACCCTGCTCCCAACAAACAAGGAATGCCTACAGTTCAGTAAGAGCCAGGGTTGTCAAGAACCAACAACAAAGTAATCTTGACATTTCATCTGGACATTAAAAACAAGGCTTATACATAATATATAATGTGTTCATATATGAGTGTGTGTGTGTGTGTGTGTGTGTGTGTGTGTGTGTGTGTGTGTGTGTCCTGCTTCCCTAGACTCTTCTGGGCACTGCTTTCAGTAACATATCAAAGGTATATCATCAGATAATGTTAACTATAATTTTCCTTACCACTCATTTAATGACTCTACACCAAATCTGGATGGTTTGTAGTTCATTCACAACACCGAGCATATAATATACAAGTAATAATAAGAAAACATTATTGTTTATAATTACAAACATATTCAGGGAAGTGAGATAGCTTGCCCAATGTCATTAATCTATAAATTGGTAAATAATAACAATGCAGTCCTGCCTACCACATCACCACAACCATGTCCCTTCCACACCTAAGTCCTAGAGATCAAGTGTCATCCAAGTTTGTTCCTAGTATACACAATCTCATGTGCCTGCTCAGCCTCAACACATGAAGATAGAACATTAAGTTATACTCTTCATCACAGATAAATTAACCATTAATATAAGAAAAGTAGACAAGTAGCCCAGAGTGCTTATTAAGAAAAACCATGGTTCTGCCTTACATCTTCTAGATTCTAAATTCTGAGCCCTCAAAAAGGCAGTCTTAGCTTTTTACTTAAGTCCAAATTTATTTTCAATTTTTAAAGAACTATTCATGGGGAAATTGACCCTTTCTTACTATCTCTTGATAGAACAGACAGATAGATGATAGATAGATATAGATATATGACAGATATTAGATGATAGATAGATAGATGACTGATAGATATAAATATATGAAAGATAGATATTAGATAGATAAACATGGATGATAAACATATGGTAGATAGAGATATGTGATAGATATTAGATAGATATACATTGATAGATGAGAGGGGATGGATGGATGGATGGATGGATGGATAGATGGATGGATGGATTGATGGATATTGCTGTTACGTGGAAGTATTTCTGTATAGCTATGCATTGCTAAGACATTTAAACAATAAAAGGTCATTTCTAAGCCTTAGTGTTTAATAAAATGCACTTTCCATCAAGTGGTGTGCAAACTACTTCCATTAGTGTCCTCAACTTATGTTTTAAACATTTTCATTCCTAAGGCAAGCCATTCATGGCATACATGAAACATGCAGATCGCATGATCTCAGGTCTACCACCTTTGTGGCCATCTTATGTGACAAATGAGATTGTAAACTTCCTGCTGGGTAAAAACACCTCCTCAGTGTGTAGATCTGAATATCTCTTTTAACTTTCAGCCACTTCACATAAGCTGTTCAACCACTTTCAAACAGTGGGTAATAATATCAGCAAGTGAGTGACTCTCTTCAGTGTGTCACACAGTGTCCTTCTTCAGAAAGTCAAAATCACATATCAAAATTCCAAGGTAAAGTTTTAGTAAGATACTTAAATTTTATAGAGCATAATTGTGGACGCTGTTAAGTTTTGCCTAAATTTGTATCTCCATCTGCCCGTGATAAACACATACAGGTAAAATCCTCAGTAAGAGCCTGGATACATAGAGCAATTTCTGAAAGAGAAAACATTCACAAAATAAAGATATGCAAGCAGTCAACATCTGAGAGAATACTGAATGTGTTAACAATGTCTTCCATGCTTCCATACTTTCTAGAATATCTCTGAAGAAAGATTTTCCTTATCTTCATGGTGAATTCTGTACCTAGAGCAACAAATTAAAATTAGACCATTTTTTATAGTCATCCCAAGATTTAAAAGTAATTTCATAACATTAAGCATAATAAACCAAATTGCAGCAATGAAAGAAACATTTTCATTAAACCTTTAACAAATCACTCAAACTTCCAATGCAGAGATGGCATAGAGTTGATATTGTCTCCAGGGAACCAAAATAACAGATGACAGCTAGAATTCTCAGCTCGTCATAACAAATACATAATTAGTTTTGACCTTTTCACAACATCCCAACAAATACAGCAGTTCATAAGCATGCATGGTGCAAATGAAATTAATTGCAAGGGTATCTTTCACTGAAATGTTTAATGATCTCATCACACAGATTTCCTGGATGATTTCTTTCTGACTTCCTCCTAAAAATAACACCATCAGAGGCCACGAACCAGGTTAATTTCATCAAACCAGAACAAACCAACATCTGCAACTATATCTAGATCATGTGCATGCTTTCACATTTATGTGAAAGCTCTCTCTTTTTCTCTCTCTCCCTCCTTTTCTCTCACTTTCTCCCTACCTCCACTTGCATCCCTCCTATTCCAACTTAGCAAATCGTGACTTGATTTTTAAAGACCCAGGGTTATCATGGGTGATGGTACCTGCCTAAAACTGGAAAGCTAACACAGAAGGATTGCAAGTTGGTGGTCAGCCTAGGCTACATAGCAAGATTTTGTCTCAAATGTAGTAACAGACAATGTCAAATGCCAAAGGTTAGGTAAAGCTTTTTCTTAGTCATTTGTCTGTCTCCTTTTAAATGGTGTAACCTTAGAGTTAATTGCCTCATGGTGGTAACCTGTGTAAGCATTTCCTTTTATACTTAAGTCAGATTCTCTTGAACTACTCTCACTGATGACGTCCAACAGTGTGAAGTTGATTTCTGGAAAATATGAAAATGAATCCAACCAAGATTAATGAATTATACTTCCAAATGCAGACGTTTATTTTGAAACTGTCTTGGACAGAACATGCATTTAACATATTTTCTCTCTTCCCCCCCTCTCTAGCCTCTTTGTAGTTTCTAAATCTTGTCTACTTTTCTCCCCAATTAGACAAGAGACTTTTCTAAGTTCCAAGAAAGTCACAAGATTCTATGTCTACGGAGACTCCTTGTTTGGAGAGTTGACATTTACCTTATAAATATGAATAATCATTGATGTAAAAAAAAAAAAAACGATACAAGTCTAACCTAATGCTATAAAATATGTTAATATATTAACACAACTACATACCTACAAGATGCACTTATTTTAAAACTTAAAAATAATCAATTAAATGAGATAATGAATTGTGGTAAAAAGGGAGGGGTAAAGAGAGGAGAGATGAAGGGGAGGGTGAGAGGCTGGACAGCAGATAATATAGGCTCATGAGGTCAGACGAAAAGCAGCAATCTCCATAGTTATAAGAATGATGGACCATATTAAATTCAAAGGTGACTTTCCCCACCATTGAAGAAGGGAATTAGTTGTAATCTGAAGGAGGTCAGTCAATTCTTGGTAAGGGTGATAAAATTCTAGCATCAATTATCAGCAAATACTAGCACTATCTTTTAAAAGGATTATATAGGTTCCAATTTATCTGGGATGATTTAGACTTTGTCTTTCTTTAAGGCACAAGGATAAGCTATTAGATCTACCAAACATCCAGCCAGGTTTATTGTTCTATGTTATACCAAAAGCCATTTTAAAAATCTATCAAATGTGTCTGTTTCCTTTATCACTGAACTAGCACTACACTCAAACATAGAGAATAAGGAAGCATCAATCAACTTTTCAAATACTAACCCAAAAAGCAGTTCACCATTCAGGCCTCTCATCACTGCAGGTGATGTTCTTCCAAGCAGCCTTTATAACCTATGGAAGCAGTGATCTGCCTCAGACACAATGCCGAAAGACAGAGTAGATGATGAGTTTGTTGGGAGCTGGTTCATTTTCTCTGTGGGTGGGTGAAAATGCACTCCTCATTACTATCATGAATCGTAAGATGGAGATCCCAAACAAATGTACTGAGAGGATGCAAAGCCTTGAGGAAAGATTGAACTGGCACGTCATTCATCTGTGGGGTACTTCTTGGGGGGACTGGCTGAGATGATCTCATGCCTACCTTAACCAAGGAGGTAGAAAACTACATAAAGGAATGACGTGTGACTTGTCACTGTTTCACATGAGGATCGTGAGCTGTGATGGTGACAGTGAGTGGCTTCATCAACAGAAACAGCTGGAGTTCGTGAGGAGGATGCTCTTCCATCATCTTTGTGATATTGTTCTTACTTACATCCCTTAAAGGACAATTTATTGCCTCTAATCACATCATCAAAGGAAGTCATAGTAGCATATTATACCTTTTGCTTGTTGCAAAGACAAACTATGCTCTAAGACAAAGTCCTTTTTTTTGCCACTATTGAACTATGCCCTAAAATCTTCATTTCAAGTCATATTTTTATGCAGCCATGACTTATGAAAATGAGACAGCTTTGCTAAGTCAATGATAAATGAAAAGATCCTGTCTTGTTTTGCTGTAACTACAACACTGGAGAGGTTTTATGAGAACATATGGCATTGACTTATCAAAATAGAATAAAAGCTCTACTCCTGTGGGTATGATTTGGTGTCAACTATACAGGTGGCCACTTAATAAAGTCCAAGAGGACCTGATGAGCTCACTTTGTCCTATAAACATTTTAAAATTATAATATAATCAAAATATTTCTTCTTTCTGTTCCTTCCTCCAAACCCTCCATATACACCTTCCCATGCTCCTTCCACTTCATGGCTTCTTTTTTTTTTTTTTTCATACCAATTGCTATTCAATGCATATGTGTATATACATACATATTCATAAATATCTATATAAAGTTTCTTGTATGTATGTTTGCAGGACTGACAGTTGGGTTCTGTGACCTTTAGAAGAACCAGACAGCAGGTATTTTGGAAGCTGACTAGGGCAACACAGGTGAGGTTTTACCTTTATTCCTCTCAGTGGACTTCTTTGTTTCAGATTGGATAGACCTCTCCAGTCTTCCTTTTTAGAATGCCAAAAATATTTTTAGAGTAAATTTTATTATCTCATGTGTTCATTGCTCAAATCCAAGCAAATTATAAAACATTCTAACCTAAGAGTAGTGTCAGGATCTCAATGTCACAGGCAAATGGAATAGGAGAGAGTCATGTAAAAGATTAGTCCTTGAACAGTGAGTACAGTCAAGGATCACAGCAAGGTAACTGCCCTCTAGACTTGAAGGAAGAGGAGCAAAAAACAGTTTCCAGGATCTTCAGGCCCTTGTAAGAGAGGAGTATAGCTCTAAGAAGGGAAGCACATTCACTGGAAGCATGAGATAAATGTAACAGGACTACAGATCTTACTCTGCCAACTCTCTGATCTGTGCATGTGCCTGACACTGGCTCAAAAGACCGGAGCTGTGTTTGTCCACTGTCTTAGTGATCACCACTCTGAAGGTCACTCTCCTAGGATACAATAAAATGTGTGTGTGTGTGTGTGTGTGTGTGTGTGTGTGTGTGTGTGTGCGCGCGCGCATATGCACACAGGTGTGTGTAGGTGAAGACGTGTTTTCTTATGTATTAGGATGTGTATGGATAATATGCAGTAAGTATTACTCAAAACTAGAATATCATGAAAGTAAAGTCCAATGTATCTTCTGGAATCTAATTTAGTGTCTGTGGAGTCCCTGATGTTATAAATTGCTTCTAGGGAAGAAAAAAATGATATAAATTCAAGATAGGAATTCTAGAATTCAGGAAAAAGGAAGTATGTGCAAGCTCAGTGTTTGGAGTTAGGTAGATCCAGGATGAAGCCTGTTTGTGAGCCTTTCTGGTGTCTCTTGGGGCTTTCATCAGCAACGAGACATCAATAGTACACCTACTTTGTCTAACACAAAGTCATATATTTTGTTGGTAGTAGCCATGCTGTTCTTATGAGTTTTAAGTCTGAAGTTAAGATATGGAGAATGAAACTCCACTAGAGAATCCTCACCTGGTTTCCAAACAAATCCTAGAAAAACACATGGCAGATTCTTGTGTGTGGTTCAGTTTGACTGAAGCGTTCATGACCAAAGGATCTACACAACCCCAGGATCATAAAGCAGAACTCCCATCGACAAGTTCTCATAAGGAATCCTCTAATTGTTCACTGTCCTCTTTAAGCTGTAATACTCATGTCTGAGATGGGCCAAAGGCAGATAATCTGTAACCAGACTCCAAATAGTAGGAAGGCACTGCCTTAAGCTTATGGTGTCTCCAAAGCTTGAAAGCATGCCAATATGTAAGACCTAGCTGGACTATGTAGCAAGTCTATCATCCAGGGTCTTAACATGAAATAGGTGTCACACTCAAGAAATTACAAAGGCTTTACTGAAAAGAGTGTTCCGGAAGTGAGGAAAAGATTGGATAAAACCCGAATATGCTGGCATTGCCATCCATCCTCCAAAAGGAGCAACAGGAAAGAAAATGTCACCAAAACAAAGGGAGGAATTAGAGCATAGGAAAGAAAACACTAACTGGGAGAAGTAAAGAAATGATTTGGAGAATGAAATGCCTTGATCAACAGTACAGTGTAATATGAAGTGGGAGCTATACTCAACTGTATGCTCATAAAAGCATCAAATTGTACCTCCTAAAAGCACAGGAGAAAATAGAGACAACTACGGTCAATGTTGACATCAATTATCTGTTTCCTTATGTGAACGTCTTTCTGTGACAAATGGATATCTCAAAAACATGACATATTTGTCATTGTACTGTAATTGGTCCTTTTCAAATGCTGCCCAACTCCCAGAAATTAAGTCAGCTGTAATATTTCACATCAGGTCCTAGAAGTCAAGGAAGGCCAAGAATCAAATATCAGAAATGAGATCTTTTCTGCCACCAGAAAACATTTCCCAAAAGCAATGCTAAGCAGTCCAGACCATACTCTGAAATCCCAGATCTCTGAAAGGAACAGGTGGGCCCTTGCCAAGGACTTAAGTCCTTTTGTCTTGGAAATGTGAACTGGTACCAGGGGTCAGTGAATATACACTAAAGAAAAAAACAAGTCAAACCATAGAGGCCACACATGCATACACACATGTATACACCTAGCATTAAATTACCCAAAAGTGCTCAATTAAAGAGAATTACCACTCCCTTTAAAGCTGCAATCATAGCCATTATGTATCATCTGGCTTAAATCAGTTCCCTGGGAGATGTCCTGATTAAGCGGATTTCCCAATTAAACTTGTCCCAGTTGAGTGGAGTGTACTATTCTGATTAGACTCCTAATTTATATGGGAAGCTTTATATTTTATAGAAAGAGGAAAGAGGAGTTGAGGAAATTGTCAGTCTATGAAATGTTTCCCCGTGCATTTGTCTCTCCAGCAATAAACCTCTCCTCGTCACTGACAAACACAGGTACTTCATGCCAAAGCCTCTTAGAGATAATATGAATTGTTCCTGCTGGAGTCCAAGCTACTCTTCAAGAACTGTTCAATATGGCTGGCAGACAGACAGATCCAGAGGAACATTTCAGAAAAGAATAGTAAAAGTATTCAGAATGGGACACAGAGGCTGCTACCACACTAGCTTGCTCTCTGTTGCTGTGACAAACACTGACCAAAAGCAACTTAAGAGTGAAAAGGGTTTATTTCTTCATACAAGTTACAGACCATCATCAAGGGAAGCCAAGAAATGAACCCAATGCAAAAAACAATGAAGGAACACGGCTTACTTGCTTGCTTCGAGACTCATTTATGTTCAGCAATGGTTCTTATACAGTTCGTGGCCAACTGCCTAGAGATGATACTACCCAGAGTAGGCTAGGTCTTCCTAGTTCAATGATCAAATAGAGGGTTTATTACATGCACAGCCAGCCTGGGTCACAGTCAGTTCCTCTCCTTGTGTTCTATATTGTCTAGAGAATCATCTCTGAGAGTCATGTGCTTTTTTTATTTGAGTGAGTTTATTAAGTATATTGTAAGCCAAAGTAAAAGAGGAGAGAGAGAGAGAGAGAGAGAGAGAGAGAGAGAGAGAGAGAGAGAGAAAACAAACATCAAATCAAATTAGGTACTCAAAGTATATAGCATATGACTAAGGAAGTCCCATTAAAGCAGCCAATTGAAATTCTCAAGAGAAGAAGTCCTGGGCAAAGCAGAGTGTCCCCTCAGGTGAGGCTTCCAAGTTAAAAAAATAAAAACCAAGAACAAAAACAAAAATCAAACAAAAGGAATAGCAACAGATAGAAATGACATCAGCAAATTGAATACTCACACTCACAACATCCATCAGAAACTAACTTGGGATGTTGAGGCATCAACTGGAGCTCTCTCTCCCTGGATGGGTTTCCCATGGTTGAACTTCCTCCCCTCTTTCCAACTGCAGGCACCTTTATATCACAGGACGAATATAGTAATAACTATGGGAAATTGTTTGCCTTCTGGCTCTCCTCAAGGACACATTTTTGCTCTTAGGCTGATTAGCTGTTCTCCTCTGTCTCAGAATCAGGGTTCAGGGTCCATCCTAGGACCAGATAAAGGGCTTTCAAGGATATTTGAGACAAACATATTTGGGTCTGAATGTGGAGGTGAACCACATTCCCAGAGATATCTTTTCAGTGAGTTCAAATAACACATGGCAGTTTAACCTTATAACGTCCTTACATCTTCTCAACTCTTTTCTGTTTTGGTGTTCCAAGAAATGTTCCCAGATAACTACACACTGTTCCTTATAATTATTTTCCTAAGAAACCTAACCTGCAGCAGGAGCCACCTAACAGTGGGTGGTTTTGACATCTTTTCCCCATGTCTTGTTCCACACAAGACTCTGACTTTCTGACATCAGTGTTCATTTCTCCAGAACCCCAACAGTTACAAGCAAGTTTCCTCCCAAGTACTAACTAGCCAACGTGGGTCTGGGTCTATTCCATAGTGTCTTGAGGCAGACCCACAAGCTTCTACAGATGAAGCACAAGAACTGGTGCAGGGGGGATGGAAGGGCTGGGGGGAATGACTATCAGAGGTTTAGACTCTGCCTCTACCATCAGACAGCTCAGCTGTTTACAAATACTCACTCTTAGACTGACCACCAAGAAAGAAAGCTTAAGTTAGAGAATATCTGTGTGCTAGCAGTATCCAATCTCATAGAGTGGAAATGAGTAGCGAGGGAGAAGACAATGGAAGAGAGAAAGGAGTGCCAGGTTGACAAGATGTCTGTTGGTCAAAGACCGAATTCCACCTAGATAAGAGCACAAGTCTAAGGGATCTACAAACATGGTGACTATGGTCAACAGCAATGTATTTGGAAAAAGACTGAGAACACAGGTTTTCCTTGTTCCCACCACAAAGCACAGTCTCTGGGTAAAGTAATTTATTTGCTAATTAGATCAATTAAACTTTCTATTTGAAAAGTATCTGCCCTTTTTTGGAATGGGGAGAGCAGATAGGTAACATGTAGCTAGTAGAGTCTCCTGGTATCATGGCGGATCCACAAGGATTCTCCCCCAGAGGAATCAGACTTTGATAACGTTTACAAGATTAGGTTTTAGTTGTTGCACCCAGAGATTGAGTTGTTATTGTTTCTGAACTAAGTTTATGTTGCGTTTTCCTTTACACAGTGGCTCGTCTGGGTTCCAGAGAGAAAGGTGCAGCTGCAAAGTGTGGGTTTGCCTGATGTACACCACAGAGGCCATGGTGTTATTGAAGTTTGGGGCTGGCGTGGTAGCAACCTGCCAGTGGGAACCTAGTGAACTGGGTGGAGAGATCATGGAGCTCTGAGCTCTATGAGATGAAAGCAGGTTGGCCATTGCCCGCCAGTGCATGACTGGCCAGCCCACTGGGGATGAGGAAACCAGGGCATAGGCTATACATTCCTTCTTTTTTAAATATTTCCCGCAACACCTCAGAGCTAGGTTCATTCCTCTGTTGGACAGAAGTCATCCCGCAAAATACTAACATCAGCAAGGTCGCTGAGACCATAGAAAGGTGAGACCACAACAGGGCCATTTATAATTTTGTCTACACAGAGACAAGAACTAGGAAATATCAAACAGGTTCTTGTTTGCTAAAACCAGCTGCCCCTGCTGCTTTGCCAGTCATTGCCGACCAGGACCTTCTCATTTTCCAAGTGTACCCATCTTACATACGACCTTCACTGGGAAGTTAGTCACTGAAATGTCTCTGCTTCTGATAGCACATAGTCCAGAGTGAAACCTTTCTTCCTTATAGCTTCTACCAAGTGTCCAAATCCCAAAATTCAAATACGTCAAACACCATCTCCCTGAGCTGTACTCCTGTCCCTCATTGTAAGGAACAGAAAACCTAGTTTTTCTTTCTTTTTATAATTTAGTTTTATTTATATGAGTACACTGTAGCTGTCTTCAGACACACCAGAAGAGAGCATTGGATCCCATTACAGATGGTTGTGAGCCACCATGTGGTTGCTGGGAATTGAACTCAGGACCTCTGGAAGAGCAGTCAGTGCTCTTAACCGCTGAGCCATCTCTCTCTCTAGCCCAAAACCTAGTTTCTTAGCTACAGCTGTGTGACGGCCTGTGGCAGGAGGTCTTCATAAGTCAGAGTCCTAGGAGAACAACCCTTAGTACAGTGTCCTGACTTCACCCCCTGGGGATTGTCTGGAAGGCTGGCTGAAACAGTCTACCTGGAAGCTAAGTGTAAAAGTCAGTGACAAGCCGGGCAGTGGTGGCGCACGCCTTTAATCCCAGCACTTGGGAGGCAGAGAGAGGCAGATTTCTGAGTTCGAGGCCAGCCTGGTCTACAGAGTGAGTTCCAGGACAGCCAGGGCTACACAGAGAAACCCTGTCTCGAAAAAACAAAAACAAAAAACAAAACAAAACAAAACAAAAAGTCAGTGACAGAGTTAGGGACCTGATTTCCATCCCCAGCATCCAAAACAAACATTTCTCAGACTATCCCTAGAGTTTCTTAGTCTTAGTTGACTAAGTCTATACCCTTCATGTTTATTGTTTCAATTTAGCCATCTACGATGTATAAATATTTCAAAATATCAACTATAACCAACAAATATATACAATTTCATGTCAACAACAAAAATAATAAAAGATAAGTATGTGCTTGCAGGCTTCAGATGTACCTCAGTTGGAACAGAGTGTTGGCCTGAGTTCAAAAGCCCTGGGGTTAGACTCCCAATACTATAGTAAGGCAGGGTGACAGAAAATGCCTGTTACTCTGGACTTGGAGATGGAAGCAGATCAGAAGTTCCAGGCTATCCTCAGCTACATAGAATTTTCAAGGTTAGACTGAGTTATAGAACTGCCCCCCCCAAAAATAATCAGTTCTTGTCATTCATCTATCTTCATCTCCATCTTTAGAACCTCAACAAAGGAAAACTTAGGGTACACTCTGCCTGCTCAAAATTCACTCATCTCCTCAGTCCTCTACGGCACTCAGAATCCTCACTCATGCCCTTTACATCCAGTCTCAAGGTTCAGAATCCCAGAGTCCTAGACACACGCACTGTAAGGAAGATTACTGAGGAATAAGTGTCCTTGGAACAGGATACTGACTACTATTTCTCCCAGTAGGAACATCTGTGAAGTGCAGAAAAGAATTCTACAATTCTTTACCCCATTCTCAATATGTAACACTGGTCCATGGATAGGACAGAAGTTCCAACAGATACAGTCAGGAGATGAAATTGTACTGTACACAGCAGGCAGTAGCCCATAGCAGTTCTAACATCCAGATGGGTACCACTGCCAATCTCGAGGCTGGAATGCAGGCTTGCTGTACTCTGACAAACCCTCACTGCTCCATATTCTTGGTTCTTCATGTTGACTGCCCTTTCCTTTTCCATAAAAAATCACTGGTCTTTCCAATTGAGAAATTGCCTTGGTCTGTTAGAAAGGCAAACTTTCTTTTCATTTTAGACTGTTTAAAGGGCTGAGAATATGTGTCAGTAGCAAGGAACTTGCCTACCGTAATCCTGGGTCCTGGGTTTGATTTCACGCAGTATAATAGCTGCAAAGGAGTAAAAGAAAACATGTACTGATATGTTTGCATTCTCTCCCCTTTTTTTCTCCAACCTGACAGTATTCCGATTAGTAAAACTCTCTGAAATTCTGTGTGTTACTTATGATCTTATTCCATTCATACTGTTAGGGAAAAGTCACTCAACACATATCTCCCCTCAGAGTAGCACTTCTCTATTCTAGGTCATCTATAAGACCATTGTGAGACAATAAGATTCTTCAAAGTTCTTTTTTTGAATAGAAAAGGTCTAATAGGGGCAGCCTTAGGATCTTTAGAAGTCTTTGGTTGGCATAAAGGCTTTTCTGTAGCCTTACAAAGAATTTAAAGATTCATTCTACAAATAATCTCTATTCTGAGTCTGTATCTTAATTTTAGAATTCTTTGCCCTCTGGTGGAGAAGAGAAATAGTTTTATTTTCAAATATGAATGTCCTGACCCTTTTGCTAGATCTCTAAATTTTGAGTGAAAATTGAACATGTACACTTGTGACTCATTTCTCTTCATCCTTATCTTACACTCAGCCAATAGTTGACAGTTTCAATACCCTGCCTAGCAATCTAATTATTCAAATATGTGAGATCACTATGTTCTCAAGACAAATGTGTTTTCAGACTTCACTGCATAGCAAGTGTCTCCTTTACTCCAGCATCCAACAACTTTTTCTCATTGTCCTTTGGTTCATCACTAAACATGACCTCAATGGCTGTCTAGCTTCCTCAAATCATCTGTTCAGAGATGAGATTATGCCTCTTCATTCCTGGTCCCTTAACCCATTCTGGATAGCTATTACAGACTGATGAATTATGCCTAAGCATTGACCCAAAATGACAATCATTTATCTTGCTCACACAGCTGTGAATGGTTGGACTCAGCTAGGTAGCAGCCACTCAGAATCCTTTGTGTGCTTGATACTAAACAGTGACTGAGACTGAGCTCATCTTGGAGGTTTCTTCACCCACAGTTCTGAAACTGGTAGTAATTAAGACTCAAACAAAAGCAGGAACATAACAAGTTGTCAAATACAGAAGGTTGGATAACCCCTCTCCCTCTTTCTCTATCCCTTCTCCTCTCCTTTCTGGTTTTGTTTATTAATGCCCAAACTCATCCTGCAGTTCAATTCTCACAGAAGTGGGACGAGGTCTGACACCCACAGTCATTGCATTGCAGCAAAGAATAAATGTTTAAGTGAGCAGTGGAAAATGTATACAGAAAAGAGCCCAGGAGATACCAAGTAAATATTTCTACTTGACCTCTCCCAGTGGTGTGACCTCACCACTTTTTATGATTAGTGATTAATTCTGCTAGCAACAACATTTTGAAATATGCACCAAATATTTCCAATAAAGGAGACTCACCGAAACCCTGAAATCCAGCCTTTCCCCTGAGAGTCAGTCACATCAACACCCATACAGCTGATCTTAGCTCTCCAATCCCAGACATCAGCTGGCATCACAGTTCAAAGTCTTTGCTAAAAATCAGATTGATACATTAACTGTCTAGTGGAGCTCAGGACTTCTATTAAATGAAGACATACTTAGCAGACAACGTATTTCAAGAATTCAAAGGTCCCCTTCCTAGAGCTAAAGATAACCCAAGCTTTTCTATTGGAAGACATGGATTTTTAGCAGCTTAGACCCAATGTCTAGGCAGATTATTTAAAACTAGACAGACTTCCAACACTGTGGCCAAAGACTCCCTTAATGACTACCACAGGGGAAACCCTACAGCTACACAGAACTGCTTGACCAAGGCTTGGAAGTCATTCAACAGAAAACTGGCTCTGCCTATCCATTAATCAAATACAAATTCTGCTCATACTTAGAGTTGGGAAACCATCTCACAATGGAGGAGAGACACTTAAACGTTTTTAGAAAGGTTTAAAGTCATCATAGATGATGAGCAATATCTAAAAAGTTCTTCCTGTCTCTCCTGACTGGGAATAAGAACCTTTTCACTTTGCTTCTAAGAAGAAAATAATTTCTTGTCAAACTAAATAAACACAGTATTTTTTTTTTCTTTCAATGCAAAAACTCAAAATGTAGGCTCAAACATGGAAATCTCCATTGGCCTGAGCAGAAAGTTTGAGTGACTTTTCCAAGTGCTATCTGCTGTGGGTGAAACATTTGGTGAATATGTCCTTTCCAAAAGGGCCTGAGCTTTCCCTGTCTCTAAATTGCCTGAAGAAATAGCAATGATTCTTAAAGACTATACAATTCCACTTTCTTCCTTTTTCCTATCTTAAGCACCCCTAAGAATATCTTTCTTAAACTTTCTTAAAGAGATAAATACATCCCTGTATCAAACCTGATAGACTTATATGAAACAAAAATATATTTCTACATAAAGGGGACAAGAAACTTGAGACTCTTACTTAGTGCCTTTAAACATTGGTGGCATTTCTACTTCCTCCCAGGAGGAGTTAATTTTAATATAGTTTACACAGTATTTTACCTTTAATTTCTTACCTTAAATTTAGACTATTAGGTATTAGATCATTTTGGTTGGAATGTCTCCCAAACCAGGCAGAAGGATACTTGGCATCAATAAGAAATTATAATTATCCAAGCAGCAAGACTCTTGCTTGCACAGTACCAAGGTAGACTCCAACCTCCCTTAGGAGTCAAATTTCTGCAGATGATCCGTGACTCAAAGACTCTGAAAATCGCAAAGATTTTAATCTGTGTTGTTCCAAGAAACACCCCTCCATTTCAAGACCATCTCCTGACAGACCTAAGTGGAAGAAAAGATGGTCTACAGTCTAGGGATGCTTATCCAACACATAAAGCAGGATACAGCAAACAGGATGCCTATCCATCACTAGGATGCCGTCCCACGTATCATTTTGTTCTGTGCATGTGTTCCTTTGTTAACTCTTGTTTGAGAAAAGGTCTCTCATTGGCCTGGAACTCCCCAGGTAGGCTAGGCTTACTGACCAGATGGACCCGGGATCTGCCTGTCTCCAAGTTTCTCATAGTCCGATTTTTTCACCGTTGTTGCTGCTGCTGCTCCTGTCATTGTTTAATGTGGCATTTCTAAGTACAGCCACCTAATAAGAAAGCCCAAACTGCCATTGCCTGAGATCCTATTGTGTACTATAGCACCATCGAGGTCATATGTGGCTGTCCCAGCTTAGAAATTCCTTCTAGGTTACATCACAAGCTTGTGTTTTCAAGTGAATGTGTGCACAGCATGTAAACTGAGAGTATAGTGTCAAGGGAGATTCTTGTATAGGGTTATTTTTCCAGGCTCCCAGGAAGAGCAGCATTATCAGCAGGCTTAGAAACACTAGAGCTGGTTCTAACACAAAACGATTCTGAAGTTTAATTTAAATTTCACCCTCCTGGCTATTTGTATTTGGGTTTCACTTCACTTGAAATATAAAGTAGCCTGAATGTTTGTGGCCGTGTGGTTAGGGCTTTTAATTCCCCAGCCTTCACGCACTACTGCTTGCATGGCAGGAGAGCATCCCCTTGACACAGAAGCCAAGTTGCTCAATTGTTCATTGACATCTTTGGCCTAACATCAACACAGTATTTTGTGTACACATCCCACTGCCACAATCATCCAAACCAAATGCTAATGACATCTTGGTCTTTCAAAGCTAGAGCAACTGCTCTTACATTCTATTAACTTCTCCCATGACAATGTATCAGATAGAAAGAGATTCTTTAGATACCATGCGCCACCTTACATGGAAGGGGTGCTAGAAAATTCTAAATCTTTCCATGCTTCTGAATGTATTCTTTCTTTTGCTAATGTTAGAGATCAGCAATCCAGAAAAAGAATATTCTTTATATAGTAAGAAGGTCATTTTAAATATCCTGAGATCTCATTTCCTCTTCAGTGAACTGGGGTTGTTTTATCAAGAGGAGTCTCTTTAGAAGTTGTCCTTTGCATTCAGAAGGCAATGGATGCAATCAGTTTACTTATGTGTGACTCAGCCTGGCTCACCATCACCCAGTCACTGACAGTGTTTTGTCTCCAGGCCATGATGTTTGTTTTGCTTTATTTTCTGATTAGCAGAGTACAGAGCCAACATGATGGTTGGACCTATTCCCCAAAAGCAGTATCTTCCAATGTGGCCATTCTGGTTGCTGCTTCTTATTAATTGGATTAAAAGTATATGGCATGTAACAGCACAACAGATCATACTCTGTTTTTCATAGTTCTGTTTTTCTTAAGTGTGTTTAATTTCAATATATAATTTTAGAGAACCTTTTTAGGTGTGAAAACATCCATGGAGCTCTCAGTACCACTATGAGAAGGTGCTAGGGAACTACTGATGAGCAAGGAGTTTATATTCTGTTGAGGGAAAACAAAGACAAAAGAATACACACATAATGGAATTATAAGAAAATAAAAAGATAAGGATAATGGGGGTTCAAGATCAGGATCGATGCTTCAGAGTCTAACCAAAGACTGCAAGACAGAGGGATAAAAATCTTTAGCCACTCAGTTACCATTCATTCCCGACCCATGTCTGACTTAACTATCCTTGTAAGTATCAATAAAAGCCTCTGGAATGTATTAACTTAATAGACCACTAGCCACCACGCTATGTTAACATCCCGTCTCAGCAATTTCTCTTACAGTCCTTCAATGATGTTAGGATAGATTAGATGAAGATTAGAAGTAAGATACTATATTCATAAAATAGATCTCCAAACTGAGTAACATTGTGCCACATTACCTCATCCTGTCCTCCAGAGACCACCCTGGAATAAGCAATAAAATGTGACCTTAGCATTCTGGTAAGGGAGCAGAAGACATAGCCCACTTGGTCATACATTTTTGACATGCTATGGTGGATACACTCTACATGTTAGCATTTACAAATGATTGGAAATATCAAAAATATTTCATTACATGTGAAAAATATATAAAAATGAGAATTCCTGTGCCCATAAAGTTTTATTAGAGTTTTATTAGATTCATTTCTTTGCATATTATTCCTAACTGTGGGGTACAACAGCAGATGTGTGGTACACATTGCAAGAAAGGATGTATAACGTGCATAGCCTGAAAGACCATCTCTCCCTCTACACACTGAACCTTGCCTAAGTAGCACAACTCTGGAAAAGAGAGGAAAAAGGAAAAATATTTTAACAAATTAGGAAGGTAATTCTTGTTATATATGTCAAGAGCTAACAGCAAATCCATTGGTCTTTCCTTGAAACCAGCACGGTCTTTTGTTTGTTTGAGAATGCTGTGCACACATAAACGGTGATTTTAGCAAATCCCGCTTCCATCCCCTCATTCAAATTCTCCCATCGTCACTCCTGCCCCATTCTCTCCCAACATCATGTGTTCTTTATATTTTTATTTTGGTTTGTTTGTTTTTCTTAACCCGCTCCATCCACTCAGCCCTGCCATTATGTGCTTAAGTACGGAGGATACACAGCCTCTTGGGCACCTGCATATCTGAAAAAAATGTGCCTCTCCCCCTGCAGTCATCATCAGTTACTAATAGTTTCTCAGTCAGAGGTGTGGATTTGTGATCACCTCCCTCCCTCACACTAGAATTTTTGACTGGCTCAATCTTGCGTAAGTCTTGTGCATGTTTTCACAACCAATGTGAGGTCCTATGTGCACCTGTCCTGAAAACAGTTTCACTGTACTCTTACAACACCTTTTGGCTCTTACAATATTTTTGCTCACTCTTCCACAATGATCCCTGAGCCTTTGGAGGAGAAATTATATAGATGTCCTATTTAAGACTGAGCTCTCTGAAGTTGACCAGTTGTGGGTATGTACGTTGATCATCACCTTCAGTAAGAGAAGCTTCTCTGTTGAGGGTTGAGAGATGACCCGATCTGCGGGTATAGTGATAAATCATTACAACTTGGTTTAATACTATGTTGGTTTAGCAGAATGGTAGTAAGATGCTCTCGCTGAGGGCCACAGGTTGTTGGGCCTAACAATGGTGCTAGGCATTAATTCTCTCTTGCGAAGCCGGCCCTAAATTCAATCGGAAAGTGATTGGTTATTCCTGTAATATACATGCCATTATTGCACTGGTGGGTATATCATACCTGAACAGTTATTATTGTACTTTGCAGGTTTCATATCTGGTAAGTTTGCCCCCAAATAACAAATTCCAGTGTAAAAACAGTTTTTATAGTTATAGATCAAAAGAAAGTATAAATCGAGGCACTTTTCAAATGCATTGGTGAGAATAACACACAGGTGTACTAGAGCAAAGCAGGGAAGTCACCCACTGTCTGTCTCATATCTTATCTGGTGACATTCCCAGCTTTGGGATTTGTTGAGTAAATGGTCTATTAAAACACTCCAATAAGTTTTACTCAATAGTCACAATGATGTTAGGTCAGACACAGAAGTCAGCAATGAGTGGTTGAGAGGACTAAAGATAGCCCAGAATAATTTGGCTCTTATTTCTGCAACATTCCAATTCACTGTGATCACAAATTTCTAACCTGTCAATCAATTGCACAGCATCTTTCCCATGTGTATAGCTGTTGTCCTGGGAACTCCAGCTCAGAAAAGTCAGGTATGTACATCTCCAAGCACTGCCAGGAGGCTTGATTTTGCTTTCTCTTTCAAGCAGGGCTCTGTATAAAGGATAACAATTACCACCCCTCTTCCCTACTTTATCCCTGATGCCAACCATAGTACTAGGCAGGCCCATAAAGAAAGTGGGAATTTATGATTCTTGGTGTCACCTCCTCCTCTCCTACCTGCTGCTCCTATGAAGACATCAGAAGTCTCCAGCAACAGGGCCAGAAGCTGGTCAACATCCGTGTTACCAAACTGTCCTGCCCAGCTGAGAGAAGCTAATCAACAGTCCTCAAGGCCATCCAGTCACTGTAACCACCATCTACACTATACATGGCTAAGGAGATCTTACTGACACAGTGAAGGAACCTATTCTCAGTTGGAAGATTATTCTGGACTAGCTGGGTGACTCCTAAATAAAATCACTCTTGTTCCTGTCAAAGAAATACAAAGGGAGTAATGATGACCATAGAAGACAATATGACCACAAAGATTTGACACAAAAGGATTCTAAAGCAGAGGAATGACCTGATACAGCTGTAGATAATGGAACATCAGGAAAAGGGAATTCTCAACAGTTCCAGAGTGAGCACCGTCCCACCAACACCAGGGTTCCAGCTCAGGAAAACTGACTTGAGATCTATGCCTTCCATAACTGTACGAGCAAATATGAGCTGTGTTTCTTCTTCTTATGACCTGAGCTTTATTTCCAATTTAAAACAAAAAGGAAAGAATTGCAAGACTTTGACATCAACTCAGACTCCAGCCTGGTTCCTCTGCAGAGGCCATTGTTTTAAGTTTGTTACAATCAAGCATCTTTTGTCCTAGCTTACTTTTTAAATTTTTTTTTTTTTACTTATTCATTTTATATGCCACTCACCGCTCCCCTCCCAATCACCCCCTAGGGCAATCCTTCCCCCCCCATTCTCTTCTCCCCCAAGTGAATGTCCCCCTGGGGTATGCCCCCACCTGGGCACATCAAGTCTCTGTGAGGCTAGGCACTTCCTCTCTCACTGAAGCCAGACTAGGCACCTCAGCTAGTAGAACATATCCCATGTACAGGCAACAGTTTTTAGGACAGTCCCTGTTCTAGTTGTTCGGGATGCTATGAAGACCAAGGTGCTCACCTGCTACACATGTGCAGGAAGGTCTAGGTCCAGCCATGTATATTCTTTGGGTGGTGCTTCAGTCCCTGAGAGCCCCAAGGGTCCAGGTTAGTTGACTCTGTTGGTCTTCCTGTGGAGTTCCTATCCCCTCCAGGACCACAATCCTTCCTCCTATTGTACCATAAGAGTCCCCAAGCTCCATCCACTATTTGGTTGTGGCTGTCTGCATCTGTCTGAGTCGGCTGCTGGGTGGAGCCTCTCAGAAGACAGTCAGGAATTAGTGCTTGCCCATAGGATAGGTCTCAAGTTGGGTTGGTTATTGGTTGGACATTCCCTCAGCCACTATTCCATCTCCCATCCCTGCATTTCTTGTAGACAGGATAAATATGAGCTGTTTTTAACCCCCAAGTTCCTGACAATTTGGTATAGTGTCCATACAAAACTATTAAATATTCTCTCTAGACTTAGGTATTTTCAGATATAAAAATGTAGTTTACAGTAGAACCTGCCAGGGGGGATTTGAGAGTGATTTGATTTAAAAAAAAAAAAAGGCAGCAAAACAAGGAAAACCAAATAGGACTTCCTATTTAAACAGACACCCAAGCTCAGTGACTAAAGTAAATAACAGCGCGTGTACTTTTTTAAAATCACTATCATACAAAAAGCCCTAGTGAATAAGACAACAAAATTTTAAATAAAGGGAAGTCAGTGTTCCTGACTTTTCTCTGCCTCAGGCTCCAACACAGCTCAGCGGGGTACTTTTCATGATTCCAACTTTACTTAAAACTAAGACAATTGGCTCACCCTGCTGCTTTTTGTTCTGATTTTTTCCTGTTAAAAACTTACATTAAAATAATACTTACCTTGCAGACTGAGTTTTGGGCGCCACTTCCATGTGTAGCCCAATGCAAGTACTTCATTCCCCTAGTGATGGCCCCCATGCAGTAAGTACTATACGTGTAACAGGGTGGGCCACACCAACCACTTCAGCACACTCTCCTCTCTGCTCCTGCCCTCTTCTCTGAGGAACTAATCTTTTTTTTTTTTTTTTTTGATACTTTATTTACATTTCCAATGTTTCCCCCTTTCTAGGTCTCCTCTTTGGAAACCACCTATCCCCTCCCCCTCCCCCGCCTCTATGAGGGAATTCCATCTCCCACCCACCCACCCGCCCACTCCCATATTCCCACCTTGACATTCCCCTTTACTGGGGCCTCTCCTCCCCCTGATGGCCAACAAGGCCCTCCTCTGCCACATATGTGGTCCGAACCGTGGTTCCCTCCATGTATATTCTTTGGTTGGTGGTCCAGCCTCTATGAGGACAACCCAGATGCCCCTCATCAGAGGAATGAATAGAGAAAATGTGGTACACTTACACAATGCAGTACTACTCAGCTATTAAAAACAATGACTTAATGAAATTTGCAGGCAAATGGATGGAACTTGAAAATATCATCCTGAGCGAGGTAACTCAGTCACAAAAGAACGAACATGGTATGTACTCACTGATAAGTGGATATTAGCCCAAAAGTCCGGAATACCCAAGTTTCACTTTACAGTAACTGCTGGACTGAGAGTGAGGTCCCAGATGGAGGAGTGGGAGAAGGGACTGAAGGAGCTGAGGGAGTCTGCAGCCCCATGGAGGGAACAACAGTATCAACAGGCCTGAAGAACTAATCTTAAGAAGAGCAACCTTGCCGGGCAGTGGTGGCGCATGCCTTTAATCCCAGGATTTGGGAGGCAGAGGCAGGTGGATTTCTGAGTTCAAGGCCAACCTGGTCTACAGAGTGAGTTCCAGGACAGCCAGGGCTACACAGAGAAACCCTGTCTCAAAAACAAAACAAACAAAACAAAATAAAACAAAACAACAACAAAAAAGAAGAGCAACCTTTCAGACAGATTGCTGAGACAAAAAGTGAATACAGTACTGCCTTATTTCTCCCCATTTCCATCAACAGTGCCTTTAGATTTAACATAAGCACAGACACTACGGCACCTTCATAGTTTGTTTGCACTAGTATTTCTCTCCATTTTACACAGAATAAAAATGGAGTTAAGGGAATAAGATGGGAGAGATAGAGAAATTCAGTTGCCAAATGAGAACTTGGATCTGGTTTCCATTGCGTCTACAAACTCTTCCCATGGGACAGTTTGCCACTTCCTAGAAGAATGCTTCTTTGATCTTTTCCTCAGTCCACCCCTCGCCCGATGTCCTGGCTCTTTCCATTCTCGCAGGGTTCTATAGAGGACCTTTATTATACAACAAAGCTTTACATTTTCCCAAAAATTAACCAGCTTGCCTTCAGCCCAGTGACTCTCCTCACTCGGTCAACTCGTTGCCCCAGGCCCTGCCTTACCCAGAACCACAACAATCTAAAACTCCTGGGCTCCAGGAGTTGCATTTCTCCAGGAGTTGCCCCCACCCATCACTTTTTCAGCTGCAGCCAGTCAGTGTTTGTTCAATGTATGGCTTTATTTCTTCCCATTTCCAGCAACGGTGCCTTCAGAGTTAACATAAGCACAGACACTTTGGCACCTTCATAATGAAAAATAACTAGAAATTCCCAACATTCCCAGGGGCGGTTCCACATTCTGCAACAGTGAGGCCTTGATGTCAGAAGCATAGCTCATCTTGAACACAAATAACTTTGATCGTGGCACTTCTGAGACTCTCACAGACTTCTCCAGTCCCACTTGGCCCTCGTGACTCCTTTCCCACGGCCACAGTCAGCTCTAGCTATGCTTCAAAGATTTCCTACAGGAAGCGTGCAACAGTGCCACATTCTGAGCACTGGCTCTTTCTAAGATAGGAAGAACTGCCTTCTGTGGAGTCGTAACGATGACCTGTAGACTGGTCAGACCTGAAGCCTGAAACCATGGAAACTGTCCTACAGCCCTGCCCACTGCCACTGACCAAAGCCCCACAGAAGATGCTTTCTGTATATTTCTCCTTCATAATACCTTAAAGAAAAGAATGAGTTGATAAAAAAAAAAAATCACTTGGGAGTTTGTATGTGTTTTCTCTTACCTCACACGGAAGATATGCTGAGTCTCAGCTACCATTTTTCAAGCCTTCCTCAGGTCGGATGGCAAAAAAATATAATCTCAGAATGTCTTTTCTCCTCAACACCCCAGACCTACAGATATTTCTTTGCTGTATACATGGCTTCCCTGTGCTGATATATTCGAGAGACAAGCGCAAAAGAGTTCTCGGTCTGTAGCAGTCAGCCCACTCAACAACTCTACATTGTGGGGAAGCAGTGCATGTTCAGACTGTGAGTGTATAAAAGTTTATGCAAGAACATGCATATGTGCATGTGGAGACCACAGTTCAACCTCAGCTCTCTAACTGGGACATGGGGTTCACCGCTGAGACTAGGCTAGATGGCTGGTGTGCCCCAGAGATCGACCTGTCTCTACATCCACAGTACTAAGACTCCAGTCACTTGCCACCACACCTGGCATTTTCTGTGAGATCTTGGAATTAAAATAAGGTCCCATGCCTGCATGACAGATGTTGTCCACTGAACCATCTCCCCAGCCCCTCAAAGGCATTCTTGATGGCATCTGTAACCTGTCACACACGTCCTGTTTCAGCATCAGCAGCTCAGACTATCTATAACTTGCCACAGCTGGCTGGGAGAGGAGCTCTGTTATGGTCACTGTGGCCCATTTGTCTCCCTGCAAATTTCATCACCCTTTCCCTAGGAGCATCTGGGCCCCGTGGGTGTCTCTGACTCCACAAACGTAAGTGAGATTCTGCATATTTTTCATAACTCTTTCCCAAAAGCATTGTTTGACATCGCTCAACTTCTGGCCTCTCACCTTTCCCACAAATGGGAAAGGGAACATCTATATTTATTTTTCCTGTTAGCAGCAGCAGACAAGGGTTTCAGCCAGCTCTCAACTCCAAGGCACCCCAGACTTTCGTGACACATGTAGCAGACTGGACAAACGCCTGTAATTCCCCTTCCTTTCCCTGGAGCGTCCTCCTTGTGACGTATTTTATTGGCTCCACCCATCAGAATAGAAGCTGTCTTTCCACTTCTTAAATCCAGGATGCTATTGTATCTTTCTTTGGCCAATGAAAGAGATGCTGTGGCAGCTCTGGAACAGGCCTTCAGAGACAGGTGATTGACGGGGGGGGGGGGGGGGGCACTACTAAGATGTGAAGAAATCAAGGCCAGAATGCACAATGATGGAGACTCAAGGACATCCTCTGCATCCCCATCTATCAGCCAGTCCCGAGACATGGACAGCAGCCGTGCAGCCTTCCATAACTTGACTTCCAACCCAGAATCTATAGCTGGAGTCATCTAGTCTGATTCTGGTCAGCAGAGTTCAGGCAACAGTAAATGATGTTTGTGTTAGCGAGAAAATTCTGGAGAAGTTTGTCATGCGGCAAAGGCTAACTCAACGTGTTTTCTCATAACATTTTCTTCGCCTCGGTTCCTCTGCATTTCCCTAAGGTTTAGACTTTTGAAACCCTTGCTCGTTCTTCTCTCCCCTTAGGCAATATGCCGGAGTCCAAGGATATGATTGAATTACAGGCAGTCGTGGGGATAAATGAAAAAAGAGGAGGAAAAAAGTGAACTAACAAAACCGATACTATGTCCCCAAATATTTCCCTAAGTACACTCAGCTGCCAGAGACTTGGGCCCACAGAAAGCTTGTCAATTTCAAGTCATCACAGTTTACTTCTGGACCCAAACTATCATCTACACATTTTAATTCCCTTCTTTCACATGTAAATATTCATGCAACCTGGTCACATCCCAGCCCCAAACCTCAGTTAAGCTTGGAAAGTTGTTCCTTTCCAGGTATTTCTAAGGCTGAGATCATCTAACATGTGCTTCTTGGATGATAGTGCCAGAAAGTAAGATCAATTTCCCAAGGTGTCCCATACCATACCCTGCAAACACACACACAGACACACACACAGACACACACACACACACACACACACACATACCCTACTTACCTATATGTGTGTGTGTATATATATATTTACATATACTATATGTATATGTTTATATATACATTTATATGTACTCAATACATTTATGTATATAGATATATACCTATGACATATGCACGTGCATACACACATTTGAACAAATATACATAGTTACATAAATATGTACTAAACATTTACACACAAACCTCATATGTAAACCAGAGTGTGCATTTCCAAATCAGTACCTGGTCACTCTGGTTGTAGGCCATAACAGGGTGAGGATTTACAACATGTTGAGCTGAAAATCACTTATGAAAAGAAACTTCCTATCCTCATAAGTTTCTTTAAGCTTGGATATCGTTCCTCATAACGTTCTTGAAGGACACAGAAGAGCAGCCTTGGAAACTCCCAGGGCATTACCTCCTTATGGCAAGTGCTTGATCTCAGCTACACCATTCAACCACTTCTGAGGATGCTTTCTTCCCTGCAATTTTACTACTGCGCACCCTGACACCTACTGCCAACACTGCCACCCCCTGTAGGAAGTAAATAAAAAAGTTTACTGGGGGAAGGCAACTATTAAAATCCTCCTTCATAGACAGACCATAAAGAAATATCCACTTGTAGGAGCAAACAGCAGCATCTGAATTCTACAAGTCCAAACGTGAGGGTTTTCTCCACAATTCACAGGTAACAAATAGTTCGTTGTTTGAAGAAATATGCCATCCATTCTCAGATTTCTTCAAAGAAGGCATTCACATCCATGAGTTGTGGATTTTTACCTCCCTGAACTAAAATTACTAGCAATGGCCACCCTAAAAGGCTGGCTCTATGTCTAACGAATCAGGAAGACTCCTTTCCCCTTTGGCTACCCCACTGCCATGTGTACAGCTTCAGAATCAACTAGAAAACAAAATTGTTTCTTCCTAGATTATTGAAGGCTAATTTCGTCTTTGAGCTACATATTAATTATAGTATTCTCTTGTTCAATAAGTCTGTCTCACATGTAGAATATTGTCAACATAGGTCTGCTCCTAAAGGGGACAACTCTACCCTAAAGCAGCTCTGTGAAGCTGAAAAGTATTGGCTGCAAAGTCACAAGAAGGTGCTGTGACACAGGACACAAACGTTACAGCACTGGAGCTGTTTAACCACTTAATAAGACTACCTTTTTCCCTTTGAAAATGGCAGAAAGAGTCCAGCCAATCTCTGAACGTTTTCCCATCTTCTGGTCTCTTCAGAAAATAATACCTCACACTTTTTCCCTATTCCCAATCCTCAGTAAGTGTTGGTGTGCCATGGCCCCTGCTATGACAAATTGCTACTTGAAAAAAAGTTATTTTCAATTTTAGACAGTCCTCACAAAGAAAGAGGGCACACATCCATGCTAGCCGCCTTCTGAAACGCTGTGCCCATTTAGGAGAAAAGGAACCAGCTGGTGTCCTGAAGAAAATACTCTTTGGTGGTGCTGGCTGTCGGATTGCAAAGTAAAAATAAAGATTTATATAAATAGACATACTAAATGACTAACAAAGGAAGCCTAAATGCACAATATGTCAAGGACTTGGGAAGTGCCCAAACCTCTCCTTTTTAGCATGCTGGAAAGGCTATTATGAACATCAAGTCTAATTTTACTGTTACCATTTGCTTAATAAAATGGTTGCATTGTCTAACTTACCCACTATTTTCTACTTTGAAGGCATTAAATCAAGGGAATGTCTACTTCGCCCCTCACATATGATGTATGCATATAGCATTGCTATGTTACTAATATGACTTCAGGTTAAACAAATATAGCGATAAGAGAAAGATGAATTGCTATTCAACAGGAAGAGGGTACCAGAAGCTATCAAGCTGAGCCCTCCAAATAAACATGGATTTGATGCAGCAGAGATGAACAGGAGGGTTCTGACTATAAACGACAAGTCGAACAAAACATATTCCTGGCCTGTGCCAACAGAAATTTCTCAGACAAGTAAACAAAAGGGGAAAAGCAAGGAAAAATTTGAACTGAGAGTCATGTTTATTTGTGAACAATTTAGACCCAAAGAACACGTACATCCATATTGGAAAATCAGATGCTATAATGAAATATAAAAAGAAAAATGAACTGTGTGGGGAACGTGGAGTCTCATTTAATCGCTATCCTGGACACGTTGGGTTATCCCAAGTCACCTACCAGGGGTCTCAGAAACACGCACAGTTAGTCCAGGTTTTGTATTTGATGGTACCAAAGTCATCTGAATAGCTCTGTGGCTTAACATGCAGCTAATTTCTTACTATTTTTCCCAAAATTAAATTTGTCCTAAAGCCACCTTCCTACATAGATTGGCCTCAAGGCTTTTATGTATGTAGTGGACTGTAGTCTAATTTGTGTGTATAGAGTGTACTCTACTCTAAAAAAAATAGCTAAGCCCCATCTAATTGCAAGCACCAACTGTTTATATTCACAGAAGACAGACACAACTTTAAGCAACTGGATTGGCTCTCCCCTATTTCCTATTTTTGCATATCACTTCCTTTCCTCTAAGTATAAATATAACTTGCCCATGTTGGTCAATGGAGCTTTCTGAATCATTTTACGTGCAGACTCGAGCTGGATTCTAGAACTGCAATTAAACCCATAACATTTTTACATGGTATGTTTGTTTTAGTTTTGTCTTTTAGCAAGGGCCTTCTTGGAACAGTTCCCATTTCAGTCTACAGAATCTCCTGTCACATAGTGAGCCAGGGGTACTCCATCCCTTGTGACAGCATCTCCCTCCTCTCTATAGCAAGAGGTAGAACTGGCAGCTTGGCAGGCAACTTTTTATTGGCATGGTTATGTCAGGTAAGTCACACACAAAATGGTTAGAATTGGGTTATACTGTTGTATCTTTTCTCCATTTATTAAATTCACCTCTGGTCAGTAGTACAAGAGCCAAAATACAATCCCAGGCAGGTGTTCAGCCTGAAAATGCAGATCTACCATACTCCCTTCTCATGACATCTTGGTATGAACATTTTTATTCTTCCTCCATCTTACCTGTCCCTTGACAGTTGAAGTAATTTCTGACTATGAATGGCGGAGACCTATTGTGGAGCTCAAACTCTCTGGCCATTGACTTGTCTTTTCTTTTGTCACACCATAAATACTTTTAAGCTACATAGCTGTGCCTGTAATTGTTTGGGCCTGGGAATACAAAGTTAAGGAAGAGAGTCTTGCCCTGGATTAGCTCAATATCATGTAAAGGAGACATCCTGTATATAAGGTACTATAGCAATAACCTACACACTAGAGATAAGGTTTCTGGTATCACTTTCAAAGCCTGCAAAAGATACCAGAGGTGACTGCAAAGACAGAGAGAGACTACGTGTATCCAGACCTCCGTGGCTATACTTACCCTTCTGCTCTGCACTACTCTACTCTCCCTTTCTAATTGGGTTCAGCCTCCTACCTCCCAGAGTAAAACTGAGCCATGCAATGGTCCAGAGTTACCCAGGAGAGCCCTGTCTGCTACTTACTGTCCCCTGAGGTCCCACAGGCATCATTTTTCCCAAGGACTTTTCCTTTGACCTATAAAGGTTTCTTCACTTTCTACTACATAAAAAGTAATTCCTAAACACAACTAGCTACCTTAGGAGTAGAGCAAAGACAGTATCTGTGGGAAGCCAATCTGGTTTGGACAACTAGCCATGGGTGCATGCCACCTCCTGACCTCTTTTCCTTCTCTATGAACAGGGTTCATTGACATGCAACCAAGCCAATTTCTCAAGTCCCCAGGGGAAGACATTTTTCTGAACCCCACCAACAACCTCTCTTAGGACCCACTGACCTTTTGTTCATGTCTCCTGTAAAGTGACAGCAGGATGAAAATAAGAATGCTGTGCTGGTATTTTCTATTTTTTTCAATGGAATGAACCAATGACTTCTTTGTCCCCTTTCTGCTTGAAAAAGGGAGTAGGGAATAAAACCAGAAGCTTAAGTGTCACAGTCCACAGCAGGGATAGAGGAACGGATCCTTCAGAAGAGAGGATGCTAAAAACATAAAATGGGGCAGAGCACAATAGCCCAAGTCAGGACTGAGTGCCCACAGTGAGTGCTTACGCCTACTGCAGAAGGTTTTCCCATAGGCACTGTCTCCTCCCCGTGGCCTTGAAAAGCATCCCACAGTGGCAAAGCTGCTATTGAGTCATAAACTCCTAGTACTTCCTCTTATTGACTATCAGTCTAAGGTGCACAGTAACCTGAAGTATTTCCTTCTCATGTCCCACAACAATTCATTATGACATTGGCCTGCAGGAATCTGTGCCTCTGTTAGACCACACACCATTATTATTTCTAAAATCTGTTTTGTTTTCCTTTGCAATTACTGTTCCCTCCCCTACTCATGCCCTCAAATTCTCCTACACAATAATGTCTTCCAGAGCTCCTGACATTTAGGCTGGGATCATATCTCACAACAGTTCCTAGAGGTTGAAATGAGGCAATCTGTAGCTTCAGGTTCACAAGTGAGCAGTATTTGTACAGCTTTCTCCACACTTTATGGAGACAGATCTTCATGTTTTCTTAGAAGTTCAAGATTGGACCTTCATAGGTTTCTGCAGTATGGGATATTTACTAATGTCAATAGCAGAATGATAATAATTCTTAGTTCCCATCAGCTTAATGGTGACATCAACAGGCACTATAAATATCTATTGGCTATTTTTGGCATTTCTTATGTAACTGAAATGATTTCTGCTCTTGACATAATCTCAGTTACATAATCTTTTAGTCTTGTATGCATGTTATTAACTACAAGTGTAGATAAAAGTATCTTGAAAATGGATTGATGCCCTGGCTTCTAGACCTACTTACGGAGCAGAGGTCATAGGTCTAGTCTGCTTCAAATCTTGTTAATATAAATCTTACCTAGAAACCATTCTGAGGCTCCATATTGCCTAAATGATCCCATCCTAGGATGACAGTTCATATCATCCCACAGTTGTTCTGCTTCTGCTCAAGTTCACAAAAAGGGCCTTGTTCTAATTTGACATAGACCATGATCAAAAGCAACTTGTGAAAAGAAAGGTTTCATTTGGCTTACACTTCTGGGTCTCAATCCATCACTGAGGGAAGTCAGGCAGGAGCTCAGGTAAGAACTAGAGCAGAAACCATGAAGAAACACTGCTTACTGACTTGCTCACTGGTTGGTTCATGCATATCTAGCTTTCAGACCACCTGCCTGGAGTTAGTGCTGCCCACAGTGGGCAAGGCCCTCCTAAAATAATTAGCAATCAAGGAAATGACCACAAACATCCCCAGAGTCCAATCTGATCCAGGCATTTCTTCAACTAAGGTTCCCTCTTTCCAGGTGACTCTTATTCATGTCAGTTGACAATAAGAACCAAGCAGAATATGCCTTGATATTCTTAGTTAACCTACTCTAGTCTCTTTTTATGGTGGGCAATTGGCTCTGTCACAGTCTTGGAAAAGGAATGGGACACATCTGCTACCCACCTCTTGAATATTCCTATATTCTTTATTTTCCAAATGTGTTTTCTATTACAATGGAATTAATGGGGTGACAGTTAGCCTAGTTGACAACTTGCCAACCTAGAATCTCCTCAGAAGAGAGTACTGATGAAGGCATGTCTAGATCAGGTAGATCCATGGGCATGTCTGTGAGAGACTTTTCTTAACTATATTAATTAAGGTAGAAAGACCCACCCTGAATGTAGGTGGCACCTTCCCTGAGTCTGGGCCCTGGACTATTGAAGAATAGAGAAAGATGATTGAGCACTAAGCTAAACATGCATGCATGTATTCTCTTGTATCCTCTGTGTTCTTGACTGTGAAGTAATATGACTAGCTGCTTCGAGTTCTTGCCTCCTTGGCTTCTCTGCAATTATCTAAAACTGTGAGCTAAAATAAACCCTTCCCCAAAGTTGCTTTTATCTGGATAGTTTATCACAGCAACAGGAATGAAACTATAACAACTTGTATTCTATAAAAAGATGCAACCCGAGTTGTAACCTTTAGAACTGCATAATGTGACTGTGGTGCTTTGAATATGTTTGACCCATGGGAAGTGGAAGTATTAGAAGGTGTGGCCTTGGAGGGAGTGTGTCACTCTCTGGGGGCTCCTTGTGGTCCACCTCTGCCCAGTGTGGAAAACAGTCTCTCCTCCTGGCTGTCTTCAGATAAAGATGTAGAAATCTCAGCTCCTCTAGCACCATGTCCGACCACACATGGCCTTTCTTCCTGCTGTAATGATAATGGTCTAAACCTCTGAAACCATAAACTAACCCCAATTAAATGCTGTCTTTTATAAAATATCACGGTGTCTCTTCACAGCAATGAAACCTTAAGAGTTGCCATGGTCATGGTGTCTCTTCACAGCAATGAAATCCTAAGACAGTGATCTTATTTGGAAATAACTCTTCTGTAGCTCTCTGAAAATCTAATTGGGTTTACAATCTTAGAAGGAAAATACCTCAGGTTCAGAATGGATTTTAAACTCCATGAATGTTGTTATTTTAGGAGGAGAGGGAGAGGGAGTAACTTTGGATATGAAAGGGAGAAGCATTATGAATGTGATGGTAAACATTAGATCTCGCCATAAGAAAGAAACACCGAAAGCCATCAGAAGCTGGCAGACAAGAAGGACTCTTCCCTCTCATCCTTGGAAGGTTGTGGTATTGAAGAGACCTTGGTTTAGGACTTCTGGTCTCTAGAACCATGAGGAAACACATTTCTGTTTTCTTAGACCATCAAACTTGTGGTAACTTTTGGCAGTTCTGAGAAACTAATGAAGCGTCCTCTAATCCAAAATCCACAACCGTTTCTCTATTGATCCTACCAAACAAATATTCAGACAAATAGAAATTAGGAGAACAAGAATTCCCTAACTCCTCAACGGAATGAATCCTAACAATGTGAGTCGAGAAAGAGCTAATGTTTACTCAGAACCAAGTTGTCAGCATTTATTGAGCTCAAACACTGTATTTCCTGAGTTTCTTTCTGATAAACTTATAGATAATAACTAGAAATAAGATAATTTTATTTAAAATTAAGTGACTTTTTCTCTGTCCCATATATAGCCCAGCTCACTCCCCCTCCCTGTCAACATAGCAAAAGAATCCTCCACAGTGAAGAGCAGTAAGATCCACATGGTTTATGTCTAAATGACCAACATGAAGAATCCTAGGCTTTCCCATACCACCTTGCTTGGCATTCCATTTGATACCAAGCATCTGTACTTAGACCCTGCTCAGAAGAAAAAATAGATTTGAATTCTTCCTATCATGAAAATTCCAAACAGCATTCTCCCCTTTTACCATATTCTTCTTCCAGCCAGGATGCTTTGTCCCATATTTATAAGACAATCTTCTTAAAACAGAAGCTTGCTTTTGAGGCTATGTTTTAAAAGCATAAATTTGGCTTTTGGAGGACCTACATAAAGTTCAAGTTTCATAATTCAATATGCTTCTTATTGACTCATTAGGTGATGTCACAGATACAGTATGAGAACACACTGAACTGAGCTAGCAAGTCTAAATGAGGACTGGAGAGGGTAGAAGAGAACAAGACATGAAGCCCAGAAAAGGGATGATGAGAGAATCCTCTAAATTAAATTCAAGAAATGTGACTAAGAAGACATGGACTCAGGCTCCCTTGGTTTCTTTAATGTTCTCATAGCTCAGCCCAACTATTCAGAACCACAGCTGGAGATAAAACTTACTCCCAAGATCTAGGAAGAAGTGCACACAGCCTCCAAGGGCAAGTCAGATGCTCAGAGTGTATTTGAGAGACTGACGATCCAAACCAAGGTGGCTGGCTCAGCGCACTTTGCAACAACAGAACAATGTTCAATAGAGCATCACCATCCTAGCATTTTCTGGGTGGTAATGAGTAAGTATACAAACGAGGGTCCCCTGGGAATCTTCACTGTACACGAAGAGCCATTACACTGCTATAATTGGGTATTCTGTATGAAATTAGTACATCTCCTGCTATACCAAAAGCATTTCTAGAATCTCTTATATGGACAGGCACAGAAGGTCACCTTGAATCATTCTGAAAAGAATGATTGAGTTTCCTTTGGGTTTCCTAGATGAAGGAATGACAGGCTACATTAGTACAAATTTCCCCAAAAATTGACAAGAGAGACCTCAAACTAAACTTAATGTATGTAAACCATATTATTTACAGTAATTGAACTTAAAAATATAACACAGTGTTGTTATTAAGATGTGAAACTTCACATACATTCCCAGAATTTCTAGGCAAGCATAGAGGGATTGGTCCTGATGACACACTATTAGGTGAGCCACATGGGAGTCTCTGAGAGTTAGAGTGGGATATGGTTCCTGAGGTTACCAACGTTTGCCTGTGTGATTTGTGGGGTTGTGATGAGAATTAAAGCAAAATGAGATGCAGTGGGGTGAAAGAAAGAAAATCATGATCAAGATCTCAGAAAGTAAAAATAAGACATCGTTACTCTAACTCAAAACTTTTTGTATGAGAACTATGTGCTTGAGCTGCAAACTCTGACTGGCCCCTCGGGTGCACAGAAAATTTCTAATTAAAATTTTAATACTACCTTTTACAGGTTAGGGATTTCTCAACAGTCAAATAACATGTGACTGTGGCAGGTGGCTGTTGCCAATTCCAGTTTTCCTGGTTCCAGTCTCTGTTCCCTATTTTCAACAGACACACACAACTTGACATAAACTCTACAGAAGTCCCTGGATAGTCATGCTTGACTACACTGGCCCTAAACAGAAAGGGATGCTTTGTTATTAAGTTTGTATGTGGTAGTGGGTGGATGGGCAGAAGAGTACATTGTGTGTGTGTGTGTGTGTGTGTGTGTGTGTGTGTGTGTGTGTGTGTGTGTGACTGTAGAAGCCAAAGATCAATATGGGTTGTCGTCTTCTTCCTTCACTCTCCCACATTATTTTTGAAACAGAGTCTCTCACAGAACCTGGATCTTGACAATTTGATTTAACTGGTCTTTGTGAGGGTCCTCAGAACCCTCCATGCATTGTCCCCTGGTGCCGGGATTACAGGCAAACTTCTATGCCCTGCTTTTTCCATGGGTTTGGAGTATAAAGAGCAAGTACTTTGGCCACTGATAAATCTCCCTGGGTGTTGTCTTCTTATCATAATCCTTTATAATGGACTTTTGAAGATATTCTTTAATCTGTTCCTCAGATAATATAAATCATGTTCTATTTTTCTTTTCAATATGTTGTTTTTAAAAATGCCTCAGTATTTTCCCATGGAGAAGGGAAGGAGGGGTGGACGAGGGAATAGAAGAAAAAGGGAAGGACTAGGAGGAGAGGGGGGGAAGCTGCAATTGGGATGTAAAGTAAATAAATTACTTGATTAATTAATAAAAAAACAGCTCAGGATTGATGACAAATGACACCAGGATGTGACTGTTCCACAAGACAGAAATGACCACATTTCAGCTGAACGTAAGATTACAAAATCACAGCCTGAAAACAGCATTTACAGTCAGTCTCCAAATCTAATGCCTACCATGTGGTACCTTCTGCTGAAGCTCCTGAAAGGCATCCTATGCTCCATCAATCTGCACTTGGAGACCCTACTCCAGCAGCCACATTCACATGCTGTTGAGCGTTTCATTGGATTTACAAGAGCTAAGTGGAGGAACTCCGATATAATGGCAAAGCTTGATGAAATAAATGTCAGTGAAAACAAGGGCAAGCTCCAGAGCAGAATGACAAGACAGATTTTACGATGCTTCATCTCCTGGAATGTCTGGCCCTGCCAGATCTCCCTCCTCGGTTTTCATTCATCTACTCTGAGCTCAACATTTGCCAGACACTGGGGGCTTTGGCAATGAAACAAGCCAGATTTCTGCACGTCAGGGAACTTAAAATCTATTTGGAGAAGGAAGACTAGCACAGGATACAGGTCTCAAAACCTACCAGTGCCTATAGTTAAGGGATAATTTTTGTGGATTTAAAATGCCTTAAAATATCATCTATAGGAAGTTCAGTGGGAACTTCTGGATTAACATATTCCAGCTTCAAGGAGACACAGACATATGGGGAGCTCCCTTGACAGACAGACAACACAAAGGAAGGGAGACAGTGACTCTCACATTATCCTGTGGTGGGGAGAAAGGAGGGGAGGAAAGACAGAGGGGGGAAGGGAGACTACGGAGAGAATGGGAAGAGAAAGGGACAGAGAGAAAGATAGAGAAAGAGATAAAGAGATAGGGAGAAAATGAGGGGGAAAGAGAAATGAAGAGAAAGACAGGGAGAAAGGGGAGAGTTGGGGAGGGGAAAGGTGAAAGACAAAGAAGAGGGAAGTGGGAAAGAAAGGGAGTGAGTGAGGGAGGGAGGGAGAAAGAGAAAGGAAGAGAGAAATTAAGATTTACTTGACTTAAACTTGCTGTGAGGGATTCCAGTTTAGATTTTTGGAAGCCTTCCAGAAATGTAAGTTTACAACCAGCTATCTCTCACACACTTAAAAGACAAAGAGGACCACAAATCTATCGTCAGAACAACACTGGCCAAGGGAAGGCATGCATCTCCACTCTCCTCTCTAGCCTGGAACATACAGAGACACTATGAGCTGAGATTTGCTCACTCCATGATAATTTTAGCATATCTTTATGTTGTAAGGTGCTGTTGTCATAGCTGTTATTTTACTTCAGATACGAAAGTTTCAGTTTTTTTTATCACCATTTACAATGAAAAAGCGTAAGAAGGAACTGTGTGCTTAACCAAGATCAGCACTCCACTGAGGCACTGGGTCCCAGTCTCCCGACAGAGGGTCAAGCATTCATTTCACTACGCATTATTTGCTTGCAATCTTTTATTTCCTTATTTTTGCCCCAAGTGAAAATTATTTTGACATTGACCAAACAGAAAAAAATAGATCAACATTATGTTAACACACAGGTAGCCTTGTCCTCAGGCTTCTACTGCTTGGCCTAAAACTCACTTCAAATGTCTCTCAGTTATACACTCCTTTAACATTCCACTCAGACCATACATTTACTGAGCTATTGCTTCATAGCAGGATTTATTTTAAGATCTAAAGATAAAAATGGCCATTCCCTGGGAACTCACAAATCACCTCTCCCCAATCTCCTCTAAATGCAATCAGCTTCAGATCTTCACTCTGCCTCTTCTCTTTGAAATGCAATCCCAAATCTCATCCCCCAACTCTGTAGCAAACTACCTGCTATGGCCTGCCTCTCTCTCTCTCTCTCTCTCTCTCTCTCTCTCTCTCTCTCTCTCTCTCTCTCTGCCTCCATTTCCAAGGGACTAAACAGAAACAGAGACTAGGGGTATATTCTGCTTTCTTCCCTCCAGTGCCCCGCCCCCCAGTCACCCCTCAGGCCATCTGGATAACTAAGGGGCAGCTACTAATACCTAGAAGCATGTTGAACCCAGCAGCCACACCTGGCAGGATCCCAGAAACACCTACCAGGCAACACATGACCACCAAACTCTGATAAGAACTAGAGAGGACAATAGAAACCAAGAAAGAAAACGTCTACCCAACAAAGAAAAGGACAGATATCAGCACCTACAATTACAATCACCCCAAACCTAGATGCCTAAATGCCAGTATAAAAAACACTATCAATAACAACTGGGTAATGTATCTCTCCACAAGAGCCAAGCAATCCTTCTACAGGGGGCCTGATAATTGCAACATGGCTGAAGCAAAAGATAAGGACCTCATAGTAGCCTTTATAAGTAAGTTAGAAGTCCTTAAAAAGGAAGTGAATAAATCTACTAAAGACCAAATTCCTTTGTGAACATAGATGCAATATTTCTCCATTAAATACTTGCAAACGAAATCCAAGAATACATCCTAGAGATGCAGACATATTTCAACATATAAATCAATAAATGTAATCCACCATACAAACAGACTGAAAGACAAAAAGCACATGGTCATCTCATTAGATGCAGAGAAGGACTTTGAAAAAATGCAATACTCAGGACAGGAACTTCCGGCCTCCACCGGCAGCCAGGGACCTCAGCTTGGGCCACAGAGCTCCATAGCCGATTAGCGCCGGGAGAAAGATACCCTCCCGGGAGCTTGGAAAAGCCGGGAGTGGACCCAAGACAAGCTCCACAGCTCACCAGGAACTGCCCTGAACCTGCGAGACACAGGGACTGAGGTAGGTGGGCATAGAAACCCCCTGGATCCCAACAGCAGTGGGTGAGGCAGGAGACATCTGCCTGGACCACCAGGGTTCCATAGTCAAGCAGCGCCGGGAGAAAGTTACTCACCCAGGATTGTGGAAAAAACACCTCTCAGAGAGAGCTGATCTTCAAGGAGTATTGATACAGAGGCCTGTAGGTGAGAAAAGCCATAGCCAGAAAGTAAGATCAGCTAACATCAGAGTTAACAAGATGGCAAAAGGCAAGGGCAAGAACCTAAGGAACAGAAACCAAGGCCACTTGGCATCATCAGAACCCAGCTCTCCCACCACAGCAAGCCCTGGAGTCCCCAATACTCCAGAAAAGCAAGACTCAGATTTAAAATCATTTCTCATG
>CM052713.1:72254675-72325600 GCA_028551405.1 Uromys caudimaculatus | reverse complement strand
GGGGGGGGGGGGGGGGGGGGGGTCAGGCCCGTTGACGCTGTTGCTCAGGCCTTGAAGCACCGTAAGCAGAAAGTAGCGAGAACTCAGTGGAAATGGTGTGAGTATTTTGAAATCCCAAAACTGGCCCATGTGACATATCTCCTCTGACAAGAGCCATCAAGTTCTTCTCCAACAGTTCTACCAACTGGGAACCAACTATTCAAATATATGAGCTTTTGAGGTCCATGCCTATTTAAGTCATCAAACGTGGTAACAATAAGAAGCAACATGTTCATAGCTTCTACCAAGTATCATGAATGCACACACGATCTCTATATGTATACCTCACAACACTTGTGGAGGAGATGCTGTTGTCTCAGTTCTACAGTGGTCATTTGGTATCCATTTGAGATACTCTAAGACATATCCATCGCTACCTTTAGACTCCACCTGGATCTCCATTATTCATGAAGCGTATAATGTGCAGGCTTATTCTTTTTAACGTGTCTGACTTGAGAAATGTACTCTATTAGAGTGTGCAAACATGGAATAGGAGAGTAAGGTATGCTTTCCAGATGGTTTTAACAGCCTGGTACTGTCCTTGCGCTGAGTACCCACAACAGATCTCTCAAACTTTCATCTCTTTGGATGATCACAACACTATGCAATCTATGGGATATTCCAGACTTAATATCATTTTGTTGGCCTTTGGTTCTGAGGTGTCTGTGGGTTTGTCTGGGGAAGGTATGAGGTATTGTGAAAGATTTCATTCACTCTATTTGGTACATGAATATAGAGTAAATAACTTCCAGAGGTCTTTACATTTTTAATAAAGAATAAACAGGAAAGTACCCCAGGAGATTACCTTAAATACAAGTCAGTTGATTAAACTTTCTAAGAGAGTGGCTACATAAGCCGTACAAATAGAAAACATCATGTCAGCTTCTTGAATGACTAAAAACTACCCCATTTCCTGTAAGATATCGTCTCTCTGTCATTAATGGCATGAACTCAGTTTGAATGCTTGACTGATTTTAATTTTCAAGTATAGATCAACTTCACTCTGCGTACAATGCCATGAAGGTGACTTGGGAATGACTGCCCATATGTTAACAAAGGAAAGGACTCCTCATTTTGCCTAAATATGGCCCCCATGGCAAAAGTCCCAGCCAGTTCTCCCACATCACAACCCACTGCTGCTAGGTCATTCTTCCTCAGAAATAAATATATTGCTATAAATATAATTTCTAAATCTTTCATTTTGCTGTAAAAGCCTCAAAGCTATTCCTGGGTTCACCTAGGGTATTCAATAAGTGGAGCCTTCATTATTTTTAATAAAACTATAATTTTGCCTGATTTCTTTACATTTATTGTTATGATTATTTCACTTTGTTGCAGATAAACGCTGGTTAACTGGGTAATGGTGGACTCCTTCCTTAACAATTTTTTAAAAGATTTCAGTATTCCTTGCAGGAAATATTACCTTCCCAGCTGTCTGATTACCATACTTAACAAAGCCTTTTTCTGTAGGAAAGAGAAAGGCTAAGGCAAAGGCTGTCATTTGCATGCACACATAAACAACTCTGAGAATGTGACCTTGATTTAGGCATTGAATAATGTTCTAAGCTTCATCCATCCTGCCTGCTAATCACCACAGCCACAGTGCAGTCTTACACAGGGCAACTGAATTATTTTGTAAACACAAAGCAACTTGTCTATTAGCTTGTCTGCACGTTGTCATGTAACAGAAAGCTAACATGAGGAAATGTCATTGAATGAGCTAGACAAGGTTCCAACTCTTGGTTATTAGTGGGAAGAATGATATAGTCTAATGATAAGAAAATATATTAAAACATTTGTTTCTCTTTGTTTGTATTTGGAAAATAAAGCCCTATAACAATTAGTAACTTTCTACCAAAAACAATGCAAAGGGCTGCTCAAAACACTTTTACTAAAGATATAATAAGTAAAGGTAACTGTAGTGCTGATAGTAACATATAATAAAATAAAAAGATGCCTATATTATAATGCATAAATCTGTATTTGTTACCACTGACCCAGACAGTGAATTTGAAGCCTACAAAGCTTCAGAAAAGAACAGCTTCAGAAAAGAAATTTAAAATATCTTACTACTGAAATAGAAATAAATATTTCCAAAAGATTCCATGGCAAATACTATGTGGCTCTCAGAACATGAGATTTTAGGTGAACTGGGAAATGTGAAGAGACTCTTGTTCTTTGAACTAGAAACTCCAGTGTCCTACAGCAGCTGTTATTGAATACATAGGCTAGGTTGGTCACAATGGACCATTTGCATGTGAGAATGATAAGCACAGCTTTAGAATCTTTCATCCATATAAATCAGAAGAAAGATAAGCAATCATACTTATTTCCTTCTCTGGGGTTTACCCACTTTCTAGAAAGGGAAGCTGGATGTCAACAAATGTGAGATGAGATGTATTTGCTTTTCTAGTCCAGTTCTTTGTAAACCTCACTGTAGTCAGATAGGTACACACGTGTATACAGATTCCTGTGGGTATTTGTAAAGTATATGTATTGATCGGTTCAACTGATGAGTCCTATTTTATGTGGCCAAGGTCAAGACTTCTACAGTCCTGTTTCATGATCAGACATGGAAGTCAATTTTCCAGTTGGCGAGGGTTTTAAAAGCATATGTGAATCCCAAGAATGAGTGGAAATGATCAAAGGTACAGCCATCTGTCTGACAGGCAGAAAAAAAGTCAAGTCACAAGATCAGCTGCCTATTGGTTAGAAAGTTTGCATGACCAGAAAACACTCAAAGCATGAAGCAAAACTTCAACCACCAACCCGCAACACTGCTAACTAAGCATAGGTAAGTGTCATTGATACAAGTCTTGAAGAATAGATAGCTTGCTTAAGGCCTTTCCTGAATCATGTATCTCAGGAGTTTTATAAGATAGTTTGTTTGGGATTATGAACACAAAAGTTCTTACTCCAGAAGGCTCAGAGACACAGTGGAGAAGAGAAAAGTCTTGAGCTGCACTCTCTCTGCATTCTGAGGAAGTCACAGAGGGGCCACTTCCGTTTGTGCCAGGTATAGCTCTCTGTACTGCCTAGGACTATAATAGAGAGCTTGGGAAGAAATCTACGTTACTCAGTTCTATATATTAAGTATGTCGTTATCATTGTTAGAAGTCCCTTAGGAGTGCTTCCATCCCTTATATTAGAATAATATTTCCATCCACTGTCAATGCCAAGGTGACAGACAAAATGACTCACTGGAACAAAAATAATAATAAAAATAAAGCCATAACTGCAACAAAGGCTGTCTCTCAGATCAAGTTCCTAGAAGCCTAGAATGGCTTAGGGGAAATGCAGCAGTTGAGCTTGAAGCAGGGGGAACATTGCCTGTGTTTGACAAGATGCCACAAAGAATACTCTGTGAATGTGTGGATAGCTAGGAACCTCACAGTGGAATACTCAAAAGATCACAGGCAACTGCAAAGATGGCTGCCTACAGGAACAGGAAAGGTGAGCACAGTAGCCAGAGCTGGCAAGAACAGTTGTTCTAGAAACCCACCAAATCAGAGGAGTATTCAGGGTATAGACAGACTGAAGCTAAGGAGACAGTTTGTATTCAAAGCCGGAGCGGTGCCTAATGACAATATCACTATTCTGGGCAGCTCTCAACAAAGGTCCCTTAATAAAACCAGCCTCCAGAGCTGCAGAGCTCATGGGAATTTATGAAGACTCAAAAAAAAAAAAAAAATCTGGTAAGGGCCTTCATAGCCTAGATGAATAGCAGAATGTCACTGAAGAGCTTTCTGCATCCAAAACTGGCCTTACATACTTGAAGGTGAACTTCAGAGAGGCAGAGATACTTAACTGTCTTATTGTTCTAGACAAGAGACTAATGACATCAATTACAAAGGCCCTCACACAGTCCAAGCAGACACATGAAGGCCAGGAGATCTGCCTCTGTTTGTTCTGTTGGTGTCTACAAATTAAGTAAGTCATTACCAGATTGTTGCCATCCACCAAGGATTTCTTCAGCACCTGTCATCCCCAAACTGTGACAGTCAGTGACAAGGTGACAGATAAATAAATCTGGCTGAAGCAACACTACTAGGGGGCTGAGGAGACAGCTCAGATGACTCCTTATGCAAGCATGAGGACCCAAATTTAGATCCCCACTACTAGGTAAAAGCCAATAACAACCAAGGGGCGAGGATAGGATCCTGGGAGCTTGCTGTTGAGCTAGCCTCTCCAAATAAACAGTGAGGTTCATGTTTAGGAGATCTTGTTTCAAGGGAATTATACAGAGAATGGTACAGCAGAGTCCCTGTGGTAGTTGGACTGTAATTGACCCCCATAAGCCTGTAAGGAGTAGCACTATCAGAACGTGTAGCCTTGCTGGAGGAGGTGTGGTCTTGTTGGAGGAAGTGACATAGAGGTCTCACATATACTCAAGCCATACCCAGTGGCACAGTATCGTGCACATACCCTGTGTATCAAAATGGCGAGCTCGAGGCTCTTCCAGCACTATGTCTGCCTGGACACTGTTATGCTTCATGCCATGACAATTCTAACCCTCTAAAACTGTAACAGCCCCAATAAAATGTTTCCCTTTATAAGAGTTGCTGTGGTTACGTTGTCTCTTCACAGCAATAAAACCCTAACTAAGACAGCACCCAATGTACTCCTCTACATTCTGCAGGTGTGCATATGGGCACGCACACACGTCTGCCCACACATGCATTCACCATACACACACACATATGAACACAGACACATAATTATTGGAACAAAGTTATGAAAATGCTAGTATGCTGTGCCAACAAACATTTAGCCAGCTATGAGTTAGAAAGAAAGGAACATAAAAAAACATGGAGCAGGCGATTCTGCCAGATCACAGAAAATGGCAGAGAAGCCATACTGAACACCGAACTCCAGTCCTGATGCTCAGAGACCTAGCTGAAAAAATGTAGGAAATTGTTTTTCCGTAATGAGAGAAAAATCCAAATAGCTTGATGAGGCAAGTGGGAAAAAAAAAGTCCAATGTGATGCTTCAGGAAAGATTTCCCAGACATTAATAGCAATTAATGTCCTTGTGCATCGTATTGTGCGTGGGGTATTGTAATTTCTATATAGTAAAATGATCGATTTTTCACTTCATTAATCAGAAAACATAATCATTGCGATCAGAAGGTGGCTTCGTTTTACCCCCCAACCAAGATTTAAAGGCAAGTGCTTACGACGAGGCCTCATTTCCCAAAGACTTTATCACAGTTAAAAGATGCACCGCAGCCCATTAGTCTACAGACGAGATTATTATAATAAATACTTAAAACCACTTATCAACATAAAACGCCAGAGCACATTCTGCTAGGCAGCGGGTCTGACTTTTTAATCAGAGTCTCTCTCTCGCTAATTGGAAGTGCTCAGACTCCAAATGACTCGTCTTATCGTTGGTGAGAATTAAAAAGGTTTTACACTGGAGATACTTTAGTGGTTTTTCCAACTAGGTCACCCTCATTAGACTAGCTTTGAAGCTTCTATTACGTTTTCTTTCTCATATGTCAGTTCAACAAAGGACCTTAAGGAGACAATAGTGCTGGTGCCTACAGCCAGTGGCCTATCACATGGCTCTCCCATAGTTAGGCAGCTAGACACACAGTCACTTGCTACAGGGGAAGAAAATCAATTTATTTCAGGAGATTATTAGAGCTATTTGATTTTATTTATTTGACAATGTACCAAACTCCTGCCTGAACTGGTTCGTTTTATCTGTTTATGTACTTATGTATGAGCCAGACACCAGGCAGCTTCAAAGGATTGTCAACATATATGTTTGGCTTTTTGTTTTGTTTGGTCGGTGGTGTTTTCAAATGTTGCCAGAATACTAATGAGAGCAGAAAAGCACCGTGGTGTCCAGAGGCTCAGACCTTCTCATTTCTCTGTGTCTCGCAAAACAATCTGATCAAACAGTGACTAAAGGAAGGGACATCTGGGTCAGAGAGAAATAGACACAAATCCCAGGAGTGACAAGAAAACATAGGAAGCTAGAGAGCAACTCTTAAGGAAACTTGGTGTCCTCTGAAGACAAAGAGGCGGGGCTTTGAACAGGAGAACATGAATCGCCAGTCGAGTCTATGAAGAATCCAGTGAGCGAGGGCACCAGCCCTCATACGTACCACCTTCTCCTGCCATTTCTCCGCATGACCCCTGAAGGTCACCATCTACTACACTGAAAGTAACTCTTCACTTTCAACAAACTTGAGGCTCCAAAGTCAATCGCTCTGGACCCTTCCAGAAGCTACCATCTGCCAGGTCCTTCCAATAGGGACCAAGGCAACCCGCTCTGTGGACTGAGATAATTACTACTGCAGGTTGAGCTAATTAGGATTGCTGTCTCATTATCAGCCAAGCTCCTCTAACCTGTCCTACAGCAGCTGACTCCAAAGACCTGTCTCAGAAAGCAAGCCAGAGCACACACACCTAGGCTTTGCTCAACAACAGCCCCGTCTTTTAAAAAATGTCATGAGTTTTATGGGGACAACAGTCAAACATGAACCCCCGCAGCCAAAAGAGCACAGCAAAATAAAGAACTTCATGAAGGCAATTCTCAGCTTCAACATCATTTCCATTCTTATGTTTGAAACATGTCTGAGTTTTCTCCTGCAGGGAGAGGTGTGCACCTAGCACTGTATGCCTACCAAAACGCATGTGTATGGTCCCCTCCCCACAAGGAGTGACCAAGATGACAAATGAAATGGGCTGCTGTCCAGACCAAGACAGAGCTAGCAAACATCACCAGAGAAGTGGGCAACCTCTAGCGCCCTGTGTTCACCATCGACTTAGCCAGCACTTCTGCTTGGCAGCACAGGGAAGCTTCTGCTTCAGGGTGTCTGCCATGATCCCATACCTCCTGAGTCTTGGAAGTTCTGAGAGAGAGGAATCCTAGCTCTGCACTCTAATTCAGAACAGTAAGGATGCCCACTCGACTACTCTCCTCTTCAAAAGTCCCACCTTTGTCCTCAGCTAGAGTGTGGTTCCTACTCAGTCATACTTCCTGACTGCTTACCTGCCACCCCCGCCTGCCCTTCTCAGACACTCTGCACTGTCGGCTTCTTCATGTCACACTAACCAGACTTCTCCATGCCTGGATTCTTTGTCCCTGCAACACCTCCACGCTTCCACCCGTTTCTGTAGAACCTCCATCATCAGTGTACCTAACCTCATTCCAACATCTTACCTCCATGAAGCTTTAAAATCTGGGGAACCACGATGCTCGAGCAGTAACAGCGCAATGCCTAGCTGCCGCCAGTGCTTAACAAGTTGGCATTGAGGGAATCTGAAACCATGAAAGGTCAAAGTCTGATTTCTCTGTCTCTCTTAGATATCTCCCCTACTCCCATTGGAGAGACACTGGAAGGCAGTGACCTGAGTTTATGCCTGAAAATATTATCCCTGTGGATATCACTATCTTCAAATTCATCAATTTCTTCACTCATAAAATGATGGACACTCAGGATTAGGAGTGTCCTCGTGGGTGGCCCCCTGTGCAGTGTCACTGCTTAGCATCTCCTTTTCAAAGAAAGAGGAAGCAAAAAAATCTTCCTAGTTGCTTTCTTAAGATATTGCAGTACAGAAACAGACATTGGGAGGGATTCTGGAAGTGCACCTGTGACGTGGAAATTAAAGTTATTTGTGGCCGGAGGGTAGAATGGCAGATTCCTACTGCAGCTTCACCACTTAGTGATCACAGGAACTCGGCGTGTCACGTCACAGTCTCAGATGGAGGTGGAAGCAGACAATGCCTAGTATCAGACCAATAGAGAGTTTGAGATATTAACAAGTGTGAAAGGCTAGTAATGGCTAGCTCTCACCTAGTAAGGGCTGTGGCAGCATTTGATATCAGATATTACTGTTATTAAGTTTTATAAACATGCTTCATGTCACTCACGGAGGGACCATTCAAAGAGACAAAGGGGCTGCAATATTCCTTCACCTCGATGTATAAGCATCACACCCACTCCTTACTTTTCACCTACTGTTCCACAAAGACACCCCATACCCAGTGCAAACTGTACCATAAATCCTAGGGAACCCTGGCTCCATCCAGTGGGTAACTTCAGTATAATTATACTCTCTACTGCCTAAGTTCTAGCCCTATGGGGGAGTCTCTGTCTAAATTCATGCCCATCCCATAATAATAGTTCCAATAATACTAGGATTTACAAATTGCTTATGATTCACTTTACAAGCTTTAACCTTATTTCATCTACAGAGCAACCCATTATTATACATAAAATTTTTTTTCAAATGAAGCAAAGGATAGTTAAGCCACATCACCCCAAGTGACACCATGGATTGTATAATGTTAAAAACACAAGAGCATGAAACAAAAGAAAACACAAATAGCTCCAACTTGTAGCAGTTCATCAACTGCTCCAGGTGGATTCTGTCACCAAAATGGGTCACCCCTTTGTGGACTGTCCGAGTAAGGCCATGCACAGCAAAGACTGGAGCTATTTGTTAGGCTCACAGCCTGGTGACTGCAAGGTTCAAATAGCAGGACATCAGCAAGTGGCAAGTGGCCGTTAGCTACATCACAGCCCAGAGGGAAAGCAGGCAAAGGAGCCTATCACACACCACAGGGCTTGCTTCAGGAGAAATCATGTTTGCCTACCAGATTTGACCCATTCTCCAGAGAGGACTTCCTTCAACTATCTGTCTTTTCCAAGAGCTCTTCTCTGCTAGACTTCCTCACTCAACACCAGCACAACAATCTGTAGGCTACAGAACCGTATCCAAAACACAGAAGGTGAACTTAAAGGAAATATTGCAAAGGAGACAAGGATAAATGAGGGTGTGGCCTGGGAAGAGAAATCCTTGGGAAAGGAGAGATGGGGAAAACAGAGAGAGTGGAGAAGAAATGGGAAGAGCCGTCAACAAGCTTCTCGCTGAGGGCAAAGCACCATCCCTGAGCATTTCCTGTGCATGGCTTACTAGTGCCCTAAGTCTTTGGTCGTGTGCCTCATATTGTGCTCACTGGGTAAGACTTCAAGCTCCCTCCAGTGCTGCATTTAGAAAGTGAGGTTATGGCTTCATCTGCTTTCAACCTGTTTCCTTACGCAGTGAAGAAATCCATATGTGTGTCTTACTTCCTCTATTTCTCCAACTATAATAACAATTGAGATATATCAGCAGTTGGATATTGTTAAATATATTATTATATTTAAATCATGCAATGTTAAAAGTCTGAACATCCCTCGAGGGACTGTGTCATCTATTTTCAGGGAAGAGTTGTGTATTTTCAGTTATACATAGGACAGTTACATCATGGTAGGTGAAATCATGGCCTTAATTTTCTTCAGTTGGACTTTAAGCATCACATATGGACAGGGGTAGGTGTCAAGTTGACAAAGTATGGAATTGTGATGGTTAATCTTGATTATCAACTTAATTAGATCTAGAGTCACCTAAGAAACATGTATGTTGATGGGTCTGTGCAGAGTCTGCCAGAACGATTAACTGAGACTCTCCTCCCGAATGAGAAGCACCTTCCGTCAGTGGTTTAGTGATGGATGACACTATTCATGAGAATCTGTGAACAAATATTCACCCACCCAGACAGGAAACCAACATCAGACCAAAACAACAAGACCCCACAAAAGTCCAACTTGGTGAACCAGTGAGTTTTTGAAGGTCCCTTCAGGAGCAGAGATGACTCAGAGGCAACTGTACCACACAGAGTCCCCCTATCATGGGTGCAATTCATGAAAGCAGCTACACTAGAGCTCCCCAACAGTCCGCATGTTTTGGATGTTTTGTTTGGAGTCACACTTGTGCAGTAAGTCTGAACCTGATCAAATGCAGGAAGCACATTTGGTGGCACTCAGCACATTGCTCCGCTAGTCACCACAGTGTCTCGTGTGTACAAGACTCACAGCCAGAGGAAACAACTCTTCTAAGACTCACAATGAATCTAACTGTTGCTGGGCCTGAGGATAAAGCAAGTTGTCCCCAACTGTCAGGTCCTGCTCATGCCAGCACCACTGCTTCCACAGGTCACAGTCCACCCACGTGATCGCGAATGTTCATCTCCAACGAAGCGGAGACAAGAGGTAAAGATGCTTGCAGACACACCTGAGGTCCTCAGTTCAATTCCCAGGACCCATATCGTGGAAGAAAAAACTAGTTCCCATCAGTTGTCTTCCTAACTATATAGGTCTGTTGTAGCATGTACACACACAGACAGACACACACACACACACACACACACACACACACACACTAAATGTAAGAATCACATAGAATTATAGCATAACAAGATCATAATTTGTTCTAGGTGTTACTAGACAGGAAATTTTAAAGAAATGGACCCCTTACAAGAGATTCATTTGGGGCAGATGAAACAAACTTTTACATTCGTTCTAGTGCAAGAAAAATAAAAACACAATCTGTTAAGAATTGAGAGAGAACTTGCCCAGCTAATGTCATGTGTAAACATGAATAATGAGATCTATAATACTCAAGGGTGGAAGACATATTCTTTCCCTGATTTGTGTAAGAATTTCCAGGAAATCTGCATTATTGGAAAAACTTTACCAGGAAAAAGGAAGGACAGCTATTCATTCCCTATATGTCAATGTTTGAATAAAATGAGAGAAGAAAGGAAATAAGAGATGAAGGAATGAAAAGAGGAACCAGAAGGTGGGACCACGGAGGGATGGTAGACCATCCAAACCACCAGAATCCTAACTGCTTTAACACAGAGGGCTAGGGTATATGGTATTCGGAAAGCAGCACGAAGGTTGGCCTCATGGAACTAACAAGGGCTCAGCCACAAAACATACATTGTTGGGGAAAACAGATCTCCCACCATAGCAGAAATAAGCACTGCTCTGGGAAGCTGAATAAAAATGCTTTTCACACAAAACCTCTGGGTCTCCAGGAAAGTACTCAGCGCTCATGGTCGGCTGCCACCAAGCGGCCGTTTTAGGCATTACAGCATCCTCCAACATTTTGAATTCAAACACTAGCCCAGAGGAAACCAGCCATGAAAACTCTCAAATCTAGATTGTGTCCTGGGATCTCTCATTAATTTACTCATCAAACAACACTATTGAAAAATTAATTTCCCCTTAATACTGGATTAGACAGAAAAATTATCTAATGGTTAGGTTGAATGAGTATATCTTACAGTTTCACCTTACCATTCAGTCTCACCGTCTCTTACAATGTATTTAGTCAAGCTGTTTCTGCTCCTGCTCTAGGATAAAAGTCAAGGATCTCAATCTTCTCTGGGTATATCAAATTCTGTTATACACTGGTTAGAACCAGCTTAGCAGGATCAGGATCTGGCAGAAAGCTGGTTGCTAAAGAAAGAAGGAAGAGTTCTCTCTTCCCCTGCTCGGCACTTTAAATGCTTTCATCTCACTGGCTTCAGCCTCTGAAGCCTCCACAGCTGAGCTGTCAGGAGGGTAATGGAGGTATGACATCCAAGTCAGTAGTCCCTGTCCTGGAGGCTGTGTGGATTCTGGCTACAAACTCCCTGTAGGGATCTCTGCCTGTGTTTTCTCAGACTGGGTGCTGTGGACTGAAGTTTGCCACTTGAAAATTCCCAGATGGAAATCCTAACCCTCTATACAATGTTCTTTAGAGATTAGCCTATGGGAGATCATTACTGTTGGCTATGACCATGAAGGTGGGATGTGAGCCCTGCCCTTATCCAAAGACACCAACACCATGCCCCGCCTTGCACATACAGCAAGGAGTGGCCATATGAAGATACAGAGAGGAAATCGATATCTTCTGTAGATCAAAAGGGCAATCTCACTAACACCTGGCTCTAAGTTCTCAGCCTCCTGACGTTGTAGAACATAAATGTATGTTGCTTAAGTCACCCAGTCTGTAACAATCTGGGATAGTAGCCCAAAGTGACTAAGATGCTTGGTGAGTATATTTGATCCTAGCTGGGTTTCTCACACTCTCTTCAGCTCCTGGGACGCATCCCAACCTAAAGCTCTCCCTATTGAGGTCTTGTTGCCTATCTGTGCAGCCTTCCTAGACAAGATGCTAGCAGAACCCCATGCAGCATACGGCTTATGAGAATAGCACCTAGGCATTCTTCGTCCTAAGACAAAGAGGCAGGGCCAGACCTAAGGCTTTTTACTTCTATTCAGAAACTGACTGGCCAGCCAGCCCTGTCTTTCAATTCACTCCATGAAGTCCCTAAAATATCATTTCCCTCTGGACTTTAGGGACCAGTGTTGACAACTTCTAAGTGTTATCTCCAGGGCTTGGACCACCCGACCTGCACGTTGTGGCCGAGCCCCCAGGAAAACCCCATTCTTCCTACTCCGTCTTCTCCGAGTGAATGCTGAGGACTTCTGATAGTGACAACAGGCTCAGTCTCAACAGCCACAGCCTGGTGCCATGGCACTGCAGTCACAGTGCAGGAGAATGGGTGCCATCCAAAGGTGAGAGGGTAGGTCTGTAATGCTCACGGGCTCCTTCTGTGAACCAGCGGAAGTTCATCCATCGAATGTCAGAGACATGCTGTGTATCTGCAGGGCGTGGTGCAAGTGTCCACTGCAAACTGATCAAGTCACAGTAACCAGCAATCCCCCTTTCTATTCCCATAGTTCCAGCTCTGCTCTCTTGTGAAGTTTGCAGGGAGGTGCAATTAATTAGGCTGACCCCGGTACTTTTGTTTGTTTGTTTGTTTGACTGACTGATTGATTGACTGACTGACTGATTGATTGATTGATTTTAGATTAGCTGCCATTTCAATGGGACACAATTTCATATTTAAGGATTTGTTTTAGTTTTAATTAACTGGCAAACAGTCCTTGCGTATACCTGTCTCACAACTTACACACAATAGTTATGTCCCAAAACATCCGTCACAAGTCGAATATTTCTTAAATCAAGTATATCTGTAACATACCTAAGCTATCAAGCATCACAGCTCATGTACACACAACTTAAAGAAGCCTGAGATTGGGCGAAACAGCTAACACAAAGGCTATTTTAGAACACAGAAATGTTGTCTACCTCATGTACATTATTGAATACTACACAAAGGGTTTTGATTTAATAAGTCTCTGTGATCACCATTAGCATATGGTTACTGCAGGTTAAAGTATAGTATACACCTTCCCACTGTCGGAGAGTTGAAAAATAGTGAAAGCCGGCCGGGCAGTGGTGGTGCACGCCTTTAATCCCAGCACTTGGGAGGCAGAGGCAGGTGGATTTCTGAGTTCGAGGCCAGCCTGGTCTACAGAGTGAGTTCCAGGACAGCCAGGGCTACACAGAGACACCCTGTCTCGAAAAACCAAAAAAAAAAAAAAAAAAAAAATAGTGAAAGCACTTCAAGACTGAAGCCACCTCTATAGTGTCAGCTTCTTTTGCCTGTGGTCACATGACTGGTACACTAGGAGCAGAAGCTCGCCCTTACTACCCACCTTACACAGTGTGATACTATGTAAGAAGGAACCAAGCTGAAGCCATTTTGAATAGAACTTCCATTTTAAATAGGTGTCAAATAAAACTTAAGTTCCCAAGACCTCCCTGACATCTTGCTTGGGAGAGACACGAATGCTAGGCCAGTCACCCCACCACAGCTGAATAAACCAACCAATGAGAACAGGATAAATGTACCACACAGAGAAATGTCCCCAGGGAAGCCCCCTATCCCTGAATCTTGACTGGTAGAAAAATGCAACTGCAGCTTAGCACAGGTGTTTGTGGTTTTCAGGCTTAAAAGCCTTGTAACACTCTAGCCTGGGGGGGGGGGTTCAAAGTTCAGCTCCCGAGTTTGACAACTGCACCTTGGCAGGAAAAGCTCAGAATTCAAAGTTTGACGATGTAATTTCTTCTACCAGGGTACCATTTTCGCATATCAATTAGAAGTCAAGTCATCAAATGCCAGGAACAAACTATATATCGACAGGGCACAAGATGGTAAGTTGATGCAGGTGTCCACTGCAGAGTGATCAACTCTCGGGAATTAACAAACCTCTCACTCCGTTCACATACTTCTTGCTCAGTCTCTCTTGTGACGTTTGCAGACAGGTCAAGTCACATCACTGCAGCAGCTAGAAGTGGCTTAGGAGAGGAGTTTCTTCCTTGATGAAAGCAGACAGACTCCTAGGGTAGGGATTGCTGGTAATTTTCCTCTACCCTTGAATACTCTCTCGACACACGTGAAGGGCTCTTTCTCCTCCTCTCCCACTTCTTACACTTGAGTACCATCTTGACCCTAGAATACCACAGCACAACAGCACCACTGTGCAACAAAGAATACGCGGGGCTTAAGAGCCTCTACACAGCTTCATCTCCTCTTCACATTACTCAAATATGTAATGTGTCATCATTAGTTACAGCTGCCTTGCCACGGCGTGGTCAGAGCAACTTGTTGTCCTAGCCAATGTGTGTGCAATTTCCTGGAAAGTAACTACAGATCTGATGAAGGAGGATACACTATGGTCTCCCCCAAAGAACCCAGACAGAGCCTCCAGATACAATGGCAGCTCAGCTACATCAGCGGAGACAGATCACCCTTCTGGTCCACCATCCTCAGCATCTGCGCTTTTCAAAGAAAACGTTTGCATTTTGTAAATTGACATTGTACAGTTTCATCAGATACAATGTAAACTATAGACTCTTGTATAGAATGGCCAAATGTAATTCATTAGCAAGTGCATTACCTCTTAGCTGGGTTGTTGGGTATTTTTTGTTGTTGTTGCTTTTTGTTTTTGTTTGTGTGTGTGATGGGAACAGTGAGGCGGAGATGTGTGGAAAACATGAATTTTAAACAAGGGTTATGCATGGAAATAGTTCCAAGCGCTGTCATGCATAAACCTAACAAATGAAACCCAGAAATGGCCCAGAGCAGTGCTCTAAGTCTGGCCCTTCTTCCCAGCATCTCCATTCTGCCTGGACCCTGCTGCAAAGGCAAGGCGGACTTGTCTTGTAAATAACCCTGAGTGAGGATGCTGTCATCTGGCAGAAAGGGGGTGCAGGGTTGCCATTTCTGTGTCTTCACACACCTACTGATATTTAAGAGTGGGAAAGAAAGAAGAGGGAGGTGTGGCCAAGGGCCAGATAACAGAGGAATTAAGAACACACTAATACTTCTGAGTTACAGAATCCCCAAATAAGGAGGAGAAAGGGGAACTTTCTAGAGGTCTGGGATGTTGATGATAATGATGTTGTTGTTGCTGAGGCTGTTGCTGCTGCAGTTGTTATTGTTATCTACTATTCCTGCTGTTGTTGTTATTGTTGTTGTTATTCTGCTGCTGCTGCTGCTGTTGCTGTTGTTATTGTTCCTGCTGTTGTTGTTATTGCTGTTGTTATTGTTCCTGCTGCTGCTGTTGCTATTATTGTTAGTTATTGTCCCTGCTGCTGCTATTATTGTTGTTGTTATTGTTCCTGCTGCTGCTGCTGTTGTTATTGTTAATTATTGCTGCTGCTACTCTTGTTGTTATTGTTTTCACTGCTGTTATTGTTGCTGTTGCTGTTATTGTTGGTTATTGTTCCTGCTGCTATTGTTGTTGTTATTGTCGCTACTGCTGCTGCTGTTGCTGTTATTGATAGTTGTTGTCCCTGCTGTTGTTGTTGTTGCTTGTTATTGTTAGTTATTGCTCCTGCTGCTGTTGGTGGTGCTGCTGTTATTATTAGTTATTGTTCCTGCTATTGTTGTTGTTTCCAGTTGCTTGGATTTGGTTTGGTTTGTTTGCACAGTGAGCCCTAGCTAACCTAGTTTCCCTAGGGTTAAGACTTGGTCTCCTACTTCTGGGACTTCACCTTAAGCTTTGGTTTGTTTATATGTACCAACCACTAAATCAGCTTTCATATGACAAAATGGTCCTTTCCTGCCTCCATGAGTCAGAAAGAACACAATTCATTGTGTGCTTTCACTGTCAGGTCAGTTCTAACAACATGACCTTATCCCAGTGCTGAGCTGGTTAAAGTGTCCCATATTATTGCAGGTGTGACAGTATAAAGCAAGCAGAAGATATAGGAACCCCCACACTAAAAAAGCCAGGGCTACTTCAACTGACTATCATGAAACAAAATAGACGTACTTCATGCAAAGAAAACAACATTCATAATTTAACCTCACGCTAGAGAGAAGTCTCAAAATTTAAGAGCACTTGTTGCCTTTGCAGAGGACCTAAGTTCATTTCCCTGCACCCCCATCCAGTAGCTCACAAACATCTATAAACCAGCTCCAGAGGCTCTGACATGCTCTACTGGCCTTCCCAGGCGTGCACACAGACACATGAACACACACACACACACACACACACACACACACACGCACGCACGCACGCACACACGCACACTTAAAATAAATATTTTCAATTAGCCACTGCTGTCCTCCTACTGGATACAGAACTGTGGTGGTTTGAATGAAAATGGCCCCCATAGGCTCTTAGGGTGTGGCACCATGGCTTTGTTGCTGTGGGTGTGGCCTTGTTGGAGGAAGTTAATCACTGAGGATATGCTTTGGGTTTTCAAATGCTCAAACCAGGCCCAGTGTCACCACTTACTGTTACTGTTGCCTGCTGATCCAGATGGAGAACACTCAGCTACTCTCCAGCTCCATGTCTACCAGGGTGCTCCCATGCTCCCAACATGATGACGATGGACTGAACCTCTGAACTGTAAGCCAGTCCCAATTAAATGTTTTCTTTTATAAGAGTTGCAGTGGTGGTCATGGTGTCTCTTCGCAGCAATAGAATCCCTAACTAAGACAAGAAAGTTTAATTTTACATGAAAACACAACTCTGAAATCACAAGTGTGAGGCAGTTAAATAGTAAAATGTATTAAATCCTAAGAATGCAGAGCCAGGAAGGAAAAAAATAACACATTTTAAGTATTTTATATACTGGTAATACATACCTACATGTAACATTTAAGCCAGAGCTCTCCATGTTTTGAGCCTTTCTCAAAATATCTTTAGTACATAAACAGGAGCCTACTTATGCATTTGGTGACACATATTACCCTCAAACCTTTGAGAAATGAATCCTACACCATCTATTAGTTTCTCTCCAGTTATTTGCAGTTAAATGAGTTTGCCTCAGAGGTGTATTGGGTTTAGAAAGCAGAGCACACGAGAAAGACCTGAATCTTCCTGTCATTTCTCTTTGCTTTTCTAGTAAACAGAATTTCTCTGGGCCTGGGAATACCTGCCCCCTGAAAAGCCCTAATGAGCCCCCAATGAGCCAATGGCAGGCCTTAGCTGTGCATTCTTTCTAACAATCTCCCAGGGGAAATCGTACCCAGAAATCAACCTCTGATGGATTATAGACAAGCCATCGGGTCATTGCCCCACCATCTCTGTTACTTACTAATAACTGGCCTACCCTTGCACAGTACCATAAATTCAGCTCATTACAAAAATTCTTGGGAGCTCACTTGCACCTGTACCTCTTTCAACTGATCCAAGAGATAGGTCATTAATCCACAGGCTGCAGGAAGTGTGACCTTTAACCTGCACATGTGCTTCTCTTTGCTCACAGAGTCAAAGTGGCTTTCGTTTTCATGCAAAATCCACTTTTAACATGTCCCTTCTGAACGACATTAATCTTGAGGCACATTTGATTGCTCAGTTAGCCCTTCTGATCACTTTTTCTCTTTATTTGCTTGTGCCTTGAACCAATTACTCTTCCTCTTTGTAATCACAGCCATTAATATTCTCCTTGAGTGGTCTCTTTCCTCAGCCCACTGCCTAGAAATTCCCTTGTAGACCCTGGCTCTAAAGGGCATGTTATTTTACATTCATCTCTTTGCAAAAATACATTTTTCTAAATATGTGGAGCAATAAATTTGCCCCTAGTTGAAAAATATGATGAAGTAAGAGGGAATCCTTTTAAAGACAGTGACTCCTAACAAAACGAACAGAGGGCACCCTTAGCTTGGATGCACTTTGTAAAAGGCTGAAATTAGTTCCGATGATTTTATGAAGAACTGAAACAAATTGTTCGCCTTGTTCCTTAAGGTTTGAAAAAAGAAAACAAGAGGCAGCTCAGTTGCATTGTTTGTAAGAGAAAATATCATGACAGAAAGTGTTGTCAGGTATTAAAATTAGTTACCCAAGGAGACTTGGAAGCTCGTGCCCTTGAGTGGATGAAACTGTGAGATGAATTCTTTTGTGCCTGGGAGGAAGCAAGAGGTGACTTTAATGGTGCCTACAAGCCTCATCCTATCTGATACGACTATGCCCAAGTGACATACAAGTTGACTTTATTTATCTCACTTTCTCTCTCTTTTTTTAAGAAGCAAATGTGTGGCAGCAGGCAGTAAAGCGATTGAATGCAAATGCAAACTGTCTCATGAAATGTACTTCCTGACAAGAGGCTGTGGGAAACTTGCATAATCCTCTTTGTGTGTCACCGATGATTTCTGTCTGAGATTAATTCTGGCTGTACAGAATTAGAATATCCATTAGGATGTTGCAGTTATTTACAGAAGACATAAAGGAAATTTAACAATCATTTCTCATTTTATTGGGAGAAAAGAACCAGGCATTTGAATGGACATGATTGCAATGATTTAAGAGCAAATTAATAAAACGTCCCCTTGTCAACCATTGAGAAGCACATTCTGTCCTATTGGAGTTACCTATATTTATTTAGCCTTGTGAAACAAGGAATGAAGACTCATTAGCTACTTATAATGGAAAAAAACAGTGATGTGGTATTACAGGCAATGCCTCTGTTAACATGCAGTCACAGTGGAGATGGTGGCAGACTAAAGTAGAGGTGAAATCCTCAGAATGAAGAGAGATGAAAGGTGTCAGTGTCTGCCACGTCATAGGCAAGTCCTTGCTTAAAGATATCATTTTGGAGTCATCTGCTTAAAATTTAGAGCAAATATTCCAGTAGGATCATAAAAGTTCTGGGTTGGAAAGAGTCTCTGTGATCATTTAGGTCAACAGCTGATCTGAGATTTAATTGTGCCTTGAATCTTCCCTTCCATGTAAATGATGTTAGCAGAGGATTAAGCCTGCAGACTACGCAACAAAATTGTGTTGACATATGATGCATCTACCATGTACTGAGCACATAGAAGCACAACATTTTCCAACTCTATTGTGTTTCTATAAAAACATGGAATTATGAGCCCATGACAATTTGGGGTGCCAGCTACACAGACATACCTCCTGCAGCTGCAGACCCCAACTGGGAACATCTTTCTTTCTTTCACTTTGCTTCATGTGTTACCACCAGAGGGCTAAGGAAAGAAGTTAAGAAAGTCTGTGGAGCCTGGACACCTAGGACAGAACCAAACAGGACTGGAAAAAAAGAATGGAAGGAAGGAAGAAAGGAAGGAAGAAAGAAAGAAAGAAGGAAAAAACGAAAGAAGAAAAGAAAGAAAGAAGCCAATGAAATGATTCCTGATGATATTCTGCAGGGTCCAGGACACTACAAGAAAACCCACAGACTCAACCAACCTAAGCCCATAGGGGCTCACAGAGACTGAACCACCAACCAGGGAACCTACACGGGACTGTCCTAGGTCCTCCACGCATGTGGTTCAGTTGTGTTGCTTGATCTTCTTGGGGGACTCCTAACACTGGGAGCAGGAGCTATATCTCTGATTGTGTTTTCTGCCTTTGGGACCATTTTCTTCTACTGGGTTGCCTTGTCCAGCCTTAATAAAAGAGAAGGTACCTAGTCTTAGTGCAAGTTGATATGCCACGGCTGGTTGATCGAGGCTGGCCCTTTCTGAAGAGAAATAGAGAAGGAGTGGATGGAAGAGAGACAGGGAGGAGAAGTGGGAGGGGAAACTGCAGTCCGGATGTAAGATAAGCAAAATTTTAAAAAAAGGAAAGAAGGAAGGAAGGAAGGAAGGAAGGAAGGAAGGAAGGAAGGAAGGAAGGAAGGAAAGGCCAGAAAGAGTAGGATCAGAATTAGTGTCACAAGGTCTGAGAAAATGAGAAATGAGAAGCAGTAAAACAGATTATTTCTCTAACCTTTAGTTTCTTTCTCATTTGCAACCTCCAGCCATGTCTGGGCTGGGAGAGACAAAGCGGAAGCTAGCAGTGGATAACTGAGGAATGCTGCTCAAGGGTGTGCCTTGCCTGTGCTTTCCCTCCATCCTAGCCCACCACTCACTCCTGGAGAAGACTCCCTTGTGAAGACCGATGGGTGTAGATGGATAACATGGTACCAGGAAGATGTAGTTTCTGAAGATAAAGGTCTGAAGGAATAAAAAGAAAAGAGAAAGGGCAGAAGGAGGTAAATTTCAAATAGAAACAGAAAGAATATATTCTCTGGGTGGCATAGACGGTCAGGGCTTGTGTGATGGTTTGTATATGCTTGGACCAGGAAGTGGCACTATTTGCAGGTGTGGCCTTGTTGGAGTAGGTGTGGCCTTGTTGATATAGGTGTAGCCTTGTTGGAGTATGTGTGTCACTGTGGGCGTGGGCTTTAAGACCCTCATCCTAGCTGCCTGGAAGCCAGTATTCTGCTAGCAGCCTTCAGATGAAGATGCAGAAGTCTCGGCTCCTCCTGCACCATGCCTGCCTGGATGCTGTCATGTTCCCACCTGGATGATAATGGACTGAACCTCCGAACCTGTAAGGCAGTCCCAATTAAATGTTGTCCTTATAAGAGTTGCCTTGGTCATGGTGTCTGTTCACAGCAGTAAAACCCTAAGACAGCTTGGTAAGGATTTCTGTGAGTAAGCAGGAACATGTCCCATCTGAGAGATGCAAGAGTAGATTTCCACCACCAACATTGTTCTTTTCCTGGCTACTGATCTTGGAAGTCTCTTGCCCCAGGCCATGGCTGTATAATGGAGAAGAGCTCTCAGAAATGCCAGCCTTTAAATGAAGATGAAAAAGCATCTGGGGGAGATGCAAAGTCAATACAGCCCACGGGCATACTTACTTCCAGAGCATAGCACAGCATAACTTGACCAGTATACCTCAGTTCATCCATCTCAGACCATCACTTCAAGATAAGGAAGTTAGTGGTTATTCTTACGTGTCAAAAGCTCTCTTAGAATCAGCACCTTGGCCACACTTCTAATTCAAAGTTAGCAATTATCCCAGAGACACCAGTTGCTATTAGAAGACGGAACATGTTTGTTTGTTTGTTTGTTTGAATTTTCTAAAGGTTTGCAAATTTTATATTCTCTTCTGAAATCCACCCCCCAAATGATACTATGCCAGAGTAGTTCTCTGTGGTATCGACCTGGTAGAATCGTTCTGAACTTGGCATGGAGCCATCAGATCCATAGATGATATGAAAGATAAAACACATGAAAGCCATTACAGAATCCACTGTCTAGGTCCTAAGAAGTCTCTTAATCACGTGATGCAGCGTTGTCTTTAAAAGAATCCTCTGAGTAAGCTGTCTTCCGGTCTCGACATTAGCAATAGCTGGTCTACAAGACTGACCATCACCACCCCCCATCGTATCAGGCTGTTACAAAGACTGAATTAAAGCTTAAGTCGGTTCCTGCAGCAGAATGGCCATGAAATATATATGTGCCATTGTTAGAGCTTTTAAAACTCTAGTACTGTAAAGTATAATAATACTCAATATGTTTTATGACAAAGGAGAGACTAAACCAGAGCCTTCTCACAGCCAGTCTGTCACTGACTCCAGCTCTACTGTGTCTCTGTTTCTTGCCAACCTCTTCTGAGGTTTACGACTCTGCTATATATTATATATTCCTATAAATGGACCTAAACTCTCTCCAGAGACTACATAGGAGATTTATATATATGGAGAGACAGAGAGAGGGGGGAGAGAGAGAGAGAGAGAGAGAGAGAGAGAGAGAGAGAGAGAGAGAGAATAAACTTTCAATTCTTTATTTCACCTTTGTGGAAAACCCTATACACAGAATTTTCTCAGCTATAGTGTCTTCTTGCTTTCCTGGTGTTATTAAAGAGGTAAATCTTAATGCCTGCCCCAAGCAAACATGAGCTTGAAACTAGGCTTAATAACCTAGGCTTAACTTTTAACACTTCAGTCAAAATTTTACAAAAGGATCATTGAGTCCTCTCACCTGCACACAGGGCTGCTACAGAGCACCAGGCACTTACGTTGCTCATGGGTTGACTCATGCAAGGATGATCTGGATGAAGGTTATGGCTGCCATTTTCCAGAAACTTCATACACCAGTGCAGTGATAATATATCAATGGAAATATAATGTTTAGGTCATTGGAACTTTTGGGAAGCTTCAGGATGGCTGAGCGGTTAAAACACTTGCAGCTTTTTCAGAGGACTCTGGCTTGATTTCCAGGATCCATGTGTCAGCTTGCACCTTTCTATAATTCAAGTTTGGTGGAGCCAGTGCCCTCTCTGACCTCTTCACACAGTGGACTTATCCAGACAAAACAAAACACACACACACACACACACACACACACACACACACACACACACACACACACACACCTATGGGCTGCATAACCATGGTGACAAATGGACTCAAAACATGGTTAGTCTGAAGCTCACAGAAAATTCAGTAAATAAATTTGAACTGAAAACTCTGTTCAATAAATATTTAGGGCCTTTGTTTTCCAGGCATTTGCTTGATTCTTGGAACATGTACATAAATACAGCATGACATTTTTAAGCTTTCAAAGTCTTCATAACTTGAGTAGATAGACACATGTAAGTAATGATGCTATCTATGTTTCTAAACACTTTTCATTTTGTTCAGAGCCTTTATTATGAAGAACAGTTACCGGTTGGGTTCCCATATTTACTGTTTGACTCTGTCCTAAGCCATTATCTAACTGGGGCAAGCCCTGTGACTAACGTCACTGCTGGTTCAGAGCCCATCCTATGGTAGACATCCACAATATTCTAGATGCTAATATAAGCATACATAATACATACAGAAAACAATATTTCTCATTTGTTTAAGTAACACTACTATGAAAACATAATAGAAAGACCTATTTATAGTAGCAATAGCAATACCTATGAAAGGGATAAAGATATCTGGAAATAAAATTATTAAGGGGTCTTCAAAACAAATAAAAGATGAGTATATATTTCTGAACAATTCAAAGTCATTGAATAAATGAAAAGACTTACTGTGTTTGCGAATTACAAAAAGTATGGTGAAGACACCAATTTTCTTATGCAACTTCATAAAATTAATTCATAAACACTCCCAATAAGAAAATTTAGAAGACATATTGGTCTAAAAATATATAAGCTAAATTTTAAAATTAATAATAATAACTCACTAAAAATAATAACTAGGGGATCTCTAAAGTTGATCTTATAAACCAACATGTATTTTATAAATGATTGAGAATTAAAGCTGTAGTCTTTGATAAATTCCAGAAATATATCCCACCTTACATGGTAATTTGTTACATGATAAAGGTAGCATCTGGGGTTACATGAATTAAATGTATATTTTATTATATAATGTAGGGATGACTGAATAGTCATGTGAAAATATATATATTTGTATTCATGCATTATATCAAAGGAAATCTCTAAAGGGATTGAGGATGTAGGTGTAAAAGAAACCATAGCTGAATAACATAACATAAATAACATAACATAACTGGAAAACAAAGGCCCTAAATATTTATTGAACAGAGTTTTCAGTTCAAATTTATTTACTGAATTTTCTGTGAGCTTCAGACTAACCATGTTTTGAGTCCATTTGTCACCATGGTTATGCAGCCCATAGGGGTGTGTGTGTGTGTGTGTGTGTGTGTGTGTGTGTGTGTGTGTTTTGTTTTGTCTGGATAAGTCCACTGTGTGAAGAGGTCAGAGAGGGCACTGGCTCCACCAAACTTGAATTATAGAAAGGTGCAAGCTGACACATGGATCCTGGAAATCAAGCCAGAGTCCTCTGAAAAAGCTGCAAGTGTTTGTCTGCAAGGATAGCTGAATCCCCTCATCAACTTAAAAGAGAGCTCAGTAGCAAAACACAGAAATGAGAAACTAATAAAAGAAAAAGAGCCTTGGATTAAGTCACATAAGAATAATTAACTTTGCACTTAAAATACCATAAGGAAAAATGGGAAGCAAATATATGTGTTTCCTACAACAGCAAGGGGGTCACACTCATGAAGAAAACTTAGAAATTTAAAAGAAAAATAACAAGAAATAGTTCATAACTATAAAGGGACATCTTAAAAGAAAACATGTTACATACTGTTGTATATTTATATTTTTACCAATATGATTAACTGCTGTTATAATTTCCTATTCTTGAATAATTATTATGAGCTTAATAGTCTTAAGCACCACGCATTCATTACCTTCAAGTTTCAATTGGTCAGAAGGGTGAGCATAGCTTAACTAGCTCCTTGGCTCATAATCTCATGACTGCAATCAAGTGATAGATGCTAAATAGGTAGGTATAGACACAGTCTACTTGTGCTGTCTTCTATAGGAAAATGTATATATTTTCAGAAAGAAACAATAGAACCATTTTTTTAAATTTTATAAATGGATAACTGCAAAGACTGGATTTAGAATGGGAACAAGATCTCTCCATGAATATTGTACTGCTTCTGCCATTGCTGTGACAAAGTCCCTGACAAGAAGTAATTGAAAGGAAGAAGGTTTATTTGGCTTGTAGTTTGAGGAGATACAGTTTACCATGACAGGAAATATTCCACACTCAAACTACAACAAACAGCTTTTTGTATCATTTGCATTTTTGAAACATACCAATACATTTGTTACTAAAACCTAAGTTTATTGTAGCTTAATTGTTGAATGGATGGGGACAGGAAAACACTGTCATAATGGGTATATGTTTCAGATGCAAATGAGGGCAAGGGGATGAGATAGTAACCTCTGCTCACCTGTCGTAGAGGAAGGGAGGTCAAGCAGGATTTCACATGTGATCAAACGCTACAATGATGGCCCTGCCTCCGGCAACTTTACAGACAACAATAGCTGCAATTTCAAAGAAACTATGTGCTAGAACAGGTAGTACCTGGGGAAGTAAGCAATTCTGATCTTGATAAATATATTAGTTATGCCAGATGGTCATGTATGAGAAAGGAAGGCAGAGGACAGAGAATTCTTTCGAGAAGCCCTTGGAAAATCTTTTAAGTCATTTGTACTTTGTATTGTACATAAATGCCTTATTTGATCATTCTTAAAATGGCTTGGAGAACATGCCAGATAAAGTCTATATTAGTTTTCTGTGGCTGGTATAGCAAATTAGCACAAAATTAATGGTTAAAAATAACTGAAATCTGTTCTCTCATAGTTCTCAAAGCCAGAAATCCAGGCCCCAAGTCTGTGCCAGGCTCAGTGCTAAACATAAGTCTACATGGAGGATGGCCGCCAGTGGCTAGATGAGAGGTTTCAGCAAGCATCCCATTTCTCTGACTAAAATATCAATGTCCTATCATGGGTTGGGAAGCCACCCATGAGGCATCACCCCTCACTGAAGAGCTTTTGACAGAGAAAGAGTTGCCAGGGAAAGGGGCGCCATTTTCTTAAATAGTGTAAACACTGGGTCTTATCTTCCTGAATATTTTGAGTAATTCCTTACCCAAGATTCCTTACCCAAGTACAAAAGCAACTGTAATGAAACCCAGTGTAGAGAGGAGGAAGAATAGGAAATAAAGGAGGGGGAGGAGGCAGAGGGCAAAGACAGACAGACACACAGACAGACACACAGACAGACAGACAGAATAAGACATGAAATAGGAGAGAGATCTAATGAAAGAGGAGAAGGGAAAAGGGGAAGGAGGTTGAATGTAATCACAATGCATTATACATATGTATGAAACTGTAAAAAGAATTTTTAAAACCTTCCCCGAGGCAAAAATGTTACAAGCCATTAAATGTTTCCAGAAATCCATTCCACACCTTCTTTTCTATAATTTAAGCCCACCCCATGTGCTTTGCTTTTTATATGAGCACTTAAATGTACACTTGTGGCAGCCCCTTTCCATCTCTAAGTCTCTTTTATATATTTATATAGCAACCATTTCACACCTTAGGGCAACTCTGGCCATCCTTGTCTGTAATGAAGAAGTCCTCAGGGAGATTTCCTTCCTGAAAGTGAGACTTAGCTAGAGGCAGACAAGGAAATCTACACAGGCACTTTTATACAGAAAGGGAGTCTAAGGTGTATGCCTCTGGGGTTGCTGGTGAGGTCTATATAGTCCTAGACCAATCTTGACAGTCAGATGTGGACTCTCTAAAAGAAGTTGTAGCATATGAAACCAAACTACAGAAGACAAAGGGAGAAACCAAATCTTTAAAGTTCACATAAGAGTCAAGAGAGAATCCCATATGTAGGTAAAAGACAAGAAGGCCAACCATCCCATCGCCATGCCCGACAAAAAGGTTAGCAATTATGCCAGAAGAAATCATTCCCAGAACTCATCCAGGTTAGGTTAGCTTGTGTAATGGAGACAACACACCCAAGAAAGGAGGAAAGTCTGATTTCAGCTGATGGTTTCAGAGACTTAAGTCTGTCCACGTCATTTTGGGACTGTGGCCATAGCACACATATGGAGGAGTTTATGCTAGAGGGAGGTGTCTGTCTTATGGACACCAGAAAGCAAATAGGGAGTCAGAGGTTCAAGTCCCAACATCTCCTTCAAGAACATGGCTCAATGTATTAGCTTTCTTCTCCTCTGCCCCTAGAGGTTCCACAGCTCCAGAAACAACACAGCCTGGTGACCAACCAAACCTTTAGCATCTGAGCCTGGGTCAAGGGACATTTAGGGTTCAAGCTGTAGCAGTTGCCTTGCTGTTGCTACAAGTAGAGTCTACTTACTGACTTGTAGTTAATCAATGACCCAAATGACTCCTTACTTCCTAATCAATGAGAGATGGCTCATTTTCTACTGATTAATGATGCAACTCAAGAAAAATCCGCCTCAGAGAGCTGTCTGGAATAACAAGTGTTCTTCATCTTTCTTCATCAACATGGCACCCAGGATATGTAGCTACTGTTCACTTCTACTGTGGCTGGCACGAAGAAGTACTTTTAAATTACTTATTATCTTAATAAGTTAAATGTAAAGGCCTAGAGGTAATAAGTGGTTGCCATAATATACCACTTGATCCATCTTATTCGATACACTCAAGTTCTTTCTATGTGAATTCGTTTCTAGTCAGAGTCTCTCATACTTTCTCCTTGCTTCCTGTGGGAAGAATAAACCATTGGGTCTATTGCCATAAATTATACTTAAATAGAATATTTTGGAAGCCTTTCCGTCTGGTATTGTCTCAAACTGCTATGAAGCAAGAGCTGGATGCGCTGCTCAGGTGTTTTCATAAATGTTTACAGCTTCAGGACACTCTGCCCACTTGAACTTTTGTCCTGGCCTCTCTTCCTAGACAAATTAGCACAGCTTTCTCAAGCTTCTGCATTTAATTTCTGTTACCAAAATATGTACATTTAGACATGTGTTTGTCACAGGTTCAAAAATCCCAAGTTTCTGGCTTATTTTCAGGTGGTTAACTGAAGCTTCCAGATGCAATGGCATGCCCAGTTCACTGAACATGTGAGTATAAGCCATCAAGTTCCAGACCCCTCCCTTTCATGGACTATCTCAGATGCAGTGGTCCTCAACCTTCCTAATGCTGCGACTCTTTAATACAGTTCCTCATGCTCTGATGGCCCCCAACCATAAGACTACTTTTATTTCTACTTCATTACTGTACTTTTGCTATTGTGATGAATCCTAATGTAAATATCTGTGTTTTCTGTGGGTCTTATGTGACTCCTGTGAAAGGGTTATTCAACCTCAAAGGGGTCATGACCCACAGATTAAGAACCACTGCCCAGATGGCTCCAGGAACATGGGCAGGGCACTATTACATCCGTAAGTGACTTCCCCATGTCCATAGCCACAGCATGAGAAAGAAAGCCAAAGTTCTCAGTAAGCAAAGCTGGCTGTTACAGCAACCCTCTCTGCCTGCACCTGAATCCCCCATTCCCCAGGAGGGAACATTTCAACAACACACCAGCCCTGTAAAGGAAAATGTGTGACTAATGAGGTGCTGTAGAAATAGATATGATGGCACAGCATACAAGTCTTTGTGTATGGACAGTTCACACAGAAGTGATTGTCACATCACATAATAGTAGGACCTACAATGGAGACAAGGAAAGCATGCGCAGAATTGGACCTGTAAATGATATGCCAGGAATAAATACAACATAAAAATGAACAGAGTCAACCCTGCACAGCGCTTAGTATTTCTCAGATAAAACAATTCAAAGGTGAAATGATACTGTTATGTACCATCAGGGCCTTAGTAAAGTAACTATCCTGTGTACTGGTCAGTCTTTACTGTCAGCGGTGGGAGTTATAATCACCATAGAAACCAATCTCTAAGTGTGTCTATGAGGCATTTTCTAGATTAGCTTAACCAGGGTGAGAAGACCTACATTAAATGTGGGTGGTACCATTGTATGGGCAGCAGTCCTGGACTGAGTCAAGAACTAAGCATCAGTATCTTCTCCCTCCATTTTCTGACTGTGGATGAAACGTGTGCAGCCATGCTTTCTCTGCCTTGATGGAAGTCAACCCTCCTTCCCTTAGTGTTTGCTTTTGTTATTTCTGGGTGTGGCAGGTATCTTATCGTAGCAACAAGAAAAGAAACTAGTACATCTTGTCATCCTTTTCATTGTTCTCTCTCTCTCCATAGAAGTTTAGACGAAGACACCAACACCAATTGAAGAGAAAATGATGAGGTAGACTAACTCTCAGTGGTGGCTTGCAATAGGTTGTAATTGCCCATTTCTCTAAGCAGACATCATTCAGGCAACAAAATTTGGAGAGTGACCTAGGTAGGTTTTTTTTTTTTTTCCTGAGCATACATTTAAAACAAGTAATGAATGGATGGGTAGAGAATTTGATACGTAAACTGTTAAATTATGCTCGTGTTTACTGAATGACCTTCTGACATACTGCAACATGTCATTTCTGAACTGTGTTTCATCCACATATTCACAAAGGATCTAGAGTTCTATCTAGACTTCAAAGGGACCTGAGCCATTATCAGTAAGAAAAGCAAGAATAGTAAGGTCAGGCTGCATGATCCCAATGATGTGATGTAAATATATTAAACTTTTTTATGGTTTGGTTTTAATATATTTAAAATGAGAAACACAGCACCCGCTCCAACAAGATGTTCACTGCTCTTAGCACTGAAACATGACCTGGCCTTTGTAAGTACTTGATAAGTGTGTTTCTGTCTTCACCCTTCGTCGACACGAACACCCATAATCACCGTTCAGTGATTATGTCCAGATACATAATATCGTTCATCCAAAACATATGTTAGCTAATTTTTTATCATTGAAAAAAAAAATACCCAGCATAAACAATCTAAAGGAAGAGGAGTTGTTTGGCTCAAGGTCTCATCAAGCTTTAGTCCATAGCTGGCTTGATTTCTTTCAGGTCTATGACAAGTCATAAACATTACTAAGGAAGGGAACAGGGCAAAGCTGCTTGACTCGTGGCATCCAGGATGCAAGGAGTGGAGAGACCAGAGACAGGCTGCACCCTTCAAGACATGACCTTGGTGACATAATTCCTCCCACTAGTGCTCAGCTCCCAGTTTCTAATGTATTCAACAAAGCCATTGCATTCTGAACTTGTCAGCAGATTAATCCATTAATGGTGTTGTGCCTTCTTATAATGAACGCTCGATAGCACCATGAGATTCCAACTAAGCCCTTGACCCAAAAGCCTCAGGGGAACATTCTATGTACCAGCGACAGCATCATACAACTAGCCTTCAGCACACAGAGGAACCCAAATCTTCTCACATCTAGCCCTAGGTTATTTCCACGATGCCGTACTACTGGCATTGTTCTATACCATAAAAGACTGCTGCACTTTCTGCTACATAGAGTTCTTATCATATGGATACCTTATGAAAGAAATGATCTATAAATTAGAAGGTCCAGTGGCACCTTTCTAGAAGTCTCAAGGCAAGAATATCTAGGCAAAAAAAATTGACTGCTGAAACAAGTCACCTCCATGTAAGAGTTCCTGTAGCATTCAAACATGGTGGTAAATGTCTCTAATACCAGAACTCAATAAACTGAGACAGAAAGGTCAAGAGTTCAAAGCCAGCCTAAACTTCAGAGGTAGCTCAGTACACAATAAAACATATAATTAATTATGGTTTCAATCATAGAACTGCACACTGGCTTATAGTTATATTACTGAAAACAAAATCTTCCTTTTACTAAATGAGAATAGACGATAAAGTAAATTATCATATAGTTATAATATTTATGTAATGACTAAGAGCATTAGATATGCAAGAAGAAGAGGCTAAGAAAGAAATGAAGCAAGAACATACAATTTAATATTTGGGGTATCAAACTGGAACTTTATTTCTTACACAATTTTCTGAAAGCCAATAGAGACATTGTGACAAGGAATGTCAAGGCCACCATGAGATTGGTTGTTAAGGAAATTGACTTTCCTTAACAATGAGCAGATACTTGCAAAGTAAGAAATGCCTTGCTCCTACAAAATACCAATGCGCTTGAAGCTTTAATTCAAATTCAGTCTCTAACCATGAATAAAATAGTTTGTGAGGCTCTTGCAAGAAAGTCAGTAACACATTTTAGAGATACATCCTCTCCTGATTCCTATAGATATTCAGCAACAACAAAATGTACCTTGTTCCTATATATTTTGTAACCCAAACTTTTACATAGTATGAAAAAAAAGACATTAGAAATTTCCCAAGTCTTCCTTAATTCTTCAGAACCAATACTATTCTTCCACCTGAAGTTCATTAAGCATAAATTCTCTTTACATTAGAAATCAAAACTTCATATGAAGGCCATCATGACCACATAAAATACATAAAAACACATATATTTAAGTTCACAGTGACGTTTCTTTTGTTCCCATGTAGTGTTTGAGAAGTCATGTTGATATGGTTTTTTTAAGGCCCATACTGGTCCAAAGCACACAAACAAACAATCAGAAAAATGTGAATTTAAAATCTCATTTTTAAGTTCTAAGCTTTAAATATTCATCAACTGATAGGAGCTGTTACTTGTCCATATAGGATATAGATACTAGGTAAGCATTTGAAGGTTACTGGCCTAGTCTCACCTCTAGTTGCCATGATAAATCATCCCAACAAAAGCATCTGAAGGAAAATGGGTCTATTCTGCTTACAATTCTCTGTCACAGTCCATTATTGTGGGGAAGACAAGGCAGGAACTTGAAGCAGCTGGTCACACCCACAGTCAAGAAAGACCAGCATACCCGCTGCTCAGCTCAGCTTGTCCACACTAACACAGTTCAGGACTCAACACACAGGGATGGTGCCCCTCACTTGCTGGCTGTCTCTTCCCACATCAATTACTATAATCAGGACAACCACTACAGACACGCCCATGGACCCATTGCATCTGGATGCTGATTCGTTGGGATGCTCACTCCTCTGGGTGGTGATCACAGTTACCATCTTTGAAAACATTCTGGGTTACTGCCATTCTTCATTACTATCTGCCTAGCACTTTCCTCCTGATTACCACAGGGATGCTGGGAAACACTGCTCATTTAGTACAATTATTTCAATGAAAAATTATTTTTTTGGCATGTTCGCAATGTCTTTCTGTTTCCTTGACCACATTTTCATGTGGGGATTGGAATGCCAAGTTATTGCTCAGTCAATGGCAGACTCTTGGTTTCCCTGAGAACTTCTGCCCTACCAAATGGCTTCATCTAAGTTACAGCTTTCTGCTTCACCTCAGATACACATGTGTAGGAGTTTGTGTGCGTACATATGTAACATATGGCAAAATGCTCTACTTTAAATTTATTCCTTTATTTTCACCTTCCTCGTGTGTCATCAAAGTATCTTTCTACATAGAATTTATGTTTCTACTGAAAGAGAAAGATCCCATTGATTGAACGGGTATTCTCTCTGTTGCCCAGTTGGCCACTGGGTCCACAATATCTGAGGAATGTCATCCATCTTAAAGGAACTTGGATCACACATAAGAATGAAGGCACAGAGAGGAGCCAAGTACACAGGCAACTCAAGAGAACAGCAGAAAAGCAGACACAGACACACAGAACAAGGTCAATGAACAGTTACTGGGAACCAATTGTTATTCTAAGTCATAAAGAAATACTTTGAGTCTTTCAAGAAGATTCTTATATTATCAGTAGAATTTAAACTAGCAAAAGGGATGGTGGTGGGGTTTCTTTTTTATACCCATTACATTATAGTCTGTGCATCATCATTTAAATTTGTCCAAATATGAGTTTGACTTTCTATTGAGTTATATTACCGCATAACTGAAAAAGGCTTACAGCTAAGTAAGCAGCTCCTCAGACATGGCTCCTCATCATGTATTAGTCTGCTATATATTAGAATAAGATTGTAGAGTAGAGTTAGCAAGTGGAAATCTTCAAGTTTCTTCCTCCACTCAAGCGTCTCACAGATGGAGACAGGTGGTCACACTTTGCAATTAATCAGGAACTCATCAGGAAGACAGAGTCCCAATTTGCTCATTAAAGACATATAGATTTCTTCCAAGGCCTTAGCACCTCCCCCCATTATCAAGCAAGGAAATTAAAAAATCGAGATTGGGTAGCTAAAAAGCGGAGGTGGGGTAAGGGATAAACAAATGAGCTCAAAACTAACAGGATCCTCAGGGGGAAAGAGTCTTTGCAGCAATGTTCAAAGGAAACATAAAATAAATATCTGTGCATTGCAATGTACATGTACAATGCACTGGGATTAAAATGCTTGTTTCAGTAAACATCGAGATTTATTATGCTGTTAGAAACTATTGACTAAGGTGAACGTCAATACATCTCTATGTTCACCACAACAAAATCAATAGCTGTTTAATAATTTACCAAGACTCATGGGATTTAATGTATCTGATGGCTATGATGTTAAATAAAAACCCTTACACTGTCTTCCAGGCATACTTGATAAAGCATTAGACGCTGCATCCATAACTCATGCTCCTCACGCCCTACCTTTATTGGATGAGGCACATGAAGCATCAGCTTAGCCAGAATTGAGAATGACAACTTTGAAATTTGAGCAAGGAGACCAGACTAACAAGAGGAGCCTCGGGGAAGACAACACTTATTAGGAAGGAATTCAGTGTCACAGATGAATGTGGGCATCTGTGTCTGTGAATTAAATAGCAGCCTCCTCCTGACAAATAAAATTTCATCCAATCTACTGGGCCCCCAAATTGCTTTATATTGATTGTATGTTCATTCTTTCCGATTTTCCCACATATCTCCAGAGATAAATAAATGCAAGTTAGGCAAATGCTCAGCAATCTAAATCTCAATCTAACCGGACTTAGAAACAGTATGCTTACACACATTCTCTTCTTTAGGATCACCTTACTGTTTGTTTACACTTAAGGAATCCAGAAACAAAAAGAATGCCAATCCCCTGCAGTGAAGCCATAATGATCCATCTATAAATCAGAAGCTAAGCTAGTAGGACTTATCATTAAAATCACTGAACCTTAATCCAAACCAGAGACGCTCTGTGCCGGGTTAGGAGGATGTGGGGGCTGTATTTTCCTGATGAATATGCAGAGTGCGTCTTCCTACTGCTTCTAAATGGTATTAATAAGTCAAGTTCTGGAAAGAAAACAGAGGTCACAGCAACCAGTGGAGTGAGCAAGGCTGGGCTCCATCCAGAATGTATTTCTAGTGATGAATTGTTGAAGAAAATGGCCAAACTGCCATTAGCTGTAACTACAGAAAAAGAGATCTGGCTCCGCTTTATGAAGTCCAACAAGGAAAATAATCCGTGACTAAATGCAGGCTTCAGAGAAGGCTGCCCCAGAATACTCCCTAATGAGGACAGAGAATGGAGTTGCTCTCCTCAGACACTGACAACACCTGAGGCACGATGGAAAACTTCCAAGTGGCCTCTGGTTTGCTAAATGCAGTAGGAGGAGGAGAAAGAAATGCAGGCATGGTACACAGATTTCATGCAACCTTGACATGAGGAGTCCCGCTAGTGACTGAAACGACTCTAAGAGCACCCAATCGTCTCAGATCACATGCAGTATAGTGAGGAGTATTGGTGGTGGTTGGATTCTTCAAATGCATCTATTTTCAGTGGGTCCAGACAAAACAGGAAACAACAAATTTGGTCTTTCCCATCAAAAGAGCTTCTCATATCCACCTCTGCACACTTTCTAGCACGAGTTAGCCCAATTAAAAGCTAATGAGATAAATTATACACTTTTATAACTTACTTTACTAGAATATACTAAAATATCTGGCAAAACAACCCAAGAAAGGAGGGGTTTACTTTCAGCTTACAGTTGAAGGAAATACAGTCTATAATGACAGGAAGGGCCTGGCATCCATGGGCAGGAAGCTAAGAGTGAGCAGGAAGTGGGGCCGGACTATAAAACATCAAAGCACACCTCCCAGTGACTCGCTTCCTCCAGCTTCCTAGTCAGGGCCATCCCTGTTCAGAGTCAAGAACCAATGGTGATATTCCACACCTAAGCCACAATACCATTCAAACATCACAAATTATAAAACCTGCATCCTTTGCTCACATGGAATACAGCATCATGTATGAAAAGAGAAGAACAGTTACATTCTGATAACCAGACTTGGGAAGTGCCCTTTAATGATCAAATGCCAACTCATCAATGATCTTAAATTATGATGACACTAAAAGTACAGCCAGTGAGCTCCTTTCCTTAGAATTAGTTGAGAGGTTTAAAATGCAGATTGCTAAGTCCCACATATGGACATTTGAGTCATAAGTTACAATGATGGGTCACTGACCAATATTTGTATACAATGCTGCAATAATCATGAAAATAGTGAATGAATAAATGAGGTTCAGGAACTAACATTACTGCACTACATATCACACCCAGGAGCAGCAAAATACACAACAAGAGACACAGAAACAGAAATCACTAGATATGAAAAAAAAAAAAAGAAGAAGAAGAAAAGTACAAAAACAAAGACATTAAGATCTGTCTCACTAACGAACACCCAGTACCTGGCAGACGTGGAGGACAAGGGACAGGCACCCAAAATGCCTATAGAAGAAGACTTTGGGGAAGACAAGGCAGGTCTGTAATGCAAATGATCACTATAGACTGTCAGCAATAAGAAAGAATTACACCATGAGTGGTATTCCCCTGGGTGGAGCTCAGAACGCTCCATCCACGCAAGACTCTTTCCAGCTTGTCAAGTATACTGTATTTGTAAGCCCATGTTTCTGAGCTAGACTACATGGTTTAAATGAATAAATACAGGAGGGAATGAGCAGGGCCACACCGAAAACTGAAATTCCAAAAGCTTGAGAAATAAGCTTTCAAATGGACTTATAGATCCAGAACACACCAGTATTGTCAAGTCCATTTTCCTGGTCCACAGCATCCCAATAAATCATCACAGCATGATGACATTTCATTCTGGTTTAACTCTCTTCACGGGAAGTTTTTCACAGACCCTCTGAGTAACTTCAAGCATGGGTATTCTTCCCTCAAAAGTCAATCACAGAGAGTATACCTTGTAAACTAAATTACTAAAATTTTTATTCTACCTGGGGAAAACCAATATTAACATACTATTTATAGGTCAATATTTGGCATGTTTTATGAATATTAATCATAAGTCTGAATCTTAAATACTACTCCATCCATAAGACGTGATTTTATACATAGCTGTCCAAGAATACATCTGTTAAACACAAAGAGTTATGTTTATAGGCCTTTTCCAAAGTACTTTGCATCTTGTAGTTTTCAAAACATATCAGATACAGTCAATAATATATGTATGTGCCTGTGTGTTCATATCCATGGATGTCTGCTTATTTAAGAAACTAATTCCCAGTACGCAGGAGGCAGAAGCAGACTCACCTAAAATTTAAGATCAACCTGGTCTACATAATGAGCTCTGAGATAGGTAGGACTGAATAGAGAGACCCTACAAATAAACAAAAAAACAAATAATATTTAATGAGCTAACTAACACTGAAACTCATTTAAAAAACAATGGTCTGGAATATAAAGAGATGGGCTTAATATTTTGGTTTTTCTATTGGAGGAAAGAGTGACCCAGAAGGCCAAAGCCTCGTTCCAGGTTCTCGTTCTTGTCAATAAAAAATTAACAGATACACAAGGCCACCGAGATACAACACACATACACACACACACACACACACACACACACACACACACACACACACACACACACACACACACTGGATATCAGCATAGCCTTTGGGGTGAGAATGTGGGAGAACTGAGGCCTGACCTGACATTTTGTGAATTCAGAGATGTTGATCGGTGGCATTGGGGATGACTTAACTGGCCACGATAATTAAGCTATATAATGAGTAATGTTCCCATGCCTTGGGAGCATTGTATTACTGATTTGAAGCTGTGCGCATGTGTGATGGGGCCAGTCTTCCCTTAGCTGTGGAGGCTTAACCACAGAAGGTCGTAAATCAGTCATCTGGAGACAGCGTGGGAGCAGTGCTGAGGAATGCTATGCTTGGTGATGATTCTACAGAACCTGTGAGTGGGGATGACCTGGGAAGGCCCAGCAGCTGGCTAGCTTCCTTTCTGATCTGAGAAGAACTTGTAGTTTGTTTCATTGTTTGTAAAATAAGGGAGAATACCAGAATGAGAGGCTTGACCAATGCCCCTACCCTGACACCCTGCTATGTCATTTTTTCTCACATCTCCAGCATCTTTTTGTTGTTGTTGTTGATTTAGTTTTAGTTTTTTGAGAGAGTTTCTCTGTGTAGCCTTGGCTGTCCTGGATCGCACCTTGTAAACCAGGCTGGCCTTGAACTCAGACATCCACCTGCCTCTGCCTCCCAAGTTCTGGGACTAAGTTCCACCACACCAGTGATCTCCAGCATCTTTTCTGGCAATTGTCAGAGTTACTAAGACAGAATTCCTCTCCCTGGTATCGGAGCAAATGAGCAAAGAGTTACAGCGACCAACAATGATAAGCAAAGAACAAGTCAGGGTGTGCATTGTTCAAGGCAGCTGACAGAAGGGTATTGGGGGCAGAGGATTCTGACATAGAGGGGAGGGGCAGAACACAGTTTCCTGCCCTCTCCCCCCACTACTGAACACTGCACTATCCCAGAAGGCATATCCCTGGGCTCACAAAGTCTGGAAAGTCTTCCCTAAGCCCCCAAACATGAACAGGAGGAGACTGAGTGTATATTTCTATCACTTTTCCCTCACTTAACAGAAAAGTATTATACTGACTCTTAAGATGAAGCAAACTACATGGAGAAAGTAGAAAACATAAGTAATTCTCTCTAATGAAGTATATGTTTCAGAAAAGTGAATGTGTGTGCATGTACCGTGCATGTGTGCATGCATGTGTGCAGGCGTGTGTGTGTGTGTGTGTGTGTGTGTGTGTGTGTGTGTGTGTGTGTGTGATGTGTAAGTCTAATGTCAAATTAGTTTTTCCCCAATATCCCTCCACTTTTCTTTTTAAGACAAGGCCTCTCACTGGAACCAGAGTTCCCATTACGCCAAGCAGCCCCAGGATATTCCTGTCTCTGCCTCCCTGGCACTGGGGTTAAAAGTGGATTGTACTCAGCTTCTTATGTGAGTACCAGGGATTGAACTCAGGCCCTTCAACTGTCACAGCAAACACTTTACTGACTGAGTCTTTCCCCAACATCTCAAAGATATGTTACTGAAAAATAAAATAAAGTTTAAGGTCCCTTTGGCCTATGGGGAAATAGGACGGCCCCCTAGATGGATTACTGAATCTATATTTAAATAAAATCTTGAAGGTAGAATACATACTAAGTGTCCAAAACAAAACCTGCTCAGCTATTGTTTCACTCTATTTTCCTTTCAAGCTGAAGAGTACAGAAGAAACACACTCTTCAACTCTTCATATATGTAACAGGACGAGGATTCAGAACTGTCTAGCTCAACATCAGAACAAAGAAGGCATCAGCACAGACCTGCCACGTCATGGGCAGGGTGGGAAGAAAGGATAGAGAAAGGTGTGACAGAGGAATGAGAGAACTCTAAGAAGCAGACTATCAAAAAGACAGTTACTCTCTGAAGAAAAGTAGTGCGGAGAGACAGAAGTTCCTCTTCAACTCTGCTACTCTGCAAAACACTGTTCAGGGTGGGGGCGGGAGGAGTCAAGCAAAACAAAAAATATATAACACGATAAAGCAGGCAGGGTGAGGCGGAGGTGGAAATTGTATAGCTGAAGCAATCAACTGATGCTTACCTCAACATTAATATGAGACTCTGAGAAGAAAAGCAGTGACTGTAGATTTCCAACAGCATTAATTAAAGGGCAGAATGCAGGCCTTAAAAGGAAATTGGCATCTTCAGGCAAAGACTCCAACAAATAGAGCTGAAAGTATAGAATAAGTTAAAATACAGGAAAAAAAAATACTCCCAACTTGAAAGATAGACTGGTGTGAGAGAGTAATAGGAAATTCCTTGACTTTACACATCTTAAACTATCAAACATTAAGAAGACAGAATACAGGCATCCAGTGAATAAGGAAGGAAATGTTATCCAATTTTTATCTGTATACAACACTAAGGAATGCTGGTGATGTGGGTCCAAGGAAATAAGAGTCTTCTAAAAGAACTTTGCTCATCAAAAGGGTGTGGATGACCAAAAGTACCAAGCCAACATTCTCTAACAGAAACTAAGAGGTAAGGACACCCATGGATGCCCCACTGGCAGAAAATATAGCCTATTCACAGGTGAATTAAAATGTAAAACTAGAAAATAAAGACCCATGATCAAAGAGTTGCTGTTAAGAATTGAATATGTGGTACAATCTCGAGAACTTTCTTATATGTTACCAATCACTTGAATTAAAAATCTGGAGGAAAAAGATTGAGATAGTACGTGTGGTGATGTGTTTTTGTGGAGACAGTTCAGATCGTTTACAGGATGGTGTTGTCTGTGTCACCGAGAACGTAGCCAATCCTACTGCTTCAGGAGTGATATTGAATCAGGAGTACCGGAGAAATCATCTGGCCAATCCTACTGCTTCAGGAGTGATATTGAATCAGGAGTACCGGAGAAATCATCTGTCAGTAACATCCATCTTGCCATTCTGCCATTTTTAACTCTAATACAGCCCGAAATTTTAAAAAGGCTGGTTTTGATCAAAAGAGTAAATAGAGAGTATCTGACAGACTCAGGTCTGTGAGAAGAAAACATCCAAAGGGCCATTCTGCTATCCAGCAATAGATGTGTGTATACACTTGTATGCATACTGTCTTAGTCAGGGTTTCTATCCCTGCACAAACATCATGACCAAGAAGCAAGTTGGGGAGGAGAGGGTTTTTTGAGCTTACACTTCCATGTTCCTGTTCATCACCAAAGGAAGTCAGGACAGGAACTCAAGCAGGTCAGGAAGCAGGAGCTGATGCAGAGACCATGGAGGGATGCTACTTACTGGCTTGCTTCTCATGGCTTGCTCAGCTTGCTCTCTTATAGAACCCAAGACTACCAGCCCACAGATGGTATCACCCACAAGGGGCCCTCCCCCCTTGATCACTAATTGAAAAAATGCCTTACCGCTGGATCTCATGGAGGTATTTTCTCAAGGGAGGTTCCTTTCTCTGTGATAACTCCAGTTTGTGTCAACTTGACACACAAAACCAGCATATATATATATATATATATATATATATATATATATATATATATATATATATGCCATTCTAAATAAATTTATGTATGTTCCTACAAAAAAAAAATCCTTGTCTACATCTTTTGAGAACTGTCAGTTCTCAGCATTCTTGCTTCCCAGAGCATTTGCTTGTGTTTTGCATCCACTCCGCAGTATCCATTTATTGTGCTATTAGTAGGAACCATTAGGAAGGGAGGCTGCACAGAACAGGCAAATTAATCGATGCCTTTTCTACAATTGTTTTTCTAATACAGCTGTAGGAGCAAATATTAAGATTCAGATAAGATACAAAAAAACAATATCAGGGACTGAAAAATCTATTATAAGCAACTAGAATAATTGCATAATCAAAAGAGCCAAATGAATCTATTAAAGAAAACATACTAGAGGTAATAAAATAACTTAAAAAATTTATAGCAGTCTTATATTCTATAAAAGGTAGCCAGCTAAGGCATGAAAAGAGAGATCCATTCTCAGTAAGATAAAATTAGAAAACGTTCGTGGGAAAGTGGCATAGAACTTTTATAAGAAATTTGAGTGGGAAATAGAAAGAAAAGCTTTAATAAATAAAATTATTCAAAAAAGGGAACTTCAGGTTTATTGAGAGTCTACCCTAATAAAATAAAGCGAGGAAGACACTAAGCATCAGCCTCAGGATTGCACGCTCGTGTGCATCCACACACATGCAAACATGCATACATACCTTCACACACATATACACATGCCAATTTTTTTATAAAGGGAGCTAGAGAGATAGCTCAGTGGTTAGGAGTGATCGCTGTTCTTCTAGAAGACATGAGATTGATTACTAGCACCCAGCACTGCCTCAAACTCCAACCCAGGAGATCTGGGACCCTACTCTGGCCTCCATAGATACCTACAAGTACAAGGCAATTCACTCACACAAACATATACATGCATAAAAACAAAAAACAATAAAACTAAATCCTTTAAAGAACAATAAAAGTGATCAGAACAACTAATACTATGTATTTATAAAGGCTGAGTGTGATTACGAAGCCTATGAAGGCCTAGCACTTAGCAGATGCTGAAGTTTTTATTAACTTGTTTTCTGTCCTCACCTTTATCACTGAAACACACACACACATACACGTATATGCGCATATACACGTACGCACATCACAACATACATAAGTACATGAAAATTTAGTTCAAGGAAATAATTTAATGAATCTTCCTTGTGCTGTTGAGAATTAAAGGGAAACATGACCATTCCCTTAACACTGCTAAAGCGCAGAAGAGTATCAATTCTCTACTTTGGTCAAAGATAGCCATATGAAAATGAACAAAAGAACAAGGCTCAAAGAGACTCGAAGGAAAAGGAAAACTGCTCAAAGGCCAGCAGAGAGAAATCACCCCGGGGCAGAATCCAGAACTGAACTGGGCAGAACCGTGACCAGGGCTACAAAGAGCCCGGATGACTGCGTCTCAGTGCAGGGCCTAGGACGGAAGGACTGCAGAAGACCCTTGAAATGATCACGCGACGGTCAGCACACTGCTCAGACAGCTGGTCCAGCACTGCAGAGCGGCCCAAGCTTTACCCTGGATTGCCGGCTTAAAACCATTTTCCTCACAGCCTATAGGTGAGTTCTCTAAGGGTAGGAAAATTGTCATGGGAAAAATATTTTCTTCTACGCACCTAGGTTGTAGCATGAGTTCCAGTTGGGGTCTGGATGCCGTTGTAAAAGGTCTTGCCCAGAATCAAAGAGCTATGATTCGGCGGTTTGCAATGTGGAGGTTTTGTTTATTTGTTTGTTTAACCTAATACTCGGGTGAACTCCTTAAATGTAACCCTCCTTTGCATTATTCTTGTCCAGAGTGCTCAGTACCAGTTGCAAACACCCTCTGTTTTGACATGAACAATTCATAGACGGGTGATCAGAACTCTGCTTATGCCTCACCAGTCTCTCCTGTGGCCTGGAGTTGAGGCTCCATCCCCTAAGTGCTCACTGTGTCTTCATCCTAGGTATCGCTCCCCCCCCACCCCATCCCACCCCACCCCTGTCTCAAAGAATTCCGGCTGCAACATTTACTGTTTCAAATATTTCCAGGGAGGGTGGGGAATCTCATCTTCTACTGAATTAGCCAACCTTAAAACGATTCATTTCATTGTCCAGCCTTTTTTACTATTAAAAGACCTTTTCATATTATTCATGAGTCTGAAGTGATTCATCCATATAATTTAGATTTTAAGCTTTTAGGTTAAGGACTACAATTTCCCAGTGACATTTCCAGTGCTAGGTAGAGAGTCTGTACTGAAATTGATGCTCTTTCTTAGAAAAGAAATGTTAGGACTCTCTCCACCTTTTACCATGGGCTACAGAACTAAAGAAATAGGTTTATATTCTTGAAGGTGGGCAGGCTCCTTAATAACTGCCTGGAGTGACAAACTGTATTAGGAAGTGGGTTTTGCACAAATAGCTTTCTGCTTAAAATCACACATTTATGTAAATCAGTAGAAGGGAACCATTATGTGTGGGTGTCCTACTTTCAAAAAAAAAAAAATCTTATTTTATCCATTGTAGAGGTAATATATGTTTAGTATAGAAAATATCAACTATAAAAAAGGGTGAAAAATCAAACATAGTCCTACTAACCAAAACAATATCGTTGTTAACATCTGGAAATTTGATTTTCTTTTCCATTTATCTAAATGAAATCTGGGGTTTTATTTCCTTCTTTTTTTTATGTATTTTTTTTATAAAATTGTGATTTTCTGTATATGGCATATATATATTCATATATATGAAGATTCATACATTTGTATGAGAGCAGGCTCAGCAGGTAAGACCCCTCCTCCCTAAGCTTGATGACCTGAGTTTCATCCCCAGGACCCACGTGGTAGAAAAGTGGTAGAAGTCACTCCCCCTCAATGTTCTCTGACCTCCACATACACACGCCATGACGCACAGGCAGTGGTCCCTCCCCAAATAGACAAATATAATACAAATTTAAATATTAAAGCATAAATGTTACTTCTATTTTTTATTCCCAGAAAACCATTTTAAAACAATTATATCTTATTAAGTGGCTACCTCACTATACGATATGTAAAATTAAGAACTAGAAATCAATATCTCTAAGCAGAAAGTTGCTTTGTTGGGGACAGGCCTCTGCAGCTATGATCATTTGCTGCTCTTCCAGAGGACCTCAGTTTGGTTCCTGGCACATAAGGTAGCTCAGAACCACCCATAACCCTAGTTCCAGGGGATCTGATGCCTCTCCTGGCCTCCACATTTTTATTCTTGTCTTATGGGAATCTGTCTTTACTTGATATATCTATGGTTCAATGCTTGTATAGATATTATGCTTATGCAACTCATTTTAAAATACAAAGTTTATCCCCACTTCTTTTAATGACTGCTATTGTAAACTATTTAAAATAATTAAGAAATGCAAGTTAATAGTCAGATAGTCAAACTCATGGTCATATTAGATACAATTTTTGTTAATTACAATAAAATGTTTTCAAGGTTATTTAAATAGTAAATAGCTAAGAATAAACCATGTTTGACCATACAGATATAGATAGACAGTCTTCATCACCCCAGATATCCACAGAATATGGCATTAAAATTAATTTTATTATTAAAATATCTTTTGACTATGAGATAGGTCTGTGCCTGACAGTGCCTCCGATCTACTTCAAAGATGAGCAGCATCGGTGCCTCCACATGGAGTTGCTTCAATCACGGAAAGCTAGCCACTGGGCAAAGAAAATGCCTGTGCTTTCAACTACAGAAAAATGCTGTCCAGAAAGGCAAATGGATGCAGGGAAGTCTACTGCCAAGCTCTGCAAGACAGGGTAAGTAAGTCCTTCGTAATTCCTGCTTGACAAAAGGTCTGCCAGGCATTCTGAGCCAAAAGGCTGAAGATGGATGCTCTAACATTATAGAGAATATTGGGCACTGTCCGGGCAGTCAGCACTCTCTGTGATTTCTATAATTCCTGTGCTTCCTGCATACTCAGGTAATATTTGTTCCTTCTCAGGGCTTTGATAGGGTTAAAGACTAGATGGTCATAATCTTACTACAAGCTTAAATTGTTTAGGAATTAAGATGTTCTAGGTCTAAGAAGATGTTTAGGATTTAAGAAAATGTTCTGAGTCTAAGATGTTTTTAGGTTGATAATACAAGTTAGGATAGAAAATGATTTAGATACAGAACTCTGAACTCACCAAGACAGGATAGCTGATAGAATACTTTATCTAAGTTGCCAAATATAAATGGGTGGAACATTATAAATGTATGTTATACCTTACAGTTTTCATAATTGTTATTATCATATTCAATTTATATTTAAAAGTAAAAGAGCCTTTTATTGGACTTAAAAGGAGAACTGTAAAGAGAATATCTTGTGTCTTGTATGGATCCATCACCTGTCAATTAAAAAGCCTATGGCCCATGGCTTAGGCAGGAAATGGGAGACTGGACATCTGGAAGAAGAAAGAATTCTGGGATAGAGCCAGGTATGAGAGACTCACAGGATAAATAAGAGAAGGCAGATGCCTGAGCACAGGTATCCAGCCACATGGCAGAATATAGATTAAAATAATTGGGTTATTTGGTTCTGATCTAGTCAGAGTCTAGCTATATGGCCAAGGTATTTGTAAATATATTTTGAGACTTGAGTCTTATTTCTGGGAGCATGGGACTGGGAGGCAGAACCAGACATCTTCTACATCTGTCTTCGCCCTCATCATTACATTTGAAAAATTAACATGCAGTAACTGTGCATATCAATGAGGTACAATGTGAAATGTGCATTCGTGAATACTCTATGCATTTGATTAAAGATAACCTCCCTTCTTCCATACATCTCCCCTCCCTGTCCCCAATATCTAGGAATCACTCCTGTATGTTCAGGTCACCTGTTGCAGATTTTACATACAAGAGGGAACACGCAATGCTGGTATATCTATGTGGATAATACGACCTAACCACAGCCTCCAGCTCCACACATCCTGCTGCAAATCACAAGCTTTCCTGCTCAGTGAACCACAGGCAAATATTTTCTCCTATTCTGTATGCTCTCCTGATCATTCTGTTCACCAGATCTTTTGCTATGAAGAAGCTTTTTACATGGTGAAAATCTAGTAGTCGGGTTTTACTCTTAAGGCCCCACTCCAGAAAATTATTTCTATACTAATATCTTAAAGGGCCCTGTCTGTCTACTGGAGGTGAACATTCAAGTTCCCTCTCCCCACTGTTGGGCATTTTGGCTAAGGTCACCTCCACTGAGTCCTGAGCATCTCTCACCTCCCAGGTTACTCAGACTTTCTAAAGAATTCCCCCACCTCCCACACCCAGAAGCTGCATATTTTTATTTATGCTCCTAGCTCTCTGGGTTTCTCTCCTCTTCCCCCACCCCATACCTGATCCTGCTCCCCTTTTCCCATCCCCCTCCCCTCTCCCACCCACTCCCACCCAGGTCCCTCCCTCCTTCCGCCTCCCGTGATTATTTCCTCCCCCTTCTGAGTGGAATTGAAGCATCCTCACTTGGGCCTTTCTGCTTGTTACACTTCTTACAGTCTGGGAGTTGTATCCAGGGTTTTCTGTACTTTTTGGCTAATATTCACTAATCAGGACATTAGTGAGTCTGAGTTACTTCACTCAGGATGATATTTTCTAGTTCCATCCTTTTGCCTGCAAAATTCATGATGTCTTTGTTCTTAATAGCTGAATAGTATTCCATTGTGTAAATGAACCACATTTTCTGTATCCATTGTTCAGTTAAGGGACATCTGAGTTGTTTCTAACTTCTGGCTATTACAAATAAGGCTGCTATGAACATAGTGGAGCATGTGTCCTTGTGGTATAGAGGGGCATCTTTTGGGCATATGCCCCAAAGTGGTATAGCTGGGTCTTCAGGTAGAACTACTTCTAATTTTCTGAGGAACCACCAGACTGATTTCCAGAGTGGTAGTACCAATTTGCAATCCCATCAGCAATGGAGGAGTGTTCCTCTTTCCATGTCCTTGCCAGCATATGCTGTCACTTGAGTTTTTGATCTGAGCCATTCTGATTGGTATGAGGTGAAATCTCAAGGTTGTTTTGATTTGCATTTCCCTGATGACTAAGGCTGTTGAACATTTCTTTAAGTGCTTTTCAACCATTCCAGATTCCTCTGCTGAGGATTCTGTTTAGCTCTGTTCCCCATTTTTTAATTGGGTTATTTGGGATTTTGAAGGTTAACTTCTTGAGTTCTTTATATATTTTGGATATTAGCCCTCTATCAGATGTAAGTGAAGATTTTTTCCCAATCTGTAGGTTTCTGTTTTGTCCTATTGCCAGTTTCCTTTGCCTTACAGATGCTTCTTCAGTTTCATGATGTCCCATTTATCAATTGTTAATCTTAGAGCTTAGCCATTGGTAATCTGTTCAGGAAATTGCCCCTGTGTCAATGAGTTCAAGGCTCTTTCCCACTTTCTCTACTATTAGATTCAGTGTATCTAGTTTCATGTTGAGATCCTTGATCCACATGGACTTGAGTTTTGTGCAAGGTGATAAATATGGATCTATTTTCATTCTTCTACATGCAGACTGCCAGTTAGACCAGCACCATTTATTGAAGATGCTTTATTTTTCCACTGTATGTTTTTGGCTTCTTTGTCAAAGATCAAGTGCCTATAGGTGTGTGGACTTACTTCTGGATCTTTCTATTCTGGATCTATTCCATTGATCTACCTGCCTGTCTTTGTTCCAATACTATGCTGTCTTTATCATTGCTGCTTTGTAGTACAGCTTGAAGTCAGGAATGGTGATTCCTCTAGATCTTGTATTGTTGAGAATTGTTTTAGCTATACTGGGATTTTTGTTTTACCATATGAAGTTGAGAATTGCTCTTTCCATGTCTATGAAGAATTGTGTTGGAATTTTAATGGAATTTGAATCTGTAGATTGCTTTTGGTAAGATGGAAATTTTCACTATGTTAATCCTGCTGATCCATGAGCATGGGAGATCTTTCCATCTTCTGAGGTCTTCTTCAATTTCTTTCTTCAGGGATTTGAAGTTCTTGTTATGCAAATCTTTCACTGGCTTGGTAAGAGTTACACCAAGATATTTTATTTTATTTGTGACTATTGTGAAGGGTGTTGCTTCCCTAATTTCCTTCTCAGCCTGTTTATCATTTCTATAAAAGAAGGCTATTGATTTGTTTGAGTTAATTTTGTATCCTTCCACTTTGCTGAAGTTGTTTATCAGTTGTAGGAATTCTCTGGTGGAATTTTGGGGATCACTTAAGTATACTATTTTATCATCTGCAAATAGAGATATTTTGACTTCTTCCTTTCCAATTTGTCTCCCTTAGACCTCCTTTTGTTGTCTAGTCCCTGATTTTAGTAGGATTGCTTCTAGTCTCTCTCCATTTACTTTGATGTTGGCTGTTGGTTTGCTGTATATTGCTTTTTATTAGGTTTAGGTTTGTGCCATGAAATCCTGATCTCTCCAGGACTTTTAACGTGAATGGGCATTGTATTTTGTCAAAGGCTTTTTCAGCATCTAATGAGATGATCATGTGGGTTTTTTTCCTTTGAGTTTTTTCTATATAGTGGATTATGTTGATGGAATTCTGTATATTGAACCATCCCTGCATCCCTGGAATGCAGCCTACTCGATCATGGTGAATGATGTTTTTGATATATTCTTGGATTTGGTTTATGAGAGTTTTATTTAGTATTTTTGCATCGACATTCATAAGTGAAATTGGCCTGAAGTTCTCTTTCTTTGTTGGGTCTTTATGTGGTTTAGGTATCAGAATGATTATAGCTTCATAGAATGAGTTATGTAGTGTTGCCTCCGTTTCTATTTTGTGGAATAGTTTGAGGAGTATTAGTATTAGCTCTTCTTTGAAAGTTTGGTAGAAATCTGTACTAAAACCATCTGGCCCTGGACCTTTTTTTAGTTGGGAAATTTTTAATGACTACTTCTATTTCTTTAGAGGTTATGGGACTAGGCTTCTGAATTTTTATGTTGATTTTGTGTTCTAGAGCTTTACTAATTAATTAGTTCTGGTATGCTTTTGTTTTTATAGTGCATGAAATTTTCAGATATTTTTTTCTACATGGAGAATATACAATTTGTAAACTAAGATATTTATTTCCTTTCTACTTTTATGTCTTTTATTTCTTTTTGCCAAATTGCTCTAAGGCTTCTAGTAATATGTGTGTGGTGTGTGTGCGTGTGTGGTGTGTGTGCGTGTGTGGTGTGTGTGCGTGTGCGTGTGCGTGTGTGTGTGCGTGTGTGTGTATGTGTGTACATGTCCACACTGTCTGCTGCCACTGTCGAACCTATGCTATGCTTATGCTGTCCTAAGGCTCCTAACCTCTGACTGCTTACTGGCATAAGGTGACTGCTTACTAGCATAAGTCCCCTAACCTCTGACTGCTTACTAGTATGAGGCAACTGTTTACTAGTTTGTCTCCTAACGTCTGACTGCTTGTTAGCATAAGGTGACTGCTTACTAGCATAAGTCTCCTAAGCTCTGACTGCTTACTAGCATAAGGTGCATTCTGTCACCACTCATTAGACATTCTGTCTTAAATTACTTTTTAACTATTTTTACTTTGTTTCACAAAGTTCGTAGATACTTGAAATTGGTGGGCATATCATCCAAGGGTTATGATGTAATTTATTTCATGGAAACTGATATTTTAATGTTTGCAGAAAGGAAACTGATATTTTAATGTTTGCAAAAAGCAAGTTATTGCCAAAGAAGTGGAAACAATTCTCCCTGAGACATGAAGTATCTCAGAATAAAATGATGGCTCCTTCTGCAATTCATAAGCTCCACATGAAGAAAGTACTTCATACAAACCCACTGGTGATTCGTCATGTAAAATGCCATTCACACTGAACCCATGAATAAATCCATAAAGTCAAAAGCATGGTTTCTAAAGCATCTCAGCTGAGCCTGATTGGTGAATATCCCTGCCATGTACAGGATTTTGGAAATGAGCAGTGCAAGGAGGTTTATAAAAAATATTTCACTTTATTATTAAGTATGGAAAACATAAACTACATAGAGTAATAGCCAATTGTGCCAAGATTGATTCTTATAAATTTGATATCAATGCTAATATAAACCAAAACAGTATTTGGACAAACTCCAGGTATGTGCCCAAAACAGAAAGAAGGGGTTTTTTAGTTCATCCAGGAACTCAGAACATGGGATTAACAGACAACATGGTACAGAAGGCAGAAGGCTGCTTTGTAGATAACTGTGGAAACAGAAAAAGTCTCAGAAAATCACTAGTGTGATAAGAATACAGAATAAGGGTACAGACTCAACACAGAGGTCCTGGTAGAACCCCGGTGCACGGACGGACAGATACTGAAGTCTACCCCACCCTGCCGAGACCCTAAGTGAAGATCATGCCCTGCCAAGGGCTCTCGTGATTCCTGAGTGACATCTACATAAGATCTGCCAAGATGTGGCCATTTAGCCAGCCATTTAGCCTCTTCCGGTCACTCTCTATCCTACGACTGGGCATTCAAAGGAGGATAGAAGAGTACTGAGCATAAAGCTTTGTCATTGATTAGATCTGGTTGTATAGGATGGATTTCTTGTAACAAAATTATGAATTCAAAGGGACGACATAAGTGATCTACACAGGGAGGCTGGGGAGGTCAGAAAAGTGCTTCAAACACTGCCACTTTGATAGTGTGCCAGAAGTGAAAGGAACATGGCTTCTGGGAAGGGAAGTTGGCCTATGGGGAGGCAGAGCCACAAACACAGAGATAGCTAAGAGTTAAGTGGGACAAAGAATAATAAAGAAGTCATATATGAGGTGCTGTGTCTAGTGTCTAGATGAGGATGTGGGAGGTACAAAGATCCAGGTGGTAAAGAAACCCCCTTGTTACAAAAATGGAACGACAATCTTCAGGTTCAAATATGCACTAAAGCCATAAGCACCTTTTCCAAGGGGAAGAGGCAGTTAGAAACATCTGCCATTTCTATTCGATCAATTGCCACAGGAAAATGGTTCCCCCCCTCCCACTTCCCATTATCCTCCACCACTAATCTCAAAACACTGGAGAAGACCAAAGCATCATGGGTAATGATAAAGGAGTAAAAGCAAGGTGAGAAGATACAGATGTTCCTGAACTTACTGTCGGGTCCTATTCTATTAATTCAGTCATACACATAAAAGACACACTAATACCTCATCTACTGAACATTGTGGGTCAGCAACACATAGCACTGTAGAGTATTGATCTCTTCTCTCTCCCATTACTGTGAGGCTGACAAAGCTTCAGCTAGCTGCACTGCCCAGTATCATGAGAGAGGATTCAAATGCATGCCACTAGCCTCACAAAAGACTCAGACTCAAAGCCCGTTCCCACTGAATGAGGACTGCTTTGGTCCTGCTGCAGGGGAAGGGGCGTTTCTACGCTGAACAACCATAAGAAGAGGTCATGATGAAAGCAATATTGGTGCTCAACCCTGAGAGGATGAACCTTGGGCTTAGAACATGTCCCCAAAAGATGAAGACATAGTTTGTGTCAGGCTTAAGCCAAGATGTGTGTGTGTGTGTGTGTGTGTGTGTGTGTGTGTGTGTGTGTGTGTGTGCGCGTGTGTGCATCTCTGTGTGTATATGTCTGTGTATGTGTATCTCTGTTTATGTGTCTGTATGTGTATATGTCTACGTGTGTATCTGTGTGTGTGTATGTGTATATGTCTGCGTGTGTATCTGTGTGTGTGTCTGTATGTGTATATGTCTGCATGTGTGTCTGTATCTGTGTCTGTGTGTGTGTGTACATATGTCTGCATGTGTGTCTGTGTTTGTGTGTCTGTTTGTGTGTGTGTGTGTGTGTCTGTGTGTAAATGTCTGCTTGTCTATGTGTCTATGTGCATGTATGTCTGCATGTATGTGTATCTGTGTATATGTGTTTGTGCGTGTGTGTGTGTGTGTGTGTGTGTGTGTGTGTGTGTGTGTGTTTCCCATTTTTTTCTCATCTGATATGCATGGCCTTCAGTCACAGGAGTACACATGTACACACACATACACACACACACACACACACACACACACACACACACACACCACCACCACCACCACTACACAAAACTTTCCATACTTTAGACACAGAGAAGACAGAGCCCTTCCACCACACAGAAAGGGACAATAAAGGCCACTTGCCTGAATCTGCTGCCCAGTAGCCACAGTATCTTGCTATTGGAGCAGGTCTGCCATTGTCTCTTCTTTTCGTGATTCAGGGTAGTTTGCTTTTTGTTTTGTTTTGTTTGTCTGTGTTGTTTTCTCCCAGCAAGTTCTCAACATAAATAACATAGAAGAGAAAAGAAAAACTACCACGTAAGAAGCAGGGAACATTCACAGAGAGTCTGCTAAGAAGCCTGCCTGAGTGGACAGAGACCTGTTTATGGTTTGAAGAATTCTAAGCATGCTCACATTCGTGGGTTTTGAGATGCCTTCTCTGAGGCTTATTACTTTTGTTAATCCACATACTTTTCCCACCACCTTTAGCAATACAGACAAATAGGAATAAAGGGAAGTTGTTGGGCTTGCCTCAAACACAATAGGACAGGGGCAAGAAGTCAGATGTATGCCCAAGGAGCACCTGTGGAGATGGCTGAGCCCAGGAATATAAACAATCACAGGCAGAACGGAAGTTGGACCACACATCTGAGAGCCAGTGAGGCTGGGGCCTGATCTGCTGGTGGCTCAGCTTTAGAAAAATTCTGGATCAGACCGGTTCTCAGTGATGCTTCTCATGGGTTTCATCATCCTGTGTCTGGCACCTCAGTATCCTGGGGATTTGCTACAGATGCTTTTCTCTGCTCTTACGATAATTCTTCATCCTGTTAGTCATGGTTTGATGTGGAATTACAAGCTCTGTTGAAATGATCCAAATAGTCCAGAAAACACAAAAGGTTGTACTTCTGTCTGGGGTGATATTAACACAATTCACAAAAGTAACCATCATTGTCAAGAGTAGCCAAACAGTCCTCTGTTTACACAAAATCTTTCAGGGATACAAACAATAGTAGTTGACTTGATACTTACCCAGGAAAGGTAAACTTCCAACTTAAGTCTTATTTCCCACAGATGTTATATGCTATATTCATATACGTTAACATGGATATATACACGTCTGTGGACCCCAGATGTTAATGTCAGATGCTTTCTTCAATTGTGGTATACTTTGTAAAAATTTCTATGTTTTTGAGTATCTTGCCTGCATGCTTCTGTAGGTATAATGTGCAAGCATGGTACCAAATAAAGCCACAACCAGATATCAGATTCCGAAACCTGGAGTTACAATTTTGAGCCACCATGAAGATGCTAGGAATTGAACCCAGATAACTTGCTACAGCAGTTAAGTGTTCTTAACCTCTAGGCCATCGATCCAGGTCCATATTGTAAAAAATTTTAGTGTGATTTCTCTGTGAGCCTGGAGCTCACTGATTTGCCTAGGCAGCAAGCCCCAGGGGTCCCTGTCTCTACCTCTGTCTACCTCGGCAGCACTGGGATCACAAACATAATGTGACTCTCCGTTTTTCTGTTAATAGTGTGGATGAACTCGGGCCACCAAGATTCTGCAACAACCTCTTTACTGACGGAGCCTTTCTCCAGCCCCCTGGTGTTCTATCTTGAACCACAAGGAGCTAGATAATCATCATAGACCCTCGGGGTTGAAAGATATTCTCATCTAACCTGCTTTACTTGTGACTCAACACAAACTTGGTGATCCACTGAAGAGGATACGAATGAGCAGAATTCTACTCTACCTCAACTGGTGAAAGAGAATCTGCAAGCGAGAGTAGCTGCACCCTCGTTTCCTCTTGTGTGGTGACCACAGAGCAAGTCTGTGGTGAGAGAGTGGGTGCCATTTGTTTGTTTATATGACTCCAGGGATTTCAGAAGGTTCCCCGGGTGCTGCAGTCAGCAACATGCACTCACTGCTGGCAGCGATTCACTTCCTGGTACTCGGCATACTGCTAAGTGATACAGACCAAGCCTCTCAGGACTGTGTGATCCTGGGAAACTCACTTAAATGTCATGAGCCTCGGCATTAGCATCATTCTTCAAATGTCAAAAACAGACCTTTAAGCTAGCTCCTAGTTATCAGTATAATGAGAATGAAAACACACACACACACACACACACACACACACACACACACCAACCGTGACTGTTCTACAACAGTGGTGAAACACCATCACTAGCTGCCAAGAATGTCTTTTTCTTCCTCTGGAAGTGAAGCATCTTTTTGATTATTTATTTGGCTCCTTTGTTCCATGTATCTGCACCTCTCTCTGTCTCTGTCTCTCTGTCTCTCTCTCTGTCTCTGTCTCTCTGTCTCCCTCTCTGTCTCTCTCTGTCTCTCTGTCTCTCTGTCTCTCTCTCTCTCTCTCTCTCTCTCTCTCTCTCTCTCTCTCTCTCACACACACACACACACACACACACCATGTGGTGTACATGTGTATATGTGTGTGGTGTATGCACCTGGCCGTGTCAGTAATACTCACACACAAGCGGAGGTCAGAGATGGAAGTCAGGTATCTCTCTCATATTGCTCACCATTACACTTTGAAATAAGGTCTCTTATTTAAACCTGAAGCTCATGTATTCAACTAGCCTGGCTGACCAACAAACTCCAGGGACCCATGGGGTTTTGCTCCCCACCCCCAACACTGCAGCTGCACTCAGCTTTTTAAATATGCTAACTGGGGACCTGAGCTCAGGCCTGCACACTCACAGAGCAGGCACCAACTGAGCCATCTCCCCGGTCCTAGAAGAATCCATAGCCCACCCTTGTTCCTAAGAAATGGAGCAGCGAGGATCGAGCCAAATCTTCATATCGAGCCGGAGCTTCGTATTAGCATTACAAGAGCACCGTTCTCAGGTCACACCCCACAAGCTGAGACCTGAAGATGGATTTAGAGAGCATCATCACAGGACCAGGCACTTTCAAAAGACGAAGGAGGTGCTGTGGTAAGGGACTGGAGGCTCTGTGGTATGGGACCAGATGAAAAGGAAGGTAAGGCTTGTATTTCCCTCCCAGGATGTCCCTCCCCTCACAGCAGGCTGCTGGGGTGGAAGAATCCACTCTGGTGCCCATGATTGCCACATACACTTCTTACTCTGTAAAGAAGACTCCATTGTATCCCGAATCCTTGTTAGTACATCCGGTGTTGCTGTATGATTGAATCCCTGGAGATCCTGGAATTTTGAATGAAGGCTGGTTCTTTCATCACTAACCCACAGATCTTTCAGACCAACCGTCATTTTCAAGATATGCTAAATAACAGCCGCCCACCTGTCCACCTTCCATCCCATGCTCAGATGCCAGAGGCAGGCAGTTTCTTTGAAGACTATATACCTTGGCCTGGCATTCAAGTCAGCTTTAGTCTTCAAAGTCTCTCCTGCCAGCTTAGTGATACATTTACTAGAGCAAATGATCAGCCAGCCGAGGGCCACAATTCTACTCCGCCAGAGGCAGCTCACTTTCTCTTTCAGAAGGTAAGCCAGGCCCAGGTTCCTACAAACAACTCTACCACATCCAGCTTCCCACACTTTCAGAAACCCCCACTAAGGACTTCTATCCTCTTTTTTTTTTTACCCCAAGCCTATTGAGAGACAATTCTTGAGTACACAGTGGACTTAAATTTTAAACTGGGGCAGATTCAGGCTGCTGAACCTCAAAACCACTGCTGTACCCTTGGCTGTGTCAACCTGGCTGAGCTAGAGCTCCCACTTTTTTTTTTCAATCAAACACTAATCTGAGTGTTGCTACGAAAGGATTTGGCAGATTCAAGTTAAGTCCTCGCTGGTTGACTTTAATTAAGGAAACGCAGCCTGACAGCCTGGGTGGGCGTGGCTAAATCAGCAGTAAGACTCTCAGCTTACCCAAAGAAAAAAAAAAAGAGAAAAGCCAGGATGAGCATGGTTGAGCACGCCTGTCTTCGCACTGGGAATTCTGAGTCAGAAAGATGAATCACAGTATGAATTCCGTGCCCTGTCTTGAAAATCAAAAGATCAATTAATTCATTTCTTGATGCAGAAAGTCGTGTGTGGGCCAGAGCTGCAGCCTGCTCTGTGGAGCTCCTTTCTGTCCAGTCTTCCTTTCTAGCCATTCCTTCTTCTGCAGTTAAACCCTGATCTCTAGTCCAAGAGATACAAACTCGCAGTAAACACTGATATCCGCCGCTGGTGCACCACATATATACATATACTCTCTGGGAATGTCCCTTCTCAGGGTCCCTTGATCAGGACTGCCCTGTTCCCCTCACATAACTGTCACAATAGCAGTGCTTCTTGCCAGAAGACCAGATCTCAAAGTAAGGATAGATTTATTTTTTTATTGTTCTGTGTAGGTGCTTATATGAAATCTCCACTAAGAGTATGTATGTTCAATTCTGCTTAACTATGTATGTTTTTACTGAAAAGAATTAGATAACTTGAGATTTCTATGCTGATGCTAACTTGTGAAGTTTCCCAATGAACTACCTTCCTGCTTCTTGTGGATATGATCTAAGACCTGTGCATGCTTTAGAAGAGTGACTTGCGAAGTCCTCAAGTGACTTTACATGTTTCGGAGACAGACCACCTAACAGCAGCAACTTAAGGAAGGACGTGATTATTCTGTCTTACAGTTCAAGGGTATATACAATCTGTCATGGGGAGTCTGGCGGCAGGAGCCTGAGGTGGCTGGTCCCATTGCTTCCCATCAGGAAGCACAGAGAGATGGATGGTAGTGTTTAGCTTACCTTCTCCAACCATTACCAAGAGCAACTGGAGAAGGAAGGGGTTTGTTCAGTTTACACTTCCATGTCACAGGACAGGAATTCCAGCAAGGAATTGGAGGTAGGAACTAAATTAGAGACCATGGAGGAATGTTGCTTAATGGACTTGCTTTCCATAGTTTGCTCAGGTTGCTTTCTTATACAACCCAGGACCATCTGCCACAGGGAGCTGGGACCTCCATGTGTAACGCTAATCAACACAATGCCCCACACGCCTGCCTACAGGCTAACCTAATGGAGGCAGCTCCTCGATTGAGGTCCCCCTTCCCAGCGGATGCTCACCAGCCTATGGAATGGTGCTGCCACAGGTGGGTCTTCTCATCTTAATTAACCTAAGCTAGAAACTCCCTCGTTGACATGCCCAGAAGTTTGTAACCATGGTGATTCTAAATCCCATCAAATTGCCAACCAAGATCAATATTACCACATGTACACACAGGGATGATATTGGGAAGTATTAGCTTTCGGGTCATTCCTCCCTTGTTCACACAATGGTTTAACTGAGTGATTTAGTCCACCACTCAAAGTGAGTTTTATAGAGAAAAACTTAAAAACCAGCATTGAGTGCAAATAAAGAGAGAAGAAAAGTAACGAGACAGAAATGAAAGAGTTGGGTTCCTAGAGTCACGTACAGTCTCCTGGGAGAGCTGCTCTGCAGGCCATTGGCCAGGCCCAGCAAGAGCAGATAGTCTTTTCTGCAGGACTCTCAGTAAAATGCTTTCACACCGTATATGGGCATGGAAGGTCAGCATGGAGAATTGGAGCAAGACGGACCAAACTAGAACAACCTGTGAGTGGGGACCTCTAATTACAACTTTTCTTAGATGCTGACAGCAGGAACTCAACACCTTCCTCGAATGCCATTCCTAGGTGTCTCTCAGGCTGGGTGGGACATCCAAATTGTCTGTTCTCACTTTCTTTTTACCTCAAAGTCAGACAACATCCCTAAACCCAGCATATGCCCTAATAACCTTTCCCTCTGCCATTCCTTTCTCTGTCCCTCCTTTCTTCCCCTGTCCCTCCCCATTCTGCCCCTCCCCTTCTCTGCCCCTCCCTTCTCTTGTCCGTCCCCCTCTTTCCCTTCCTTCCCCTGCCCCTTTCTCCTCTGCCCCTCCCCTCCTCCACATCTCCCCTACCCTACCCCTACCCCTCCTCTCTCCCTCCCTTCTTCCCCTGTCCCTCCCCACTCTGCCCCTCCCCCCTCCTCTCCTTTCCTTCTCAGCCCCTCCCTCCTCTGCATCTCCCCTCCCCTGTCCTTCCCACCTCTGTCCCTCCCCCGCCCCTCCCCCTCCTCCCTTCCCCCCTCCTTTCTTCACTCCTATCCTTTCTTCCTCTCCCACATTAGCCGTTAACTTTACTCCGGGTTCCTTCAGGCCGCTGTGTACATGATACTCCTCCCTGGACCAGCTCTGATCCCGGCAAAGCGCAAACTCGTGTATCTCCCTCTCTTCTTTAGAACCATTTACAACCGGCTGTTAAACAATATTTATTGCTCACATTTTCTGTCTTTAGAAAGACTGTGAGAATAGACCATTGGGGACAAAATTCAGTGAGCCACTTCTGTTCATGGTAAGTGTTTTTTATCTTCTGTACAATAAACGAGTTATGCTGTTATCATGATGGTTCCTTCCCACTTAAAATGCCACCATCCTCATTGTGTAGCTAAACTGGGGTCGTTAAGGGTACAGGAATTAACTTTGTTTCAAGTACAGGAAGAGACAACTTTAAAACAACACTGGCACCGGGTAGTCAATGAGAAGCACTATAGCCAAAAAAAACCCTCCCTTTGCCGTTCATCCTTTTTCACATTCTCGCCTGCGATGTGGTAATTTCTGCAGCCACGAAAGTTTTTCTTCATACTTTCTGTCAGGGCTGTGGGAACCTCCTGCTCGCGTTTCCTCCCCTCTGCGCTTGCGCAGTGCTGCCCCTGTTCAATCCTTCCCTTCCACTGTCTTCATGTGATTCCATGCAAACAAAGTTGCTCTTGTTTCTGGGCCTTCCCAGAACTTGTCAGAGGCGTGCATCCTGCTATGGCTTACAGATGCAATCTCCCCAGAGGCTGCTATAGGAAATGCCTGGCTCTCCATTTGGGAAGCTCTGGAAACTTTAGAAGATGGAGTCTCCCTGGAGGAGATGGGCCTCGGAGGGTGGGACTATGGGAGTATTGTCCCCCGTTGTCTCCTTCCTGCCTTGCTCTGTTTCCTGTTTACTATGACAGAGGCTGCATAGACCAGCCCTCCTCTGCCATGAGAGACAATTGCCTCTGAGACTAAGCAACAAAATAAATAAGTCCTTTAGTAAGGTACTTGATGACAACATCGACAGAAGTAGCTGGTTTCCAATTTCAAATAACTAATGATAAAATTCGTTAATCATAAAATTGTACTACCAAGCCACGAAAAGACATGGAGGAAACGCAAATGTGTTTTTGCTGAGCAAACACAGCCAACTAAGAAAGGTCACAGACTGTACGCTTCCAATTATATGACATTCTGAAAAATGCAAAACTATCTGACAGGTAGAGGCAGAAGGTTTAGAAACTTCAAGGTCATGGTCAGATGCACACTGAGTTCAAAGCCAGCTTAGGTTATAGGAGGCTTTTTATTAGAGAGACAGACAGATGGACAGATGGACGGAAAATGTCAATGGATGGCAGAAACCTTGGGGAAGGAAAGAAAGAGGAGCAGTAATGTTAGATGGGGTGTTATGAAAACAGAGCACATGTTCTGTGTGATACAGTCTGCCGGATGCAGGATGCCACACATTTGCCAACCTACTGGGTTGGACAAAGAGTTCAAACTATTCACAAAAAGTGACCCTAAGAGCAACAGTGTCAACTGGCCTGACCTCCCAATGCTCCCGGAGACTGGATCACCAAACAAAGAACACATGGAGGGACCCATGGTGCTGGCCACATATGTGGCAGAAGAGGGCCTTGTTAGCCATCAGGGGGAGGAGAGGCCCTTGGGCCTGAGGGTGTTAGATGCCCCAGTATAGGAGAAGGCCAAGGTGGGAAGATGGGAGTGGGTGGGCGGGTGGGTGGGTGGGGGAATACCCTCACAGAGGCAAGGGGGGGAGGGGATAGGGGGGTTCCAAAGAGGAGATCCGGAAAGGGGGAAACATTTGAAATGTAAATAAAGTATCAAAAATTAAAACTGTGACCCTAAGGAAAACTGTAGGGAGAGTTTTGGTTTCTTTAAAAGCCCAGTTATGCTATGTAAACACAATTTTGTTTTAATCCCAGGTGTGGGATATGAGGCTGCTTCAGATTATCCACACCAGCAGACCATTTGCCTCGTGAGTGCTCTGACAGGGGCTTGATTCAGCTAGCTGGAGATTAATTCTGAGAAGTCTGGAGAGGGTAGAAATGTCAAAGCTCCGAGAAGGGCAAGGTGGGGTGCTCTAAAGGATTGGACATGCCCCAAGGAACTAGGTCCCTACTGAGCAGGAAGTAACATATAAAGGACCACGCCCCATTTCCCTCCAATCTCCAGTGTTGGGGGGATTAGAAGGGATTAGGATGGATAAGGGTTGGAAGGGAAGTAGAGATAAATGAACCCAATAAAATAGATTAAAACATATATACTATACATATTCATATACCGCCAACAGTCTTAGCTAGGATTTCTGTTGCTGTGATAAAAACCATGGCCAAAAGCAACTTGGGGAGGAAAAGGTTAGTTTCCTTGCAGGTCACATGCATCTTCAACTTGGAAGGTAGAGACAGGCGGATTTCTGAGTTCAAGGCCAGCCTGGTCTACAGCGTGAGTTCCAGGACAGCCAGGGCTATACAGAGAAACCCTGTCTCGAAAAACCAAAAAGAAAAAAGAAAAAAGAAAAGAATAGATGGTGCAAGAACTCAAAGCGAGAGCCTAGAGGCAGGAGCTGAAGCAGGGGCTTGCTGCCCATGGCTTTCTCACAGTGAGATGGATCCTCGCCCATTTATTAATTAAGAAAATACCCCCCCACAGACATGTTCAAAAGCCAGTCTGGTGGGAACATTTACTCAATTAGGTTCCCTCCCTTCAAATGACTCTAGCTTCTGTAAAGTTGACAAAAATCTAACCAAGATGTCATGTACTAATATTATTAGGTCATCATTTGTAATACGTATCTGTACAATACGACAGGACAAGATTTAATAAGGAAAACTGAGGCAGAGAAGGGGGTCTATGGAAGCTATATGTGTTCACTTTTCTATAAGCCTAAAACTGCTCTTAAAAAATGTCAATTTTAAAAATGGTGAATGACCTCAGCCCACCCTCCCGCACAGCCTCTCAGGCTACTTGGTTCTATTTAAGGGAGTTTTAGCATGAAGCTGATGGTAGGTAGACTGGACAATGAGAAGGTGTGGGAATCTAGGCTCTACTTGGAAAATGTGAGTGGAGGGAGAGTGGACATGGAGAGGTTGGAGGGATCTAGACTAAACATGAAGAAGGCGGGGCTTCTAGACAGAGAAGGCGGGGCTTCTAGACACAGAGAAGGCAAGGCAAGGGAAAGGGACATGGAGAAGGTGAAAGAAGAGAGCCTGGGCGTGGAGATGGCAAGAGGGAGGAGAGAGAGGACTTGAGGAAGGGGAGGGGAGGGAGAGTGGACAAGGAGGAGGTGAAGGCATTTAGACCAGCTCCTAGTCCACGGTGACAGCGGAACAACCTTCCAGACCCCTACTTCTGACCTAAACAGGTTCTCTCTAGCTGGCTAGTTTTTAATTCCGATCCTACCGGCCTTTCCGTTGCTTCCTTTTTCCGGAAGCATTTACCTATTTTTCCACGCCTTTTCCTACAGTTGGTCAGGACCATCCAATCATTTTCTTGTCTGTTTCGCTAATTAGCAATTGACTTCTAAAACACAGCTCATCCTCAATAAATGCTCCTACTAAGTAAGTAGTCAATTACAAAGGCAGGCACCCAGGAATTTATGACACCATTAAGTCTCCAGTCTCCCCTTGCGAAGTCACATTCAGGTCCCATACACCAGGAGCATGATCTGTAGAGGCAGGAGGAGGTGCCCTGTTTTATTTGCCCAGCTGTTGGGTTCAGCCCCAGGCCAGTGAGCCCATCTCCCCAGGACCATGGGCTGCCACAGCCAGATTTATGCTCTAATTATTTGCCTTTCTTTTGCAACCCCTACAATTTAGTGGCCATAGCATTTTCTTCAGCTCCGGTGTCCTTTTTCAAATTGAGTGCCATGCCCTTCATTTTGTTCAACCTGCTTCTTCCTAGGAAGGGGGCATTGCAAAGGTATCTATCGATCTGCTCTGGCTTAATAAACACACAGAATGCTCGTCTTCAATTGTCTTCTGTACGTGAAGCAGCACTTTGTTCTCATACAAAAGCCTTTGCGAGCACCTAGATTAATCACTGACAGAAAGCCACCTGGTTCAGCATCCCTGATCACTCCTTTCTGAAGCCCTCCCCAAAGAAAGGTGGTGTGGGTGATGAGCTGAAGGGCAAAGGCAGACACCTCACTCGTTCATGTCCTCACATCTGTTGAATGATGATGAAAATACTTTATGTGCGGCAGTGAAGAACTTGTTTGTAGATATAAACCCTGGGCTTTCAACACTCTCTCTCTCTCTCTCTCTCTCTCTCTCCTTCTCCCTCCACACCTTTATCCCTCCCTTTTCCCCCTCTCTCTGCAAAAGCAAAATACAGATGATCTGCCTTAACTAAAGGAGACTATGTGTAGTCTGCTCTCCGTGAACAGTTAATAGCTCAGTAAGTGAGCACAGTGAATAGAGAGTCCTTGAAAGCAGATCAATCACTGAGTTAGTTATTGCTTATGGTGATATAGAAGAAAATTCATCTGTGTAGGTCTCCAGTGAAGGCTGGTGGAATACAGCCAATATAAAAATCATATTTAAAAAATATTTATGAGGCCATAGTGAGATGTTAATACATCCCTATTAGAGCGTTTGCTATGCAAGCATTAAGACCTGGGTTCAAATCCTCACTGTCCTCACAAAACTCAAGCTGTGGTTGCATGCGCGACTGTAACCCACCATTGTGGAGATCACTGGGGATGACTAGTCACCTGCCTCACCTACAGGCCACTGAGAGACCATTCCTTGGGGCAATACACTACCATGTGACAGAGCAGGACACCCACTATCCCTTTCTGACCTCTGCATGCACACTGGCTCCCATACATGCCACCTCCTACACTTGTGTATACACCACAAAGATATTCATGAATACCAAAAAGTACATTTTAAAATGCGACAACAACCAACGAAAATGCTTAGGCGATGCAGAGTAGAACACTTATACTTGCTGACGGGATGCAAAACAATACAGAAATTCTGGCATAAAGCTGAGCATTTCAGTTTGTCAGTTAAAAAAGTCACTTATTTACCACATGACCCACTGTGCTAATTTGAACGAGAATGGCACCCACAGGTTAATATGCTTGACTGGTTGGTCTTCAGTGAGAGGACCTGTTTGGGAAGAATTAGAAAGCGTGCCTTGTTGGAGGCGGTGAGTTCCTATAGTGGGTTCTGAGGCTTCAAAATCCATGGCATCCCCCATTAGCTTCCTCTCTGTCTCTGTATCCCTCTCTCTCAGCTACTGCTCCAGCACCAAGCCAGTCTGTCTGTTGTCATATTTCATCTCACAGTGAATACGAACCAACCCTCTGAAACTGTATACAATGTTCACAGCATCTTTATTCAAGATAGCAAATAACTCAAATTCACTCACACATCCTCTAGTGAGTGATTATTAAACTTTACATTCAGAGAAATGCTACTTGGCAGGGACAGGAGCTGAGTTATGGATTTGTGTGGCAGCGAGAATGACTCCCAGGAGCGGGAGTGCAAATGTCAATTCAGGACTGTAAGCACTATGACCGCAGGTGTGAAACCTTCCAAAATGCCAATCGTGTGCGCATGAAAACAAAATGCAGCCTGCTTTCCTGGGTGAGAGGCGACAGGGTGGTGATGTTAGCGCAGCAGTAGCAGGAAGGGTGGGGTAGGTTAGCACCTGGCAAGTCTTTGTGGCAATGGAAGAGTGACTCATCTTGGTAGTGGTGGAGATTCACAAGCCTGGGCCTGCACATTTGCTGCACTGGTGCTAATTTCCTGAGTCTGACTTGACACTATGCAAGATGTCACCTTGGGACTAAAAATGATGAAAGGTACATAGGACTTGCTTCTACTTCCTGTAAATCAATAATTATTCCAAAATAGAAAATTGAAATAATATCTAATATAATAAAGTAGTCATGGTGTAAGACACATATTGAATATAAGTACAGAAAAACACGAATGCTTAAGTACTGGAAGTGGCTAAAAAGAAGAACACTCCATTGGTGTGGCCGTGTCCACAGCTGAAGCGAAGATTGAGTTCTGTTTCTTTCCCATGCTTTCCCTAGCTCCTACAATGTCAACATGAAAGTTCTGTAATCGGCATGCAGGGTTTTGTTCCCCTGTTTCTCACCAGAAGGACTCTACCGGAGGATGGCAAGTTAAGTGTGCTCTGCCGGAATTAATGATCCAGAAAGAAGCTGCTGGAATAAAACTGATCTCCTAAGACAATCAATGTGTCCCCTCTCTCCAGGGAAGACAGGAAAATTAAAACCGGGCAGAATCCAGCTTCGGCGACAAGAGCTTCTACTTCAGTGAACTGTGCCTTTTATTAATGAGTGTACTTAATACTGTAGCTGTCACATTTAAATCACATATATTATTTCTATAATGATTGAAGCTGTTTTATTGATTTCCTTGGGGTGTGTTTGTTTACCCTCCCAAGGTAAGCGTCAGGAAGCATGTGTCAATCATACTTAATATAAACAATCCATATGACACTAGAAGAAGATGGACTGCCCATGTGGCCACTGGAAAATTAACCTGAGATAAATGGAAGAGTTAAGGGCTTTACTGAAGCATCTTCTATTTGGTAATTACAGTGAAGCTCTGTTCCATTTTTCACAACCCATGAGCCTCCTTGCTCTTCTATATAACAAATAAATTATTCATACTCCTTATATTTGTACTTCATTTTCCTCTTTGGGTAATCTGCATCTATGAACTTCTTTTTTGTTAAGTATTTCTAAAAGAGGCCCCCACACATCTCCAGGATGGGTTTAATGACAAGAGATAACAACGGTCTATGATTTTTCTCCAGCTATTTATGAAAACAAAGAACAGCTTATTTATTATTCAGATGTAATGCTTCTATTCATCAAAAAGGCATTGATTTCACATTTTCATCTGAAATAATCCTAAATTATTTTAAGTCATGAGACAAATGCCATCCAAATTGCAATTTCAAGATAGGCTCTTCATCAAAAGGAAGGCTACAGTGAGCTGAAATTCCAATCAATGTTTCCTTTGCTTGTCTCCATTTAAGCTAGAATTACAGGAACGATAAAGAGAAAAGACATAAATGCAGAGAGAGGAAATTCTCCTTAACTACCTGACAGTCATAGGAAAACCCTGTCCACGGGGCTTCTGAAATAGAAACAACCACAAGCACAGGGCCCTAGCTGGAAAGATAAAACAAACATAGACATGATAGACAGGGCAAGGGAGAGTAAAAATACAAACAATTGTAAGGCTGAGCCTGCTCCCAGAGAACACGGGATCAATTGAGAATCAAGTTTGGGTCCAAACCTCTGGACATCAGGTGGCCACCCTGATTAAGTCTGATACTTACTGCTTGGCTCTACTGAATTTAAGACAGAAATGCCTGCAGGGCTATGCCACATTCTGCCCTTTAGGGCTCAATGGATGTCTGTTTCACTTGATACTTTCTGTCTGTCCTGGAATAAGGTGGTAGACCCTAGGCAGGCCACCACCGCCGTAAAGACTTAAGGGTTCTCTGTCCTTGGACTTTTTGCAATTTCTTCCAATATCCCAGCTCGGTCTCAGTTGGATGAGTAAGCCGTGAATTCTTCCGAGATCTGCCCGATAAGAACTCCTTCACACAACTGAGTAGCACGAACTAGATTCAGGGGGTTAATTAATTAATTAATAAGGAGACCATGAATTTGGCAAGGTGATGAAGTTGAGGAGATTTGATGGGAGCTCCTAGGGAGAAGTTAAAGAGAGAGAATGAAAACAGCAAATAGTGACACACTGTATATGTGTAGGAATTTCCAAGGATACATTTTAAATGCAGTATTTTGTTCTCTGTTATCTCCCCATTCAGGCCAATATCAGTTCCCTCATCGTCCGCACAGAAAGTCCAAACACCTTTGCATCATTATTATCCATTACTAGAAATTACTAATATTTCCTAAGTTTTAATTCATGTCCCAGAAACTCTGCTAAGAACTCCGTATGCACTATCTTATCTGATCCTAACAGCCTCCACTGGCAGGTATGGAAACCTAGTCCCTGTTATAAAATAAACCCACAGCCAGAGCTGTTGGCAAACAGCTCAAGATCACAAAGGCAGAGGATAGCAGGGTCAGGATTTGAACCCTCTACCCTTAACCACGCACTGCCCTCCATATATGAGATAATAGCTTTGTGCTCTTCCTCCATCTACTCTCATAGAAGTAAACCTTCTCAGAATAAAACAAAACAAAGATGTATTCTAGCCAGGGGCTGTAACTGTGTGGGCGTTGCCTCAGAGATCCATGCTGAAATTCAAAAATAGCCTGAGACCAGAGTGAAGGTAATGTGAAATTACCCAGTCTCACTGCACAGAAAACCACCCAGTGCCCGTGCCCTCCCTCCTGACATAGGAAGAACTATAAAAGAATTTTAAAGAACTTAGCTATAGTCTGTGATAATGAAAGTCTGTGGGTTACAAACCTCTCAACATGTAAACTCTTCAAGAGTAGGGGTACCATCTTGGGTTTGTAACACACACACACACACACACGCACACAGAGAGAGACACACACAGACACACACACACAATCCTTTAATGAGTGTAAGGTAAAAAGAGTACCAGCAGTCTATCCATCCAAACCCACATGAAACTTAAAAAACATACTGCTTTAGCCTAAAGCAAAGTTATTCCTGTCAGCACTATGTGGCCTGTCCAAGAAACCAGCCCTAAGACAAGTCTGAGTGCAAACAGTTATGTCAGGAATGTCTCTCCAAGATAAAAAAAAAAAAAAAAAAAAAAAAAAAAAAAAAAGGACTGGAAAAAGTAAGATAAGAGGAGAAAAAATGATAACCATGAGGGTTTGTCAACTTGACACCACCTAGAATCACCTGGAAGAGAGAGTCTCAGTAAGGGACTGTCTAGAGCAGGTTAGCCTGAGGACATGTCTGGGGGAGATTCTCTTGACTCTATTAATTGCAGGAAGACCCAGCCTATGAGTGGGTAGCACCGTGCCGAGGTTGGGTCCTGAATTGTATGAGAACAGAGAAAGTAAGCCGAGCTGTAGGAACGCATACATTCATTCTCTGTGTTCCCAAAGTGGATGTGGCTAACTCTTTCAAGTTCCTTCCTTGACGTCCCTGTACTGACGAAATTGTAAGCTAAATAAACTCTTTCCCTTTTTAATGCTGCGTTTGTCAGGGTATTTCTCGCAGTCACAGGAATGAAACTAGGGCACTAACCAGCAAGTTAATGAACTGGGTGGGCACAGGCTGGAGGCGCCGTATGAAACGCTACTCAGAACGGCCAGGAACCGGAAGTCTGGGATATGTGTCCTCATTACTCGCCAGGCAGCATTCCTGTGCTAGAGGTTATTTCTGAGAGTGCACATTCCCCTGAAAGTCTGGGTCTACATAAACAAGGCTAAACAGAATTCCGTGACTTTGAAGAAAGCACTTCAGAGGGATTTCCCACATGGGCTTGGTAGACAATTCATAGGGCAACTGTTGTGAAATCAAGTAAATTGACAAGGCCTAGAGCCTCGCTTAGAAATCTAGCAGGTCTAAGGGTGTTCTATAACTCAGTGTCCCCTGTGGTCTCTGACTCCCGGGTAAAGCTGCCAAGCTAAGGCAGTAAGTATCCGAGAGTACAACCAAGAAACCACTGGACACCACCACTCAGTTGGCGGGAGTGAGGTTCGGGTGCCAACTGGAAATAGTTATCTGTATTCATCTGCAAAGGCCTCTGTCTTCGTTACTTTTCTCATTGTTATGACAAAACAAACAAACAAACAAACAAACAAAAAACCTGGTGATAACATTTCCATGCCCGAAGGATCTGAATTGCCAAGACGGCAGGGAACAGTGTTTCTCTCCTCAGATGAAGGTTTGCTCAGCTGAGAAACTGTTCTCTGGAGATTATCAAGTTCCAGAGCTCACATTGCAGGACTGGGCAGCTGAGTCGGTGGCTAAGCGAACCTGCCTTGCAAGCATGAGTATCTGAGCCTGGCCTAACGGAACTTGAGTTGAGAAACGTTTATGAATACAGAGCCTGGTGCCTGCCTGCCTATCACTGCAGGACATAGGAGATGGCTGTTCAGTGGAAGGAAGAACAAAACTGTAGAAACAGCCCAGGTTTGGAATGTCATACATACATACATACATTTCTCATGTGTTCTGGGAGCACAGGCATGAGCTACCTTCACAGAACATAGTGAACTATTCAGTCACAGTGACACACAGAGAGAGGTAGGAGAGGTCGATGGTATTGCATCTGAAACCACACCATTCCTCACAAGAGCCCACGCAGGGACACAGTGAGCCAGCATCTGAAAGCTTGCAATACGTATCAATAGCCAAGAGAAACAAACACAAGCCAAGTAAAAGTGCCTCGTCTCTTTCAGCCTGACCTCTGCTTACCCAGGCCCTAACTCTAGAAGCGCCAGTAGCTGGAGACAGAAGGAAGAAATTATTGGGGTCATGGGGCACACAAATAGCGAAGAAAGGACCACCGACATCAGAAATAAGCCAAAAGCAACTTTATTCACGTCGGAGAAAATGCTTCTAATGAGTTAGTGTCACCGTCACTCTCTGGAGTTGACACAGCAACCTTGGAAGGGCACGAGCTGTCTCCTTTTGAAACATGAACCCATGAGCAGATGTTTAGGGGAATGATAAAAAAGGAATTTGTAAACTGAGGGTTGGTTCTCATGCCCAGGGTGTGGCAGAGAGCAGTATGTTGGTACAGGCTCAAGGCAACTCTGAAGACATCAGTCAGCCTTTGTTAGGGCTCACACAGGTCAGGTGGTTTTATTACAACTGAGAAGAATTCAGGGCTTGAGTTCATGCAGTAACATGGGGACAGCAGACCAATGCCTGGAGTTCCTCTGGGCTCTTCAGAAATGAAAGAACAACATTCAAAATGACCACAGCTCTTTCCTAGACCAGAAGTCTGGCCTCATCTAAGAGCTGAAGCTCGAAAAGGAGATTTTGCTCAGCCATATCCGATTCTGAGCTTCCTCCATCAGCTCAGATCTGATCTCTAGCCTTTCTCATTCTTTGTTGTTTGTTGTTCATTTGTTTTGTTTTTATCTTCAATATTTATTTGGTAGTCAGTACTAGTTCTATACTTTGTTGTTGCTGTTTTGCTCTTGTTTGTTGTTTGTTCAGAGGTGGTTCTCTCTGGCCTAGAACTCAGAGATCCAACTGCTGCTGCCTCCTGAGTGCCACAGGGTGGTTAAGGGGTTACAGCCATTGCTGTCATGCCTGGTTCGTTCCCATTCTTTAACTGAGAAGTTATTTCTCCGCTGATGAAAACAGGCAATTCGAGCCAGATTAGGTCACATTAAACACAGGTTTACGGGGAAGCTGCTCTCCGGCAAGTCCACTGTCCCCAAGGAAGGAAGTCAGGGAAGTCGCCATGGGAAGGGAGAGAGGGGAGAGGGAAAAGAGAAAAAGAAAGAGCATGTGCAGAGAGAGAGGAGGAAAGAAATGCCTGGATTATATAGGGAAGAGCCTCTGGGAAAGGGCAGCCCAGTCCTAGGCTGGAAAGTTCAGGTTGGGGCCGGGGTATGCCAAGTAGGGACTGAAGGATGCTGGGAGAACCTGGAGACCAGGACTGCATTGGTATGTAAAATGTGCACCACAGTCCTTTGTCCCAGGGTCTGAAACCAAAAATTAACAGTCAAGAACATATATTTGCAAGACAGACCTGGTCAGTGGCACATAACTGTAATCCCAGGGGCTCTGAGACAGACGGGGGTATCACAAGTTAGAGTCTATCCTCGGCCACAAAGTTGGAAGCCAGCCTAGACTACACTATACGACCCTCTCTCAAAATAAATTCTTAAAAGATATGAAGATAAAAGCTTCCTGGCAAAGTGCCAGCCTAGCGTACAAGAAGTTCTAGGTTCAATCCCTCATACCACACACACACAACAAAAGGAAATAAAGATAAATATGTTTCCAGAATCTAGAATCCAGTCTAGGATTAAAATTAAGCATTTTCTCACCCAGTCCTTTTTTTTTTTTCTAATGTTTTTAAAATTGCCATATTGTTATAACTCAAGCCGGTGCCTGAATTACAGCCTCAATAAAGCAATGACAGTTTTATGTCTCAGAAGCAGGATGACCATATTAACCTCTCTCCGTGAGTTATTAATTGCACATTCTGCCCATATCCCTTCGGTGTGGCTTCCATCGGAAGACTTTGAGAAGCTTCCAGAAAAGGGAAGTACATGTTTATAGTCAGCCCTGTGGGAGAGTTTGCATAATTCCTGGAATGACTAAGGCGGTGTTTCTCTGAAACAGATGAGCGTACTAAGTCATGCTATGTTCTGTGACGACACATAGGACACGAGTGTGTGTTGTACCTGATAGAGAACCCCTTGGGTCACCAAATAAGTAAGTGTAGAGGCACTGGAATGAATTCAGACATAGATATAAACAAGAACTTTCGAGGGGAAATGAGCTTTGATTCTTGACAAGAGAATTGTCTGTGATCTGAACAAGGACAGCTGAGCAGAAAAGGGAGCCCTGTGTTCCTGGGACAGGAAGCCTCTGATGGTTTCTCTCTAATCCCGCTTTGTAAAGGCAGCTTAATGGAGAGAGAATCTGGCAGACAGCGTTCTGATGAATCCTGAGATTGGAGTTCAACCTTCTCTAATCTGACTCACCAGCATTTAATCTTGTAAACAGGCATCCTTAATCAAAACTCAGCGGGCATCTCTAATCTCGTAGGCATAGAACAGACGATGATTAAGGGTCCTGGCCGCCTGCTTCCCAGCTGCTTTCTCCCTCTCTGCTTTCTAAGCACTCACTGCTGCTCAGAAACCTCAGCCTAAAGAAACCATGTTCTGAAACTTTATGAGCAGGAACATGAAGGACATGATCTCGTAATACTTCGTGTCAGTCCTGCAACTGTCAACTCTTGTTTCCATGGTTAACAGCATCTATTTCTCTATCAGTCACTGTTTTCCATGGTCATACAAAGCGTGAACAAGATGGATACAGCATGCCTTTGAGATTCTAATAAGGACTTTATTACCCTTTCTTTGTTAAGCAAAGGAAAATAAATATGCTTTTATGGGGTGAATAACACCACAGAACTGTCCCAAAGATGGTTAGGCATGAACTCTTGACCCATGTGACTTTCACAGCTAGGTAGTTTGCATCGCATGGTTTTAAAAGACTGGGAGCTAGCAGTACAATCATCATCTCTCCGAGTGTGGGCAGCCACAAAAAGACTGCCAACAGGAAGATAGCCCCCATGAATAACAAATAGGACTCTACAGACAAGTAGTCCTGCCCATGCTGCAGAAGACACAGCACAAAGAAGAGTCCCTGGAACAGACAAGTGGCGTGGTGGTGTCTTCCTGTGACTCTGCTTCCCCTGACCACAGCCAGGTAACACCCCCCCCCATTACCATTTAACCAGGTCTGTTTTAGGAATGTAATTACCTTTTCCTTTTTATCTTCACTATCCAAATTTAATGCCGGTAGAGAAACCAGGTTTATATGACGAACAATTGGCAACACAACCCAAAAGGCCACTATAAATTAACCAGTCACCTAGAAAACATTTGTCTGCAACTGGGGCCAAAATAATTGTTTTTATAAAATACAGATCTTCTGAAGCAAGAAGCATGCTGTTGTTTTTTTAAGGCATTTTCTCTGTTGGATCTCTCTAAAAGAGCAAACAGAGGCATGGCAGGCTCCTTCTTATTCCTCCCACAGATCCTCCTTTGAGAATGAATGAGTCTGAGTCATAGATGCTGGTAGGAAGACAGTTATCATTGGAGTTTAAAAGAAAAAAGTAATATTCTGCTCTCAGATTTACTCTATCCACCATACTAAGATATTGGGCAAAGCTTACTGTGGCAAAACAAAACAAACAAAAAAAAAAATTAAATGACAAGTTCCACAACAGAAATAATATTTTTTGTTGACACTGGTGCATGCAAGAGTGTAAGCAGTTCCCAGATGGTTTATTAACTAGGGTGGGAAAGGCTTCTCTCTTTTCAGCTGTCCTCTTTGATTAAGATCAAATAGATTACCTGTGTAGGCTGAAAGCCAATGGGAGGCGCCAGACACCACACTCCTTCATTTATATTTACCAGTTATCTCAGAGAGCCTTGGGTTCAGAGACGGGGTCTTTTAGCCATAAGTCGGTTGCTACTTTTGTGTAAAGATTTGTGAAAAGATTTTGTGTACTAAAAACATGTTAGCAAGGCAACTT
>CM052713.1:72170829-72254175 GCA_028551405.1 Uromys caudimaculatus | reverse complement strand
TCAGAAAAGGGAAGGAATTGGATCTCCTAAAACTGGTGTTCCAGATCATTGTGGGCTACCTCTCTGGAAATGCCCACAAACACACCTCAAGTCTGGTTTCCTAGGTCACTTTGCTAGTGTTGAGTCTGGAGCAGTTGATGTCCACAACGGACTTCACTGTGTTCCTGCTTTGCACACCAGGGCCCTCTACTGCCCACACTTCCTGTGAAGTCTGTGGGCTAGGCAGACTCCCCGGATCCTACTCTCTTGGGGTAACTAATGGTTTCCTGGGGAAGAAAGGCCTCTTCCATGAGGACTTGGAATGTGAACAACAGCAAGATAACTGAGCTTGGTATGGGGAAGGGGATCGATCATTTATTTCCAAGACTTGCTGAGTGTCAATCATCCTGCTGAAGGGGAGATGGTAAGGTGGATGGTGCTATAGAGAGCCAAGTCCAGCATCAGAACCTGAGCTCCCAGACTCCATAAACGTGAAAGGCAGATTGGTAGTTCCAGAGACTGATGAACGCAGGTTCAGAACTGTCTGACTCCAGGGTTCTTCTTGGTTGATGAGGTCCTTGCCCACGCCTGTGCTTCCTTCCCTGAGCTGAGCCTCCTGCACCTGCCACCTTCAGCTGGGCTTTCTCTCACACATGCTAAGATGAGGCTTGCTGTGCTCTGGCTGTTCCCTCTTCTCCGCCTCTCCTCCTTTCACCCCTGCTAAGGTCAGTTTTTAACAAGACAGCAAGCAGACCAGCCATTGCTGTCAAGACCCTATTGAGTGACAGGGGCTTTGTCTCCAGTGCTGATCCATCTGCCAGATCTGCAACTAGAGTTGAGGCAGGTAGGACTGTCCTGGAGACTGTCTCATCTCACCTAGCTTTCCTTCCCAAAGTAGCTTCAGGTTTGTCCCTCCTGCCAGTGCACCACACAGCTCACTGCCCTGTCATGTGGTTCCCTCCACTGCCTCGTGTGATTAGTGAATCTCTCTGTTCTCATCTGCAAAGTGGTAGTGAGGGAGGGGTTCAAACCTGCCTTGCAGAAATGCGCTATACAGGATGCGGCAAGTATCTCCTACAGAAACTGACACACAGCATCTTCTGCCCTGTCCTCAGCCACGGCTGGTCTCCTTTGCCCACCCTGTAAGAGCACAGTCCTTCTCTTACGCCTCCTCTTACATAGGAGCTGCCAGACCCAGTGCTTTCTAAAGTTTCACAAACAGCTTAACCATTTCATAGCGCTAGCAGTACTGGGGTTTTACCATGAACCAGTGGCAACAATGTGGCTGTGAGATCTGACAGAGCTGTTTCAAAATCCAGATTGATGAGTCGGGGAATTCCTGTGAAGCATTACCCAGCAGCTGAGAGCCTTTGACTTGCTGAAGTCCCTTCTATGAGCCAGACCCCAGGAGACGAAGAATAGAAGCCTGGAAAATCTAGAGGGAGTTCTCTGTATTACCTGCCACGCACGGACACCAATCTTGTTTTTCTTTAATTATCTGAGTAACTGCTCTGATTCCTCTACTTGCCTTTACTGAGAGGCAGAACAGCAACAGACAGTATTTATGGAGGCTGCTTTTCAGGCGCAGCTTCTTTGGGTTGACCTCCCAACTTCCTGCGGCAAATGCTTAGTTAGCTGTCCGAGGCTCATGCGCAGCAACGCCCAGGCTGCTGTAAAGTAATGAGGCCTTTCTAATTGGTCTGGGTTGCTGCCCTCGTGGAACTAGGAGAATTGTTTTTAATGCATATTAAGTGGTCAGATCTTCTTTTTAAAATATAATATGCAGATTAGCTTCCTAATGTAAAAATTGGGAGAGTGGCTAAGACAGGGGTTTTCAGGATTTGCCAAGGGCACAATTCTTCTCTCAAAGATAGTTTTGACAATCACATATAAATCAAGCCCGAGTTCATCAGATACACACACTCTACACTGGTGTTTCTATGCCCATGGGCGGCTGTCATTAGAGTCTCTGAACATGATGGCTTGAAAAAATTAAGAGGTAAAAGGTGAGTGTAGCGTTGTTGAGTGAGTTAACAATGTTTATATGGCAGAAGTAACATTTCAGGGGAGTATGAACACACTATTCAGCACCAGCATGAAACCCCCAAGTGCAAGTTCAAGCCTAACCACCCAAAAGACCCACAGATCTACAGAAATCCCCTGCTGGGTGTCACTCAATAAAGGGTTCAGTCTTCTGTTCTACCTCTTTGTATCTTGAGAAATTTATGGTACATATCAAGACTTGTCAAATTATACCACAATAATAAATGGCCGCAACTCTCAATTGTTCACAACCGCACAGGTTTATTCGTTTCCTGAGGTGTTCTAGAGAAAGAGTTGGAAGACTTAATCAGTCATCAGCACAAAGAATCTAAGCAAAGAGCTCACTTACGGTAACTGAGAAGTCCTGTGGTATGCCATATGCAAGCTGAAGACCTAAGAAAACTAGGAGCATCTGAATCCAAAGGCCTGAGAATGGGTGGAACCCCGGGTGTGTCTGAGAGCAAAGGCAGACAAGAAGGAGGTGTATTCTCCTTCCTGTTTGGTTCAGAACCTCAGTGGGTTGACGGAATGACACCCACTTAATGAGAGAAGGCAGTCTAGTTTACTGAGTCGCTCATCCCAGTGCTAAGGTTATCCATACGTGTCCTCACAGACACCTACACAAACAAAGCGAGCTGGAGATATGGCCAATGCCTGAGAAAAGTCCACATGATGCCTAAAACTAATCTTCATGTCCATACCACGTGCCAAGGCTAAGCAGCTCTGGCTTGTACAGGAGAGAAAGGGCGGACAGAGAGGGCGGTGTCGAGCTTCTTGGTGCATCTGCTCAGGGTTTTTCCTGCCTGTGTTTCATTATCCACCCACTTCTCATCAAATGGCCTGTGACGGTTTGAATAGGTTTGACCCCCACAGACTCATGTGTTTGAATGTTTGCCCCATGGAGAGTGGCACTATCAGGAGGTGTGGCCTTACTGGAGGAGGTGAGTCCTCATTAGAGAAAGTGTGGCACTCTAGAGGTGAGCCTTTGAGGTCATATATATGTTCAAGCTCTGCCCAGTGTGGAATTCCAGTTCCCTCCTGCTGCCTAGAGATCAAGATGTAGAACTCTCAGCTCCTCCACCACCATGTCTGCCTGAATGCTGCTATGTTACCAGCCATGATGATAATGAACCACACCTCTGAGGCTGTAAGCCAGCCCCAATTAAATGTTTGCCTTTATAAGAGGTGTCGTGGTCATGGTGTCTCTTCATAGCAATAAAACCCTAAGACATGACTTTTCCTGGGTTTAGTAGAGGTAAATGAAATACTGGGCAAATACAAAGACTGTCTACCACACCATTAGCTATTCTCATTCAGAGCCACTGCTTCAGTAACTGCCCCTCATGTCACCCCAAGTCATTCTTCCCACCTGTCTATGCAATACGGGTTCTGGTCTTACCTAAGAATGACAGGCCTCTCCTTCTCAAAAGAATAGGAAGTACATGGATGGTCAGATAAACACAGTTCACTGAGGACTTGCTTATAACAGAGAATTATAATGGAGAACAAGAAAAACTACAGCACTGGATCTAGCCATTACTGCTCCTGGAGTTGTCTGTCAGCCATGCCTCTTTGCTGCCTTTTGTTCCATGATTCCCTCTAGCCCAGTCATGGCCATGTGCCACCAGCACCCACAGTACCCTCACCAGTCCTTCTAATAACCCACCACTTCCTCACCCAGCAGCAATTCCCCAGTAGCATTATAGACATGTAATTCTTCACACAACGATCTCAGCCCTAGGTGGCTTTATTCATAGATGTTTTAGCTGTGTGTAGATGAGCTTCTTGATTCTAGGTGGGGAGTTTACCATTGTGTGAACAAGGGACTCACTGGAGAATGAGTTTACCGAAGGATAATGAGTGCCTTCTATCTCAAAAAGAACAATTACAAGAAGATTCAAAATAATATTTTTTCTATTTCTCACAAAAGAAGGGGGTGATGTGTGTTCTGTGTGTGTATAGGAATAAAATGAGTGCGTATGGGGATATATATATATCACATATATGTAAAATATTGGATATTTGGGTAAGTGCTGATTTACGTTATGCTATTGGGAAATTTCAATATTTTATGTAATTTCTTAATGAATGTAGTTGAAGACGACACCTTAGTATGCGGACATAATTTGTTACAGCATTCTCTTTAATTGGATGTTTCTCTTTAGTGTAATGAATGAGGTTATCAGACTACTTCATGCACAGGGACCCTGTTTTTATTAGATTATTTTATGGAAGCAAATTCCTCAGGATAAAATTCCTGGTCAAAACTATGACTACTTTTACCTTGTACTAATTTATCTTTCTAACCCAATTTATAATAATCATATGTAAGTATATAATAACTATACAATATGTAGCGTTTTTATTTTATAATATTAGCTCAGTTTAATTTGATAACTAATCTATGAAATGAGGGTGATAATGTTTTCTTCTAACATGAAAACAATTATTTCCCCAAATAAACTTAAGATCTTTGCATTAAGATGAGGAAACTACCTTTTAATATCAAAGTGCTACTATGATCTAGACACAAGTATATATGGATCATAATCCTCTGTCCACATTTATGCTAATTTATGAAATAGCCCCTTTCATTGTTAGCTTCAGCTAGAAGAGGGAACCTCAAGTAAAGAATTCCTCAACCAGATTGGCCTGGGGGGATGTCTGTGGGGTATTTCCTTAATTTCTGATTGATAGAGAACCCAACTTGCTGTGGGTAGTGCCATCCCTGGGTGGGATGAGCTACCTGAGCAACTACTATGGAGCAAGTCAGTAAAACTGCTTCTCTGTTTTCAGTTGCGGGTTCCTGCCTCTGGCTCCCACCTTGGCTTCCTTCCATGATGGAGTGTAATCTGTAAAATGAAATAAACTTTGCCCTCTTCAGGTTCCTTTTGGTCACGTTGTTTAACACAGTAATGGAAACCAAACTAGGACATCCATCCCAAAGCAAGGGAAACTGATCAATTAAGCCTTGGAAGTGTATGTACCTGATCAACTAGACATTAGCAGTGGGCTGCCTGTACTCGCCAACCGTGCTCTGACAATTGGAGATTGCCAGGATCCTCTTACAGCCTCTTCTTCATCTATTTCTTTCAAGTCTTTAAGCTTTAGATTCTCCATCGCATACAGCAGAGCTCATTCCTTACAGCTCTAGGACCAAGGAAGGGTGCTGTAAGAAACTGGAGGATTGCAACCAATGCTTCCACCCTTCTGCAAGGTTACGTCCAGGTCACATCCTTTATAGGTGCTAATTTTTCTGCCTTGGCATTGAGTGTATCTATATGATTCATGTCAATGACACATGTGCAGAAGTCATAATATGTCATGGTAGACCTGGCAAGTTCTTTCGTGTTCTCATGGAACACACCCTAACCAATCTGCTCTATTGTAAGAGGCATATTCAACTAATTTATAAATCCCCAGGATGGACTGCAGGCATAGACAGCCAGGCTTCTACAATACAACCAAGCCAACCTATATCTTATATGTGTAAGCCATATTGCTGAGGCCGGCTCATCCCTACCACGAGACCTGCTGATACAAAACTGACAAAAAGATCAATGCAATATGAATAGTAAAAGGATCTGTGGAGATGAAAGTCCCAGGAGGAAACAAGACAGCAGCTTCTGCCTTGGGAGAGGACATGTCAGTGAAACCTGATGACCCAGAGGACTTGACAGGAAGAACCTTGGTCAGTAACTAGCCTGGTACCCTGAAAAGAAAGCCTGGAAATCCATAACTTTCAGTTAAGAAGCAAACAAAAATAATTGCTACATTTCACTACTTAGCAAGGGGTATTTTATTGGTACATGGTCCCTATAACCTATTCTTGGGTCCAGAATGAATTTAATCAACCTGCAGGTAATTGAGAATTCAGTAGAGACAGTTGGGTCAGAGTTAACACAGGGCAATGACTGAAAGTTTTAGAATTTAGCTCCTAAGAAAATAACGTTAAGTCTTTATAGCTGTGGGCAACTGTTGGTCCAACTTTTGATAGCTGTGGTAGGAAATGGAGTCAAGCAAGTCTTCCCTCGCCTGTCCCTTAAAAAATCTCTTAGGACAACTACAAAGAGGTTCCACTGTCATTGAATTAGCAAGAGCAATGGGCAAGTTCTGTGTGTGTATGGAAGGCTTTAGCTCACACATAGTGTGTGCAGTATTTTTATTCCATATTTGGAATAAAATAGAAAAAATACTTGGGAAATGAAGGTTTATCAGACTTGGCCATTCCATCAAAAAGTTTTTCATTAGCTGAGCAGTGGTGGCGCATGCCTTTAATCCCAGCACTTGGGAGGCAGAGGCAGGTGGATTTCTGAGTTCGAGGCCAGCCTGGTCTACAGAGTGAGTTCCAGGACAGCCAGGGCTACACAGAGAAACCCTGTCTTGAAAAACCAAAAAACCAAAAAAAAAAAAGTTTTTTATTACTGACACAAATACCTGAGACAATCAGTTTGTTAAAAGAATGAGCTTGGAATTGGGGTCTGGAGAGATGGCTCAGTGGTTAAGAGCACCAGCTGATCTTTTTAAAGGACTCAGGTTCACCTCCCAGCATCCAGGAGGCTCACAAACATCGGTAATACTAGTCTCAGGGGATATGGTGCCCTCTTCTGGCCTCACTGGTCATTGCATGTATACAAGATACATAGATGGACGTGCAGGCAAAACACACCCACACAAAAAATAATAAATACAGTTTTGGTTTTTAAGAGAAAGAAAGATCTTTGTGCTGAGGAGATGTGTCAATGGGCAAAGAACTTGCTACAGAAACCCAGGTGCCTCAGTCTGGATCCTCAGAACCCACATAAAAGTTGAACAGAGTAGTGCATGCACCTTTAACCCCACTGTAAGGTGGAGAGCAGAAACAGGAGAATCCCAGAGCCATGCAGTCCAGCTAACCTGGAATACTCAGTGAACAAATATGAGGTTTTCTCAAACATGGTGGAAGATGAGGACTGAGGCTGGATGCTGTCCTCTGACGTCTTTAAAAATATGTGTGTGTGTGTGTGTGTGTGTGTGTGTGAGAGAGAGAGAGAGAGAGAGAGAGAGAGAGAGAGAGAGAGAGAGAGAGATTAAAGGTTCCAGTAACTCCCAGCCACTCCTTGAGGCTACAACATTGGCCTTTGGGGGCATTTAAAATTCAAACCATAACAACATACAACTCCCATGGGGGGGGGCTCACTTGACATTTCTGCTGGACAAAACTTGTCGAAAACCCTAGGTTTCCTGAGCCCTTGACTCCTGCTCATATTTCTGAGAATGGGTCTCTGGCCTTTCTGCACTGCTCCCCAACACCGGGGAAATTAACTACACTAGTTGCTTAAGGTGCGACATATGGGCACAGTACCTTCCAAACCCCTCGCCTGAATCAGCAACCTACCTACTCGGTTAGGCAGAGTCTCTTCTGTCTGAGTGCTAATCATATTTAACAAATACAGCATTTACTTCAGCCTAGAACAGGGCAGTAATAGCATCTTCGAAGAACGGCTTCTTTTTACAGTGATCATTTTGCCATTTACCTTGTGTGGAAAAACGAAGGCAACTTTTCTTAATGCTTATAGAAGAAGAGCGCCAGTCCCGAAGAGGACGATTTTTGCCTGTACTTCATGCAAATGAATCACTAGATTCCACGGGGAATCTCCAGAAGGGTGGCCGGGCTTTAATTTAATAAATCCATTGGGTTATAAATATCCTGACCTTGTGTAGAAAGGAAGCCAGTTGTTCATTTAATGAAGACATCAATTTGCCACTCAGCTTGGACCGATTGCTCATTAGCTGCTTTCCCCTGACCAACAGCTCTGAGTTTAGTAAACCCAACCTCTGTGCCGATGTAGATGGTGATGTACTGCCATCTATAGCCGTAAAGAGAAAGATGCTGTGCAGCACACTCTGAGAGCCACAGTTACGGACAAGAATGGACACGAATACACAGTACAGGATGGTGATGATGGTGATGATGGTGATGATGATGATGATGATGATGATGAGGAGGAGGAGGAGGAGGAGGAGGAGGAGGAGGAGGAGGAGGAGGAGGAGGAGGAAGAGGAAGAGGAAGAAAAAAATACAGTCCTGGGTTCACAACTGTGGCCTTTTCACCATGTTAAGATCAGTGCAAGGCACTGGTTCCAAGTAAAATGAAACAGATAAACCAAGCAATAGAGTGTCACAAATGCAAAGTCTTAGCCCAGTGACTCATGGTTGGGGCAGGTCCAAACATGAAAACTCTGATGGCCCAAGATCTGCTAGAGTTATTTACCGAATAAATCCTGCTTATGTTTTCATAGAATTCCTGCCAGGAATTTTCCCCACTTTCTTCAAGGTTTTTTTCTAATCTAGAATGCCACCATCAGCAACATTGTGCTGGCTAGTGTTTTGTCAGCTTGACATAAGCAAGAGTCACCAAAGAGGAGGGAACCTCAATTGAGAAAATGCCTCCATAAAAAGCCACCTGTAGGGTATTTTCTTAATTAGTGATTGATTGAGGAGGTGCCACCCTGAGAAAGCAAGCCGAGCAAGACACAAGGAGCAAGCCAATAAGCAGCACCCCTCCATGGCCTCTGCATCAGCTCCTGACCCCAGGTTCCTCCTGGGTGAATTCTTGTCCAGACTTCCTTCAAAGATGGACTAAGGTTCAGAAGCATAATCCAGACAAACCCTGTCCTCCCCAAGTTGCTTTTGATCATGGTGTCTGGTCACAGCAATACTAAGCCTGACCGAGGCACACACTCATTTGTGAGACCTTCTTATGTTTCTGGAATCCTAGGAACCTGAGATATAACGTGGATGACACAATTCTCTTGCCCCTGAGATGCTTGTATCTTACTGGAGTGAGATGGATAGATCATACACAGACATACTGTGCACTGTATAAAATAAAACACCCGATTCTATAGCCTATAGAATGGTGGCAGGTGACATGCAAAGAGTACATAAACAGTGCACGGGGCTGGAGGCAGGATGGCACAGTGAATGGAGGAGGGTGGATCCTAAGAAGGATGGAGAAGTGGTAACGTGCAGAAGTCACCTGGAGGCAGCACGTGGAATCTGCAGGGAAAGCAGGAGGGCCTCTGGCCAATGCCCAATAAAGAGATAGTACCTAGCCTGCTCGAAGAAGCTGGTGTGCCTAGAGGCATTGGCTGGAAAGTCCAGGGATGGGGGAGCCCATAACTTTCAAGGTAACTGTCCATCTATCGGCCTCTAGCTTAGAGAACTGAAGCTTGCGTTTAGGCACGGGCAGATGTACCTGCGGCCTTTTCTCATTGTTTTCTTTTGAAAACCACATGGACACTTTTAGGATGACATCCCAAGAGTCACGAGCACTCAGAATAAGTTTTAACAAATCACTTCAGTCTTTGTGAACTTCTTTTCAACATTTTAATTCATAGATAGCTTTGAAGGTACCTGGCTACAACCATGCTGGATACATGGGCTTTTATACTTAACATTTATCATGCTCACTTATCGTGAACATTTTGATGCCATCCTGTGTTTGTCATAAACACTTTAATGTCTGCATAAGACTCTTTGAGAGGGGCATCTGCCTTTTGATGTTATTGTGATAATCAATGAGAAAAATTGTTACAGTGTCTGGTACAAGATGAACCCTCTGTAAACTGCCACATTCTGTAGACATGTAGTGATCTGCTAAAAGTTTATCCATGGCCATTTGCTATGAAAAAAATGATGCTATAATGAAAATCTTGGTAGAAAGGCATTTTATTCATTATTCTTCAATATATAACTCCAAGGGTCAAGAGCTATGGTAGTTGTACTAGTTCACTTTTTTTTTTTTTCCTGTGATAAAATACCATGACCAAAGCAACCCAGGGAAGAGAGGAGGATATTTTGGTTTACAGCCCCAGAAAGTCAGAGGAACTTTATAATGAGAGGGACAGCATGCCCTTCTGACAGGAAAAAGGAATCTCAGTGGTTATTTTCTTATCCAAATTTCAGACGCAGGGAGAGAACAGGAAGTGAGGGGACACTACAAACCGTCCAAGCCCACCCCCAGTGACGTAGTTCCCCCAACAAGACTTCACCTCCTAAAGGTCCCATAACCTCCTGAAACAGTGTTACAGACATTATGATGTTCTGGCGTTGTCTCTGCCAAAGAACTCAATCCGGTACTCTAAATCTAGCCTCAGGCAAGTGCTTGGGACATAAGCAGAATGCAGGCAGACTCACAAATGGTCCCCAGTATGACCACTAACAGTCCTCTTTCCCCTCTGAAACGGCATGAGACTGGTCTCTGCTTCCTGCATTACTCGCAGTACTGCTGGCTTCCAGGCTTCTGGTCGAACTGATAAACAGGACTGTATGAGTCTAAACAGCTCTGATCACTGGAATTAGAAACAGTCCACAGGATAGAAAATGGTCTTTTCAAGCCATATGTAAGACATGGTATTACAGTCTAAGACATATACCAAACTGTAAGGACATGGGAGATGGCTCAGTCAGTAAGGGGTTTTCCATGCAACATGAAGACCTGAGTTCAGATCCCTAGCACCCATGTAAAAACAGGCTACCACAGCAACTTGTAGTCCTAGCAGTGGGGTGGAAAAGATAGAATCCCTGTGTCTTACTGGACAGCTACTGAGCCAAATTGATGGGCTCCAGGCCCAGGGAGGCTCTGCCTTAACAAGCAATATAGGAACAACTGAGGAAGACATCCGATGTCAGCCTCTACCCTCCATGCTCAGGTGAACACATAGGCATGGACACAAGCATATTCACACACAAGTACATAGGCAGAGAGAGAGCCACAAAAGGTTAACATGCCAAACCCCACCCAACCCAACCAATCAATGAGTTAATGAATTCATTGATTGAATGTTCTCCAAAGAACAGATACAAATGGACAATAGACACTTTATATATGTGTGTGTGTGTTTGTGTGTGTGTCTGTGTCTGTGTCTCTCTGTGTCTGTGTGTGTCTGTGTGTATTATATATATATGTATATATAATTGTATATACAATATATATACATATATATACATATATAATATACTATATATATATATATATATATATATATATATATATATATATATATATATATATAATTGTTAGCCACCAGGAAAATACACATTCAAACTGTTCTGATATTCTTTCTGAATTGCTATCATCAAGCAAACAAATGACAACAAATACCAGTTATTATGTGGAGAAAGAGTGACTCTTCCTTACCACTGATAGGATTGTAAACTGCACTGAGGAAGTCAGAGTGACGGACCCTCAAAAAATCTCCAGGTAGAAGTACTGACCAGCTATACCACTCCTGGGTACTTACCCAAAGGACTCTAAGTCACGCTATCTGAAAGATGCTTGCACATCCGTGATTACTGCTGAACTAGTCACAACAGCTAGGAAATGCAACCAGCTCCCACGCCCATCAGCAGATGAGTGGATAAAGAAAAGGTGGCCATCCACACAGTGGAACTTTATTCAACTGCAAGGAAAAATGAAGTCATGACATTGGCAGGAGGGGGAGGAGTAGAACTGGAAATCATTGTGTTAAGTGCAATATGCCAGGCACAGAAAGACAAGCCCACATGTTTTCTCTCATATGCAGAATATAGATTTAAAGTGTGTGTGTGAGTGTGCAATAAAAATGTAAGAGAGCTAGGCATGGAGAGGAAGAGATTGGCGAGAGGGTAGCCGAATAGATGTGACACAGAAGCTGACTATTTGTAGGGAGAAAGGAGACCGGAAAGAGTGAGGGTGTTGGAGACTGGAGTTGAATACAGGAAATATAGGATTGAAATTTATATTAAAATGTCATGAGGAAACACATTATTTTGTATGCTTAGTTTTAAAATAAAAGGAATAAGAAGCTAAGTCTGTTGTAACAGGTCCATAATCCTAACACTGAGGAGGCTGAGGCAGGAGAATTGTAAGTTTAATGTCCTTAAAATTCAGGGCTACAGGGTGAGTTCAAAGACAGCCTGAGCAAATAACCTCAAAAGAAAGAAAGAAAGGAAAGGAAGGAAGGAGGAAGGAAGGAAGGAAGGAAGGAAGGAAGGAAGGAAGGAAGGAAGGAAGGAAGGAAGGAAAAAGAAAAGGAGAGCTAGGATGTAGCTCAGTGGTAGAACACCTTCCTACTGTGTACAAGGCCCTGGGTTCAATCCCCAGTGGATAAAAATTAAAAATAAATTAGTAAGGAGGATTTTGAAAATGAAATTAAAACTATAAACAACCTTCAAACACATTATTCTTTGAAATTCCATAGCTAGGCGTAACCCTCAACTATTCGCACTTCCAAACCAAAGGACAAAGGGGGACACATCGTCCCCTGGCAGTCGCGAGAGCAGAGCCGCAGCCATTCACCCCTCATGCTTCTGAAGTCTTTCCTCCTACTGCAAAGCCATTTGCCTCATGCAGCCACATAAAGGGGGCACAGAAAGCTCACAAAAGGGCCACTGTGTTATTTAATAGCTATGACTTAGACATGTTGACCCTTCAAACAAAAGAACTGCAGTGTGTTACAGAGATCTTAGAGTCCCAAGCAAAGAGTTTAGCTCCGAATCTTCAAAGGGTGGCTGAAATGGTAGACACACACACTCATGCACACTCACACACAACACACACTCATACACAACACACACACAACACACACTCATACACAACACACACTCACACACACACACCACACACTCATACACAACACACACACAACACACACCACACACTCATACACAACACACATACACACCACACACACATACACACACACACACACACACCACACACTCATACACACTTACACATACACCACACACACCACATACACACATACACACCACACACACACACACACCACACACTCATGCACACTCACAGACACACACACACACACACACACACACACCCCACAGTTTTTCTGCAGTCATCATTTTGCTGGAAGTTGGACACTGATACCCAAATCAGCCCTACAGAAAGAGCTTTGCTGGAATTCCAGCTAATGGCTTCACACGTAGATCATCTTGTCCACACTTCACTTGCTTTCTCATGGGGTCCACAGTTCCCGTCCATCCCATCAACTCCCTAAAACCACAACCCAATCGCTGAAGCTCATCACTGGGTTCTAATAAAGCTCCTTGAACCTTTGCCCTTGCGAGTCACCATCTCATCGTCTCCCTCGCTAGCAACATCTGCACTCTGTTTGTCACAAAACAAATATGCTACTCTTGCAGCTTGTAACCTAGTTTTTCTCCCTACCTCAGACCTCTGACAACCTACATTCCACGAAACTAACCACCTTTGCGCTACCACAGCTCTGGTATGACCGTAGCTCCATACACAGCCTACAACCACAACCACCATCGTTCACCTCCATGCTTAATGAGACCGTTCAGCTCCTCTCGGCATCAGCATGTGCCTTTGCCTAGGTCCCACTTGCTACTCATCTTTTTTATTTCCCCTGGCTTGCATCCCTCCTCAGTCCTAACCTTGAAGGTCAATCTCACCTGTCTTCTTTCACCGCTATCCCATTCCCCAAAAGCTCCCTGTGTGGACAGAATACAGAGGGAGCAAGGAGACCGGGCTCAGTGGAGAGATAGAAATAGCTCAGAGGGGAGTCCTGGCATCATGTGAGGAGTACTTAAACGCTCTACATATGGTTCTACTCCATATGGTTTTGTAGCAGAACCAGCAGGCACTGCTGGTGTACTGGGGGGGGGGGGGGGGAGAGTAATACACGAAATGACTCCAAGGGTTTGAGTCAGCAAAGGAACGAGCAAATGATGGTGCAATTTGCTGAGATGGGAATGACTGGAAGACGCGTGGGACTTAGATCAGGAAGTCGTTCAAAGAACATCTTGGTCATCCTGAGTGAGGTGGTTATGACACATCTGAGAGGAAAGACTGAAAGAGCAACCGGAGTCCAAGGTGTAGATGTGCCAACACCTCGGACTGCTGCTACGCAGCGAAGCACTCCTAAAGCATGACCCTAGGTTAACTTGTCACCACTCGTGGACGCTGAGGCATGGGGACTGGGCGCTGTCCTGCAAACTCGGAGCTTCAAGCTGGAAAGGCTAACATGGTAGGGTGGCTGGGGTTAAAATTACCTGGAGGCTTCACTCAAATATGAAGCCCTGTGTTTGAATCTAGGCTCAGCTGGTATTGTCATGGGTGGGGTGCATACACATGACCTTTCCACGTGGCTTTCTTACATATGATGGCCTCAGAGCATCCCTGCTTGCTCAGTATGACTCAAAGTTCCAAGAACAACTACCCTGAAGCTGAGCAAAGGGACAGATCATCTTCTGTGCCATCTTCTGTGCCAGCACTCCATTCAACTGCACTCTACTGATCACCCTACTGGGCAGTAGTGTGATGGGTGCCCAGGTTAGGCAGGAAGGAATGGCAGCATTGCCTCTAAAGAATCTAAAACATCAATCCAGGGACTTGTGAGATCAGGAGTTGAAGGGCCAGTCTTGGCTATATGAGACCCTGGTTTTTTGTTGTTGTTGTTGTTTTTAAAGAATCTAGGTTATCCCTGCAGGTCACAAAGAAAATGGGGAAGTGCTTCTGGGTTTAAGAGGCCTTCTTCATGCTCAGCCAGGAGATGTAGCCCATAGTCCCAGCCTCTTAAGAGACTGCGCAGGAGAATCACAAATTCAAAGCCTTGTCTGGGATATAGAGTGAGTTCTAGACCAATCCAGTCCACTTAGTGAGACATTGTCTCAAAACAAAAACTAGAAAGAGGACGGGGGGGGGGGGGTAAAGTTCAAGAGAGTGATTGCTTAGCAAGCAAAACCCAAAGAGTGCCATTCAGTACTGCAAGAGATGGGAATGGGGGGGGAACAGCTGAAAGAATGGAGGCAAAGGAGAAGAGGGGAGCACCTTCATGGGAGAAGGGTCAGCACGAAGGAGATGAAATGCAGCTTGAGTAGGAATGGCCTCAGGCTAACAGTACACATGGACACTGAGAGCAAAGCCTTGTGCTTGGACTCCATACCGAGTGGACAAGATCAACCAAATGCAGACGATGTGATCCGGTCACATTTCTATAGACAGTGCCTTCCTGCCTTTTGGTGGTTAGAACTGGGCCAAGGCTCAGTCTCCACCAGCAGATTTTGAGAAGTGTGTACAGATGCTTTTCTTTTCAAGGAGTTAAAAATGCACAACAGAATGTTTAAAATATATGCTATCTTTGGAAATTGGATTGTGTGGCACGAAAACAGCATTCCAGCGGCATTTGAAAATCTGGTACTACGGCACATAGCTGGAACACAAGGCAGCCCACGCCTCGGTTTGTCTCCTGCTCTGTGGATTCCATTCACTTCTGCTTGGTCTCAGGACCCTGGGATCATCCCCAGGGATGGTATGTGGTTGAGTCCTCCTTCATAGGCCTCATAGTTTTGTGTTCTGTTGATGTCTCTTGTTGTGGCAAGCCATCAAGGAAGGAGGCACTGATATCCTCTGCTAAGGCATGGACAGGCATCTTGTAACTGACATCTGGCAGTGGCCATGCCACCCAGGCTCTTCCCTGCACAAACACAGACTTTGTCCCTTGTCATGAAGGCAGGTGCTTTATATGGCTTTAGACTGGCTGACCTTTGGGGCACACTTATAGTTCATGCCTACGTGGGCCCCTCCAGAGAGGCTATGAATGACAGGGCAGGCTGCTTCTCTGTGTCTCTCCTCTGCATGTTTTCACGATCAGCTCTGCCAGCCTCTCTGCCATTACATTTTTTCAAGGAGAAAGAGGATATCTGACTTGGTAGAGACCTACTTCTCAAACCACCTATCAGAGGAACTAGGGAGATGGCTCAGCAGGTTAGAGTGCTTGCAATCACAAGGGCCAGAGTTCAAATCCCCAACAGTCACATTAAAAACAACAGCAGCATCTAGGCATAACTGCACACCTATAGAAGGAGGAAAGGTAGAGACAGACAGATCCAGATCCTACAAGCTCTTTTGCCAGACAGCCAATCTGAAACACTGAGTTTCCAGTTCAACAAGAAAGCCTGTTTCAATAGAAGCAAGTGGACAGCAACAGAGGAAGACATCCTACATTGTCCCTGGCCTCATCACAATAGAGGAAGTCACTCTATGTCCTCCTCTGGTCTCCATTTATGCATGCATGACCATGTGTACATACATACTTACATGTATACAGCACAGAGACATACACACAAGTTACCATGTACGTGCATACTATACACACAGCATACTTTGATATACACATATACTCCATGCTTTGCACGTGTGTGCTTTTGAATACACCCACACACACACCCACACCCACACACACACACACACACATCACATATCGGCTTCACTCAAGAACCATTCAAAGAACAGACGACTTACTCAAGGTCACGAAGCTCACATGAACCTAGCAAAGAGTAAGATCTCAGACTCTCCTGCCCCTAGAGAAGCCCATCTCTATGAGGGGCTCCTTGGGAGGAGTCTCTTCTTGATATTACTCTACAGTACTCTCTACTCTTGTGAACCCACTTAAAGGATTTGGACTCTTGATACATCCTGGGTTCTCCTATATATGCTTGGGAAGTAGAAACAACCTAGCCAGATGAATAATTTTAGTACTAGTTTTAAGTCCTGCATGTGTCATTTTTGATCTCTATCTCCCTGCCCCCACTAGGTGTGTGTGTCTGTCTGTCTGTCATCTTACTCTCTGTCCTCTCCTTCCCTTTCTCTGTTTTGCTTTGAGATAAGGTCTCACTCTGTAACCAAAACTGTCTTTGAACTCCTTATGTAGCCCAGGCTACCCTGGAACCTGTGGCAACTCTCCTGTCTCCATGTGTCAAGTGTTGGCATTGTAGGTGTCCACCATGCTCAGCTGACATCTCCAGTATGTGGTGGACACTCGTCTCTCGTGTCTTCAGTTTTGAGACTTGTATTGAAATTCCAAGGTGGTCACGTGCCAGCACACCCCTCTTCTTCACACAGTAGCATTTCCTTTGATTTATTAGTGGGACACATTCTAATGAGAATTCCAAATGCAACTTACTACAGTGACAGTGCTCTGAATCTAAGTGTGTACTGTAGAAAACAGAGCCTGGTGAGCCCTTGAAATGTAGCCAGTGAAGATGAAAAAATATGCTGCTACCAATATTCATTAATATAAAACAGCCACATGCTTATTCTTACATCATCTTTGTCATCTAATATGTGCATGTTTATGCTTCTGTTAATTTTTTCCTCTGTGTCATAACAAGCTGAGCAAAGGTAGAGCCTTTGTCTCTCTCTTTTCTTTTCTTTTTTTTTTTTTTTCGAGACAGGGTTTCCCTGTGTAGCCCTGACTGTCCTGGAACTCACTCTGTAGACCAGGCTGGCCTCGAACTCAGAGATCCACCTGCCTCTGCCTCCCAAGTGCTGGGATTAAAGGCGTGCGCCACCACTGCCCGGCTGTCTCTTTCTTTAGTATAGTGGATCTCAACCTTCCTGATGCTGCCACCCTTTAATACAGCTCCTCGTGTTGTGGTAAATTTGACCATAAAATTATTTTGTTGCTACTTTATAACTGTAATTTTGTTACTGTTATGAATTTTAACGTAAATGTCTGCTATGAAGGATATCTGAAATGGGACCTCCCAGGGGGTAGTGACCCACAGGTTGAGAACCTCTGCTCTAAGGGAGCTTTGGCTTCTTCTAATGTGTGATGACATTTTTTCTCTGTGAATGAGTGAATTCTCTTTTAGGTTAGGCAGGCACTCCATGGAAAGACTGCACTATCCTCTAAAACCTCAGTGGCTTTCTGAGTGAAGATAGGAAGAGAACCTCGGAGGTGGGGCCTGAGAGAAGATGGACTGCTCTGTGGATTGAAAAGGGAACCAATCAATGAGTAGAGAAAAGAAGGCGGGGCCAGCGTGCAGAGCCACAGCTACCTTAGCATGCGCTGGGCAAGCATGGAAGCTCTCTGGTGAGGCATTCAGTCCGAAGCTCCCGGTGTTGCTGAGATGTAAACACGGTATCTGCCAGATTTTCAGTCAAGTCTAATCTGATCATAGAATAATTCGCTTACCTAGTCTGATGGCGCTCAAGCAAGTGTTGGGGGATGTGCACCCAGCCATGTTAACCACAGAATAAGATGACTGAAAAGCTGACTGGGTTTGCTACAGCAGGCATCCAGACAGGGTGGCTATGAGACTAAGTCAGGCATAGTAACAACACCCACACATACCACCAACGTGAAGAACACTAAGGAAGTCACGTCCAAGAGGAATTAGGGGTTTTTTTCAGCTGTCCAGCTGTCCAGCTTCAAGCCCGGGCTCCAGAACCAGATGTCTCTTAGACCGGGTCTATGCACTCATATTCCTCCCAGTTCCTTTTATGAGGGCTTAGATTTACGTCTGAGCCACTGCCCAAATCTGTGTCATTCCTTTAGTTCTTAAGCGCATACCTCACACTATTTCAAGCATGCCACAGCTGTCTGCCCTCCCAGATTCTGGAGAACACAATCTATTAAATTCTTCAGCTGGCCAATTTCTCCCACCTTATCAGAGCGGCTACGTGTTCCACCCACTCCTCGTTCCTATAAAGTTTTAAACTCCATGCACATTTCCAGGCTGAGCTCCACTCCCGGGTGCTACTCCTCTGCAGCACAGCAGCCTGATCAGACATCCTGAGCTCTAGGAATGCCATGGAAGATGTCTAGGCAGATTAGGCTTTCCACAGTTCCCTGAGAGTGACCCTTCAAATACTGAGAGCTCGTAAAGCTCGGCCAAGGCCAAAACATGTCTTAAAACGGTCATCCTCAGTAAGCTTTCCATTAAAGGCACCAGCGGGCAACCCTCTACCCAAAACTTAAAGCTGTCTAAATCAAATGAAACTTTCCACATGATTATGTCACAAAGGAAGATTCAAGCAGCACTTCCTTACACGCGGTGAACAGCATATCTGAAAACTGCTATCATATCATACCATATAGCAATTAAAAAATTATTTGGGTCCTGGTGTTCAGAAGGAAGTTAACTAACTCTTCAGGAACCAACTGACTTTCTAAGAATAGTTAAAAGTAAACAACACAGCAAATGCAGAAAAGATGGCTGTGTTTAAATGAAGAAGAAATGCAGTCTGCTTGGTCCTGAAAACCCATTCTGAACTCTTCCTTTAGACCTGAAGAACAACGTACTATGGGCAGAGGTGAGGGAGGTGGAAGAACTGTCTAAGGGGTGAGCACTTTGATTTTAAAGCTGGACCTGTGCCCATTTTAGAAGTACTGTGAAAACGGAAAGGCAAGTTCAGGGCTTTTATTGGAGTCTGTTTCTCTTGAGGCCACCCTGCTGTTTTCTCTTGAACTTCTCGAAGCTTCCAGATTCGTGCCTCTATGTAATTCTTCTCCCTATCTCTCCCAGTATTTGGACAAAGTGTTTCCCCTTTAACCTTATTGTTCACTCCAGCCCTTGGAGGCAGCGTGCCCTAGGTGACTGATAGTAGGAAAGAAAGCTGGTGGTTCTCATCTCTCCTCAGTCATTTTTCTCCTGAGAATAATGTTCCTCCCCCTAGAAGCAGTATAATGTTGGGGTTGGTCTGGGGCTGCTTTGTGTTCCAATGCTAACTAATGGCCCCCAAATCTGCTTGCCCCATGAGATCCTCACTCTCACGTACACCAAGTGATGCTACGTAAGCAGGCCTTGTTCCCCAAGTCTGTGATTGAGCCATAGAGAAAGGCAGGACTTGATGACAGAGTGGGGGGCCAGGGGAGGTCTCAGGAGAGACCAGAGGAGAGAAGTAAGGAGACAAGGAGAGGATGAGGCTGCTGTAAAAGGAGATGGACCATGATCACGTGGCCAGGACAAAGAGGTAACAAGGAACATACGGCTGGGATGTAGTCAGACTAGCTCAAAACCTACCCAATCTAGGCTTACAGCTTGTGAATAAAATACCAGGACTGTGTGTCTTTTATACAGACTAGCTAAAATATATAATTCATTTTACAGTATAGGTCATGCTGTGCTGCTGAGAGGAAACCTCTCCGTGAAAATGAGTATAGGGAAATTATTTCCTTCCCTCCAACAAGAGACTGTTATTGGGAGTCTGTTTGCCTAGTTCTGGAGTCTGCCACTCGGCGCTTGCGTGGAATAACTCGTCATCAGCAATTGGGATTTAATTTGGTTTTCTACTACCTTTCCCCTTCTCTAGTTTTAACTGTAGGGATAGAACATGAAAGATATCTGAGAGAGAGAAAAGGCCTGAGAAACAGATTGTGAAAAGTACTTGTGGGTTTAGGATCCGTGAACCACAGTTCTGCACAGGCTCAGAGTACAGCGTGCTGTGCAAGCTCAGAGCAGGCATTTGGTAGCCAAGTTGCCTTGGTAGTGAAGCAGGTCTAGGTGAGCATTTTTAATCTGGAAGGTTTGCCACAGTGTAGTGTTTTATCCCACAAATGTGGAGTTTCCTTCCTGACTTCCTTGCACCTTAGAGAATGTCGTTTAGACACTTTTAAGCCAAAGTCACTGGAACCTCAGCAGAAATGTGTTTGCCATTCACGGGAGTGAGAGTCCTTCCAGGACGCCAGAATATTGCCGAGACTCCGAAGGGACTGTTAACAGTGATACACGCATGAGACGATCGTAGCTGTTACCTGTGTTGAAGACATGCAAACATGCAGGTACTAATAGAAGCCTTGCCAGGAAAAGTAGTATTCCTATAATGAAGTACCTGGTATGCTCAATACTTTGTAGAAGATGCCCAATGTGTTTGCAGGAAGGAATGTCAACAGGGACTACCACTGTCTCTGCTGTGCCTTGACTCCTGCCGGTCATTTTTTTCTGCGGAGACTCTACTACCTATGGTCTTTAAAGGCAGAAAGTTATCACAGCTGTGGTCCCACAGCTCCAACCTCGGGCTCCAACCCTAGACTGCAGGAGGCCTTTCAGAGTGTGCAATAAATCGTGAGCAGCAGGCTTGTGGGAGTCCTCTCCACCTCCAGCAGATGTACAAGTCACAGCAATGCCCTAGCAGCAAGCTTTGTGTGTGTTTGGGTATGGGGGTGCTGTAAGGACCCCAGATCCTGCAGCTGTGGCCTTCAGTCAAAGAAGAATTTCTAAGACTTTCAAGTATACATGTTCTGATTGTTCAGTTTCCAAGGCAACTGGGTTCCATTGAAATGTAGAGCACTCTTGAGGTTCTAGCTCTGGGGAGATATATTCTGTAGACCAAATTCCATACTATTGGTCACAGAGTGAAGAGTAGAGATTCCAGCCTTGAATGCAAGAGGCCCCTCTTCAGTACTCTGTGCTATTTAAGCCAATCAGAGAACAGCCAATCTCTAGCAGCCACTTTTTTTAGGCCACATTCCAGTGACCCTGGCCTAATCACAAGGTCCAAAGGAGCTTAATCAGGCCCCTTCAGCCCATGCCAGAATTGTCCTGTTGGAAAGGAAGTGTAAATTAAGGGATCTTGCAATGGTTGGTCCGTCTTCCCAGCATGTTTACAGTCAAAACCAAGCCACTTCTAAGCAGTCCCAATAGAGGGTCTGGGCACAGGTTGTGAGTTCCAGAACAAACAAATCTCTCAGAAGCAGAAGCCAGTATTTTTTCCCCATATACTATTGAGTTCTATTATCATGCTAGCACTGAGTTCAGAGGGTACAGCTTTGTCTGGGACAAGTGATTTACATCTTGGTATTAGCTTACGTCAAAGAAGTATGGCTGTGGGACCACAGCTGTGATAACTTTACCCGCCCACTTCCCCGTGCTAAACCACTGGTTCTCAACCTCTGGATCACAACCCCTTTGGGGGGACAAATGATCCCCTGATAGCCACCTAAGGCCATCGGAAAATGCAGAAATTTACATTATGACTCATAACAGTGACAATGAAGTAGCAACAAAATAATTTCGTGGTTGGGGGTCACCGCAGCATGAGGTACTGTGTTAGAGTCACAGCAACAGGAAGGCCAAGAACCACCACGTTAAATGGTGGCCACTGACTCCGAGCCTTCGCCTTAACCCTTTCCTGGTTCCTGCAGGAGCTTTCCTAAGGCAACAAAGCTAAGGCGTCCAGAAACTCCACCCCATCCTAGGCATTGCCAGGACTGCCAGGGCTGCTTGGGGTTCTAGGTTTCTTAAACTTTTTGAGTTCAAGGGAGCAAACTAATTCTTCTAGACTTCAGTCTTTATACTTTGAATCTTAACTGCCCAAAGGACTCTTTGAATGTGTCCTGACTAAAAGCTGACTAGACTTTAGTTCATCTGCAGAGCGTAGCTGCTGTCGTCTTTCATGTGCACCTTTCTCATGGGCATCTTCCTGGGTCGGTGTTCGTTCACTCCCAATGCAGAATGTCTGATACACTGTCAGTGTCCCAAGCAAGGATGGAGAAAGGGATGACAAATGGGAGAGATGAGATTTTGCAGTTTGGAGTACACAAGAAACTTTAGTTACTGGATCCATTTACAGCCTTCTGAGGAACCATCTACCCTGAATGTGACAGCCTGAAGCTGGAACCTGGAGGAGGGAAGTGGTTTCCTCCTCCTGAGTGTCAGTGAGAATCCCCAGACAGCAGCTGTGTCTGCAGACAGACTGACTTAGAGGTGGGAATGTTACAGGTCCAAATGCTATGCTAACTCTATTGTGGCAGGCTAGCTTTAGCCTCTGAAAGCATCATGCTGCTTCTCACCTGAACATTTTTGGATGGCATCTTAATGCCGAATCGGTCTCCTCAGGGCTTCACATCAGTGTGACCAGACGCCTCAGGACAATGGCTGGTGAGGGTTGCCTGTTGCTGTAGGATGCTCAGCAGCATGCATCCTATACTGGAGTGGTTGAAAAGTCAGGGTTACCAGAACAGGCCTTGGATGGCCTTAAAACCAAGCAGCTGCTCAAAGCTCAGCTCTCAAGTCCTCGCCGAATAGATTTGAGAGAGAATGCTTCCGTGTCAATGTGTGGTTGTGTGTGCACCACAGATAACCTAGAATGCCATTCCTCAAGATACCACCCCTATTTTTTGAGATAGTATCCTCACTGGCCTGGAACTTATCAAGTAGGCCAGGTTGGCGGGTCAGAGAGCCCTGGAGATGTGCCAGACTCTGCTCTACGGATTCTGTCATTGTTGGGCACACATGGCTCCGGGACCAGCGGCAATGTCTGGATTTGTTTAATGAGTTCTGGGAACTGAACTCAGATTCACAGCAAGCACTTTACCAACGAACACAACTCCTCACACCCTGATCAATAAACACCCTTTACACGTGCCTACTCCACAGCCTGAAACTAAGTAAATCAAATGCAAGACTATAATCTGTGTGTCTTCTGATAGCCAGAGCACTGGGAAGTTGTTTTCCCCCCAGGCATAAGATATTCAACTAATAAAAATTTTCCCCTATCAACACATAATCTGACTGGTGGTAACTGATCGAAAGATCAACACTGGTAAGTTGCCATGAGCAGTGAGACAGGAATGTACGACTCTAGTCAACTGAAAGCCGTGTTAGGAACTTTATTTAACAATCTAGCATCATCTAAGACTTATAGTAACACATCCAGACAAGCACATTAGAACGAAACTGTAAATTAAATATTATAAGGTGTACTGCTAATGAAACGTTGGCTTAATAGGACAGGGATATAGGAGTTCAGTGGCTTTATTGCAGTTAGAAAAACTGTATTATGAAAGATACAAAAGAATCATTATTATTATTTGTTTATTTTACAATCAGTATGCCATCTTTTACCATTATGGCTTTAAATTTTTCACTCTAGCCAACAGGTGTCAAAGAAAAGTTTAGTCCATGCCTTGATAAAACAGTTAAAATATTTACAAATTCAAAATAGATGTTTTCATAACTGAAAAGTTCACCTGAGAATTCACTGTAACATCGCCATTCGCTTCTCTTTCTCTTTCCCAAGTTGTTAACGTGGCTGAGCACCCTCACGCCATCTCCGCTATCCCTGAATCATGGATGTTGAAATCCTAACTTAAAATTGGCTAAGCATCAAGCTACAGTAAATTGTTACAAAGCTTGCAGGTGGACAACCAATGTTATATCCATATTTATTCCGAATATAACAATTTTACAAATTATTTTGATTGTAGCTATAGTACTCAAATAAGGGGCAAAAATTTAAGATGACATTATTGTATTGAGTCAGACATGACAGCTTTTGAAAACATCACCGGGCCTTGAGAAGGCAGGCTCACACAGTAAGGAAGCTCTGGTTGTGTGACTATGCAAAACACCAACTAAAAACCCTGTCCAAGCTCTGCATGAAGGAAAGGCCATACGATGTACACACATGATCCTATCATTTGTCTTCGGCATCCCCCAAACCCCCATAAAATAGTTCCTTAAAACAAATTTTCTTAGAAAAGAAAATGTTTAAAAGTTCATGTTAAAATAGGCATAAATGTATAATGCTATGCAATATATTTCTATTATTACCCACCTTATGGCCCAAAGACAAAGGGAAAACCTGTCTTGTCCGCCTAATACAACTTGAAAATCACAAAGGTATGAGGTAGTGTAGTTACTGTATTACATGCTGGCTGTTGAAAGTAATGCTAAATTTTAAGAAATATTACACTTGGCCAATTACCAGACACCATTAAAATTAACCCTTAATGCTAAACTATTCATAGATAGAGAGAAATTTAAACCAAGTGTCTTAAAAAATATACCTTTAAACTGAGGAGAGAACTGGGTTTTATCATAAAATGGTAAGTAACTTTCCAAAGCAAATATTTACATTTAAAGCAAAAGATCTGACATATGTACACACAAGAACCGATGACAGTCGAGTGTACAGTGAGGTAGGATATCCATTGGCTTGTATAAGATTTTACACTTTGTAAACCAGAGAAAGTTTCATATTACTTTATGTTAAGTTGAAGTCTAAACTTACAAATACCAAATAGCTGCGTGGGGACATATACATACGTGTGTGTGTGTGTGTGTGTATATATGTATATGTATGTATACATAGATATACATATGTGTGTGTATTATACACACACACACACACAAACTCTTTTGTAACATGGGATGCATTATCACACAGTGAGCACTCTCTCCCAGGCAAAGTGAGTGGACTTTTCAAAGTTTCTAGAAAATAATTCCAATTAATTTTCTCTTCCAAAGATGAAATACATACTATCCTCCTCCCTCCCTTGCAGCACCCCAAGGAAAAAGGGCAATATCTAATAGCTATGAAATCATGAAATATTGCTACTGGTCCCTGTATCTTCTCATGGCAAACATCAGCTTGCCAGTGACTGGATACCACTCAGGGTAGTATGCACTCTCTCCCCCTCCCTCCCACCCTCTGTCCCTCTGCCCTTCAGGAGATGCGGCATGCAGTGAAGTGTCGCTCAGGTATGTGGCCTGGAGAGATGCAGTCCTGTTGACTGTTCCACCGCACCCTGACACAGGACTCTACAAGTGCTCCTGGGAGCGACTGCAGACTCCCTTTTTGGAGACGTCTGATGCAGAGTGGCTTCAGACTTCAGGTTCTCCCCTGCCCTCAACAGAAGGTTAGGGGAGCCTGAGGGTCAGACCCTCCCCAATGTCTTAATGAAATCCTATGTACCCTAGGCATATAAAATATAAGAAGACTTTGCGTTCAGAAGACTTTGAATGTCCTGTTTTGGCCGCAACCTGCCTTGTGAGGTCAGGACTGGATACCCCACATCTCGGTGCTCAGAATGTCTCCAATTTTAAGGCATCTCACATTCCTTGAACAGGGATATTGAACCTGTATAAACAAGGTTTTGTTCCCACGCTGAGGTCTACAGGGTGAGACTCCAGAACGGCTAAGAATCACTGCAAAATGTTAACAGGGGTAAGTGCTTAGATTATTAATTCATTTTCTACCTACATTAAAAATAAGCACAAGATTGATCTTTCAATGCCCAAGTCAAACTGGTGTGTGTGCCTTTACACCATACCAAATAAGGGAATAGGAAAAATAATAAAAAGATTAAATCTGGTTCTCAAGTGCAAACCCATAATGGACGGGGACCAAATTTTATCGTTTCAAACATCAGCCGAGCCTCAGATCCAGGTTTGCCTCCAACAAGGCTTTTGTTACAGACCACAGTCTTCACCAGGATGCCAAGATTGCTTTTCTGGTCAATGCTGGCATTTCCCTCTCCTTGACCCCAGTGCCCTCCTGGTCACCGGTGGCCTGCAAGAGATGATTCACAGCCCCGTGCATTGAGAAGCTCCCCGGGACAGTTGCATGACGGTTCTGGCCAGAATGTGCACACTCAGGCTGCTTCGGCCTCACTCCCAACTTCTTCCTTCATGGGACAAGAAAAGTCAGCGAACAGAAAGTTCCTAACAGCCTAGACCAGGTGGAGACCAAAGAGAGCAACAGAAGCGAGAGCAGGAAACGATACACCTTCTGGTTTGTGCAACCTAGACGACAGAGGCCTCCAGCTCAGGCCAGCTGCAGCCTTTGACTAGGTCCTGCCAGGGCAGCCTCAGAGCCACCAGGTCCAGCCCATGCTGGACTTCGGTAGGAGCTGAGGAGCAGAGCCTTGGAGTTCAAAGGAGATTTCTTTTCCACATTACAACTCTGCATAAACACTTAGTACCCCACTTCTGGGGAGATCACCACTGCACTGCTTAGGGAGGAGTCTTCTTTCTGATCAGTAGGTTATCCACAGCCCAGGAGGACTGTGGGCAGACGCTTCAAGCTGTTGAAATGGTTACTGTGGCTTCCATTGCTGTAGTTATTTTGAACACTAGGAGATTATTATCTGGTCACTCTATATTTTCACATACGATTTCCCATCATCCAAGAGATAGAGCACGTTGTGTCTCCTATGAAAACCAAGGAGAACTCGGGGTCACCTTAAAGAGAAATTCCCTCAACAGAAAGCTACCAAGAGGAGCAGGGCTGTAAGCAAGAAGACACGGCCACACTAGGCTCTCAAGACAATGCCAGAATGTCAGAGGAAAATCCATGGGCTGAAGGATGCTCGTGTGGTTTACTCGTCAGTAGTACACTTGTCAGACATCTGCTGACAGAAGTCTGAGATCCCAGCACTCTGCCGACAGGGTTCCACCAGTGTGGCCTGCTCCGGGGCAGCTGCAGTGGTTGGCTGGGACTCCTGTACCAGCTCCTGGCCGGCCGAGCTGCTCCCTTGCCCATAGGGAGGTGGTGCAGTTGGAGGCATGTCAGTGACACTGAAAACTGAAGTAAAAGCAAGCTCGCCATCAGGAGTACTTTTTCCTTTCTCAGAAATTAAAAAAGAAAGTGGGCAGTCAGAGGCCGAATACTTGGCGAGGATCTGAATCTGCTCCGGACTCAGAGCAGCTTCCTTGCACACTTGTTGACAAAGTCCCGTCAGGTTCTGCTTCGTCTCCCCCAGCGTTGACAAAATGTGATCTCGCTCCTTCAGCAAGCTCTCCTTTTCACTTTGCTGTGCAGAGGGGAGAGAAAACACAATGGTACTTATTGTGTCCACAGACATCTCCAAGGCAATCAAACACTCAGAGCCTACAACGTCTTCTTCAGTAAGACCATGCTGAATGCTGCCTTTCAATCAACTCAAGCACACATTCGTGTCAACTCACCACAGACATACTTGCAATGTTTGCTGCAGTGCTACTCAGGATATCTAAGTCAGGGACTGACCAAGGGGCCCAACCACAGGGGAAGGGGTGATGTGCATCAGGACACGGTGGAATCCTTTCCACCATGAAGAAAAATGAGGTTACGTTGTTTGCAGGAAAACTGAAGTTTACAATAAGCAAATTAAGCCAGTGTTCAAAACCCAGATGTTCTCTCTCGTATGTAGGTCCTGGACTTTTAAATAGTCACTAAAAATCACATATGATATGACAGCAGAAATAAGTCTAGAGGAACCAAGAAGACTGAAGGGAGTGGGAGGTAAGAAGGGATGAGGACTTCTCAGTGGACAACATGCCAAGCGTATGGCAGGGACCTAAGGTAACGCAGTATATACACTACTCCACGGGCACAGTACCCCATGTACAAGGAAGATGGAAACTGCAAGGTGAACACATAGACACAGACACACACACACACACACACACACACACACTACCAAAGGCTCGTGATCCTTCATCTAAAACTCCTAGAGTCAGTCCCCATGTTGGAACTGAATACAGGTGTGCACACACGTGCTCCAGCGTGTGTGAGGTCAGCAGCCCACCACCAAACATCTTTATACTCTTAAATGAGACACTGAAATATCAAGTGAGGCAGAAAGTAGGGGAAAGAACTTATAGCTGGTTATCCAAACGGGCTGGGTTCTGGCCAGACTCCAAGGCAAACTCACTGTCCGGAGCGCTTGGGTTTGAACTGTGGCTAAGTACGGACTTGACCCTGTGTGGTGACCAACACAGTTCCTAGTTTAGCCCCTGAAACTTACCTCACTGTGAGACTCAGCTAATGCCTGCTTTCCTGAGATCTGACTATCAGCCCAGGATTATGGTCAATGTTTTAAATATGCAGCCTCATCTATAGACTCCATAGTGACTCTGTAAACAAGAGTAAGAGTTCAGTATATCCGTACAAGATGACTGGGAGGTGAGCTCCTCCAGTGTAAGGAGTGAAGGGGTTAATCCTGTGTGTGTTGTTTTCATCAGTGTGTATTTTTAAATCCCTACAAGAGAGTGTAACTAAGTAAGTTTTCCCGGTCTGTCCCTTCTGCCCACGCCAGGCGCCACCACCCACAGAACCCCCCCATTCATTTTTCATCTCTAGCATGCTAATCATGAGCTGCTTGTGAACTGAGAGTTAATGAATGCTAATCGAGGGACAGGATTCCCCCATGAAAATGGCACCACTTGTGTCTTAGGGAACCAGAGGCCACTGCCGTCCGCTTTCTGCTCATTGACAGCTTCTGCAGAGCCAGGATTGCCACTGAGATGGGTATTTCACAGCAGTAATTTCTAACTGTCAAACCTTTGGTCCCTCTAGCACAAAACCAGTTTAAAAGTAGCAAGAGCCCTGCTAGATACAGAACCATTCCTATGGTTTCATAGTCATGAAAATATCTCTACAGTGTTATGTGAGAATTCAATTATTAGTGGTGTTTGTAAAATATTAAGATTATATAATATTTTAAAATATTCAATAAATAGGAATTCTTGTGTTATAAGCACAATATAAATTTTTATAATGCAAAGCAATTCTCTAATTTGCTCAGATTTTTAGGTTTCCTTTAAAACAAAAGTAAGAGCAGGTGAAGACTGAACATGCGCGCGCCTGTGTGTAAGCTGGTTCGTCACTCAGCCATTTCCTCTTACACAGAATTTGTCAGTTACAGACGTCAGATAAAATCAACCTGCAGGTGTGCCCTCTTCTCCTTGCACCTCTCTGCAGCTCATCCTGGTGAGAACAGAAACAAGATCCTGGAAGAGAGTAAGAACCCTCTTTACAGTTCCAGCAATACTAACGTCGGGGTCCCTCTGTCACAGCCAAGAGGAAGCCATTCTCAACAGCAGTAACGAAATGGCAAGTGCTGCTGGCCTTTTAAATTAGGAAAGGTTAACTGTAAGTCACCATTTGAGCTTCCTCCCACAAATCAAAACCACTGCTCAGAGATGCTATAAAAGATCACAAATATTATGTAATGTCTGTATCTTCATGTGACTGCCTAATTGTAAGGTCCCTCTACACTCACACTCACATTCACACTGGGACACTAAGTAAGAGATGATGTCATTCATTTAAGAAGAGTCTGGGGATGCCTCAGTGGGTCAAGAGTGATTGCTGCACAAACATAAGGATCTGAGTTCGAATTCCCAGAATCCGAGTGAAAAGTTAAATGTGGCCATACACTGGGGCTACTGTAGCCCCGGTACTAGGGGTAGAAGGTCTTAGAATGATTGCTGTGGCTTGCTAGCAAACAAAAAACAAAAAACAAAAAACCAGCAAGCTGCAGGTGTGCTCAAAGGGCAGAGGATAATGGAGAAAGGTCCCAGATAGCCTCTGGCCCCTCACAAACACACGGGAGTGGGACACGCGTGCCCCCCTCCCACAGACACACACACACCAAACACACCTCAAACACACACACACACACACACACACACACACAATTTTAAAAATAACAATGTCCCACAGAAGATGACTAGTGCCCAGGTACACCATAAGCTCTTCCTTCTGTCCCCCACACTCCAAGCAAGTCCTTCACAGCCACATCTGAGGCAGTTAACTGCTGTTTCCACTTATTCTGTTTTGAAAATATCAATTTACCAGGGCAAGTCAGAATAGTCGATAAGTAGTGAATCAAACCAACCCGCCATGATCGCTTTGTGGCATTACCAGCACCTCCCAAACAAAGGAGGAGCAGGAGCTCAAAGCGAACCTAGGCAACTCAAGTGAGACACTGCCTGGACACGTGTTCAAAATAGGGATGGCAGCAGCCAGCACTTGCTTAACACGTGGGAGGCTCAGGCCTGGGGGGGGGGGGGGGGGAGAACGGTGTCTGAAGACTATAATCATGTGGTCCTTAACAGGAACATGCTCTGAGGTCTGAGGCAGCTGGACCACTGTACCAACATGGCAACGGTACCCCATGCAACACAGCCGGGCTGCTCCTGGGGCACACACCTAAACGGCGTGTTCCTTCCTGAGGCTGTAAGTGTTTGCATAGCTACACCCTATCCAAACATGAAAGGGCTAGGTGAAGACGTGGTTCAGAGAACGAGGACCTGCACAGGCCCCTGCACAGGGGAGCTTCCAGGATTGGGCGCTGCTCTGGCTGGGAGGGCAAGCGAGCCAGGGAGGGCAAGGCTTGGACATGACTGTGTACACCAGGGTCCTGGCACTCGCTGTGTATTCAGGCTATGCTAACTGCTTCAGCGTGTTGCGTTTTTTTCTTCAGTAGTAAAGCTAGTTTATTATACATTGTTTACTTTATACGTTAGGGTTGTTTCTAACATTTGAGATAACATGGCTTACCATACAAAAATAAAACAAAATAAGACGGTGACGGCAGAGCTCCAAGACACCTAAAGTAAGTGCAACACTGTACAGCTAGAGCTAATTATTTCCTGTAGCCTTAGCCTCGCTGTCGTCTTCTTTTCCTTTTTAAAGTACTTTAAAAAGTATTTCGTTTTTTAAAAAGGCACACATGATGGCCCAGCTTGCACAGGACCTGGAGGGCCTTCAGGGGTGTGAGACACATGGAACCCCTCTTGTGATAGCTCTGGTTCCTCCAGCTCCCTCCTGGGACCTGCCTGAGGCTCTGCAGAGACAGGTACAGGCAGTGTGCTTGGTTTGTTTTGTGTTCTCCATCACCCCTGCAAATAAGTAGATACCAGACACTCCTGTGTGCTAGGGAAGCCTTCCGGGGCACTTGTTTTAGTACTATTACATTAATTTACTTGGAGGACCACGTCCCATGATGCGTATGTGAAGGTCAGAGGGATTTCTCTCAAGCCACCGTGTGAGTCCCATGGCTTAAACTCAAGCTGCTGGGCTTGGCACCAAGCTCTTTCCTTGCCAGGGTGGCTTCCTAGTCTGAGAATCAGACTTCTAAAGGAATTGCTGTGTCTACAGAAGTTACCGCTCTCTCCACACTCTCTCCTGCAGCTCCCCCCCCCCACCCTCTGCATGGTGACAGCAACCCATGAGCTTTCCCACAGTGGGGAAACTGATTCAGCAAAGCACTGAATCATGCCATGATGTCACCGTGTGCCATGATGTCACCGTGTGCCATGCATCTGCAGTTTAAGCATCACATTTTATACTTCTGGCAGCTTCCTTGTTCTTGCTTGCTAATGAATACACTTCCTGCCACCCCCTCTTTGGAGAAAAACATGAGGCAGGACGGCAGGACCAACATTTACATGTAGTGTGCCCCTTGCCTCTGCACCTAGGGTTTGTAAATGACCAGGATGAGAGTGGTTAGGACCAAGTGGGGTTCAGGGATGGGTGTCCATAGCCCAGCTCAACCATAAATAAGCCAGCAGGCTCTCCAGGTAGGGTTCTGTGGAAAGAGGTCAGTGAGAGAACTGAGCTGTGGAACAGCAGGCCCCCATCAGCTGCATGCGTGGGCTGCTCTGAAAACTCAATCTCAGCTCTCTCCTGTGGCCTACTCTGCAGTCATACACAAGGACATAAGCTTCATGAGGCCAGTCCTCCTCCTTCCTCCTGGGGCATTACCTGTCCTCATGAACGCCTTAGGAGCTGGGAGCAACCGGCTCGCTCATGGGTTCCCAGTCCCACAGTGTTCACAAGACCTGGCTCTATCCTCAGGACTCCACCTTAGAGCAGATTATCCCATCCACTCTTCAGATTGTTCCCGGTTTGTATCCAGAGTCTCAATCAATACAACAGGGAAACAGGACTAGCTAGTGGACTAGCCAGCTTGGTTTCTGCGTTCACAAAAAGGGTCACAGAACTACCAGCCTCGAGCTGGAAAGCAATGACCTTTCTGTTGACCTGATAAAAGGAGCCCCTCGGGGCTGAGAGGAAGGCAGCAGAGGAGGCCCAATGAGAGTTCACAGCTGAGCTGGTCAGTCTTACAAGCTAGGGTCATCCCAGAAGGGGCTTCAGCTGGGAAAATACTTCTGACAGATGACTTGCAGACAAGCCTGTGGGCCATTTTCTTGAGTAATTACGTCTAGCCATTGCGGGCAGTGCTACCCCTGGGCAGTTGGCCCTGGGGAGCTCAGCAAAGCTACGAAAAGCACGTCAATAAGCAGCACTCCTGTGTGGTCTCTGCTTCAGTTCCTGCTTCCGGTTCCTCCTATGCATTCCTGCCCTGACTTCTCCAGATATGGACTGCGGACATGGAAGAGAAGTGAACCCTCTCCTCGAGTAGCTTATGGCTGTAGTGTTCAGCATAGCAATGGAGAGTGAACTAACACATCACTAGGAGGCGACATCAGGAAGGAAGCCAGCAGAGGCCGGGAGAAGCGGCTGTAAGTAAACAACCACGTGGCTGTAACAAGAAATCACTGGGTTTATTGGGTGCTAATTCTAAGTGATCCTTGGGAGTTCTGACACAGCAAACCACTTGTTCTTCACAAATGAACAGCTTAACTATAAAGTGGTAAGTAACATTCCACCCACGCACACTTTAGACTGCATCTCCGACCCTCCTCGTCACCCCAGATATATAGATATATGAATTCTGTTTAAAAAGAAAAAAGTTATCCAGCAACCTAGTATCTGCCTTCAATCCCCAAATATGGGACCTGAGCCAGCAATGGCAGCCTGCAAAGCTACTCTCAAACACACAGCCTGTTCCCTGTGCATCTTCAGCAGACCTGTTCATTTCTAGAAATGAGAAGACTGGGAAATGCTGCAAAAGACTGTAATGATGACCAACCAGTTGAGGGGAGAGTCCACTCCTAAGACAGCTGCACGCAACCCAGTAGTGCAAGAATCATCCATCACAGTGACTGACAAGCAAGACTACAAACTCATCCATCCAGAGGCAGCTGAGTGCTAGAGAGAGATGATACTAAGACAGCCAGTGTGTAACGGTACGTGCGGGCCCTGCTGCCTGTGGGAGTCTGCTCTGTGGTCCTAGGGCTCTAGTCAGTCTGAGGTCTCACCTGAGTTCTCCATCTTTTTACAATTATACTTGTAGTTTGCCCTAAGTCTGTGCACGGTATACACACATAATAACACGTTGATGTTCCAACTGCTCTTAAAACGGTGCGCACACCTTCTACCCCTTGCTGTTTCTCGTCTCGCCCAGAGCTACAACGCTCACGCTTGAAGTACTCGAAGACCAGTTATAAACACAACTTTAAACTCTCACCCTTGATTAGCAATGACACAAAACTGAGTCCCTGAGGACTCTCTCTACTGTCTCCGGCGGCTGCTACCCTGTCACCTGGCCCACACGTGGTCCTCATCTGCCCACGCCCCCATTATCCTCACACACAGTGGGGTCAAATTAATAACCTCACTACTAGCTTACGCTCTGATGCCGGAAGAGGTAGGGCCAGTAGGCAAGCACTCCGTGCACTGAGGATCTTGCCGCAGCTCGGGGGTTTCTACTCTAACCTCAACATCACATCAGACTTTTCCCTTGGCAGAGAGAGCCTGTTTCATCTGCTTGATTTTGGTACCAGAACAGGTAATTCAGGTCCTCTGCTCTACTCTACTGGTAAGTAGCTTTTACAGGAATCAAACATCATAGAGTAAAGTACCATATAATTACTTTAGTCTTTATACAACCACTAAGGATTAGATAGAACAGTCATTAAATTGAAAAATCATTTTAAAAAAATACCCAGAAATACTTCCCCACCTACACATTTTAGCACATCATGCTAAGAATGTAGAATGCATAGCATATACAATCAGAAGAACCCACAAAGACCCTATTTTATATCCCCTGATCTTCCTGAACATGTCCTAATTTCTCTTAAATGGTATTTGAACTTTGAATCTTACCTTGGAACTTAAGTAACTTCTTTTTTTTTTTTTTTTTTTTTGGTTTTTCGAGACAGGGTTTCTCTGTGTAGCCCTGGCTGTCCTGGAACTCACTCTGTAGAGCAGGTTAAGTAACTATTTTATTCTACAAACAGAAAGATTTGGGCTTTAATAACCAGGAGACATCCACCCACTCACCAGCTTCTCGATTTCCGACTCCAGGTTCTGGATACAGTCGAGTTTCCTCTTGCGACAGCGCTGTGCAGCGATTCTGTTCTTACTCCGCCTGCGGATGTCATGAATGCAGTCCAGCTGGTCTGGGGTCAGTTTGTGCATTTTCAACAAGGACTGGAAGTCGTTTCGTGAGAGCGAAATTATTCGTTGAGCATTGAATGGCAGTTTCACCTAGGATGTGAAACAGACATTAGGACCTACTGCAGTGAAGACACACACTACACAGTACACAAGAAGACACACATTACATTCTTTTAGACACTTTAGCACATTACAAAAGACACAGACCCTGGGTTAGAGGAATGGTTCAGAGTTCGGGGTGCTACTGCCCCCCGCAGAGGAGCTGAGTCCTATGTTCAGTCCCCATAGTGAGCAGCTCACAACTTACTGGGACCCCAGCTCCAGGGATCCAACACCTCTGTTCTCTGTGGACACCAGCACACATACACACACAGGAACACACATATGTATCTAAGTAAAATAAAGCCTTAAAAAATAGTTTCTACATAATCTACCCCAATAAGAACTAACAGTCCACCTGACACTCCTGGCCTGGGAGAGCATTCAGAAGTTAAACACTTCAGCAAACCAGACACACCAGCCAAACAGTAATGCATTTAAAACGAATTTACCTTACTACTGTATGTTAGGGTTTTACTAGTTAGTGTTAGCATTCTGTCTAAGCTCTGTCCCACAGTTGCCTGGCAACAGCCAGGTGTGCCTGACCCACTATAAAAGGGGCTGCTTGCCCCCTACTCGCTCTCTTGCTCTAGCTCTCCTTTCCCCCCCTCCCCATTCCCTTCCCCCCCCTCTCCGAGTGCTCATGGCCCGCCTCTACTTCTCTACTCTCTCCCTCTCTCTGCCTTTCTCTGCCTCTACTACCCTCTTAACGCCCCTCCCCATGCCCTTAATAAACTCTGTTCTATTCTATACCGTGTGGCTGGTCCCTCAGGGGGAAGGGCTGCCTCAGCATGGGCCGCTGAGGCACCCCTTTTCCCATTCCACACCACGCTTCCATAGAACATGTATTTTTAATATGTTCCTCAAAAGGTATACATCTCACTTGCCAATGAAGAAAGCATTAGAACAAATTAGGACTCGTTTTTCCTAATAGTCCTCATATTTTTTGGTCCGTCTGTGTTGGTGGTTCCAGCGACTGAACCCCGGGCCGGGCCTTACAATCCACTCGTTCCAAGAAAGGTGGCCTCCTCAGACTTACACCCTCTAATTGCTACAAAGCAAACGACAGTGGTGAAGAACAGGGTGTGGAGAAACAGGGATGGCAGGAAGCAGCGCCGCTGCTATAAAAACCAGCATCAAGTTTTCAGGAAGGTTAAAAATGCCTGCCACGTAGGTAGCATTCCTAACTCCCAGGTACCTTTGAAGTTTGAATTCAGACCTCAAAGTGGGGTTTGCCTTTCTACACGTTCTGCAGCGCTCAATTCACAACGGCCCAGGCAGAGAGACTACCTGAGCCCCACACACGGCTGAGTACAGGCAGGACAGGTGGCGCATGCGCACACTAGAACTCGGCAGCCTTCCGAAAAGGAAAAGCTACGGTAGGGTCTGGAGAGCATTACACTAAGAAAAGCAACCAAATTTCACAGAGCGAATACTACATTCCCTTACCTACGACAGTCGAGAACTAAAACAGTCAAACCGATAGCGACAGAAGAGTGCTGGGCCACGCGCTGGGAGTGGGGTGGGGCACGGGTGTTCAGTGAGTTTCAATTACAAAAACAAGTTATAGAGATACACCATGATAATACAATGAGCAGACTAAGGACACTTGCATAGACAGGCCTCGTGTTATCACAGACTTAAAATGCAAGTAAAACACACATAAAAAGGAAAAAGTATGGTTGAAAATTATTTATAAAAGCAAAGTGAGAACTGCCACTGTAAAGAGAAAACTGACTTTTGACAACTAAAGAATCTTTATTTCTAATACACGGATCCCTACTTTGTATTACTGAATCATATCTTACAGAAAGCAAGCATTAAGAAGTACAAACTTCTATACACTCATATCAATATACGCTCAGATCAAGCTTGATGTGCTTAATATAAGTCAGTAGCTACATGCAAGTCATGCTAAATTATTAAGATACTCATTAAACAAATACTTAAAATGGCTAAAGGAAAATAAAACAAAATAACAAATAAAATCAATAGCTATGAAAATTAATTCTGAGAAAGCTGTCCCTACACGCTGTAATCCTGAAGCTATTCACAGCCAGCCACGGCTCATGTACCAGACTGGTCTCAGGTTTGACAACCTGGGGGCTACAGGCACTACAGACTAAACAACTGTCTCGTTTAAAAGTTACCATTAGCCACGGATGAAAGACTTGCTGTCCCTTCTCCCTATGGGGCATGTGATCACAAGCTACTCAAGCCTACATTGTGGTCTCCTCCATGACTAATACACACAGCAATGTGCGATGCATACACACACCCCATCTCACTGCTCTGGAGCTTGGCACATGGTCCCTCCCTGCCTTGCTGCCTTCCTCCCCGCATCTCTGTGAATGGCTGTGTGAACAGTGAGCACACATGTCCACTCACCTCACAGTCCTGCTCCCTGGCAGAACAGGACTCACTGTCGCCCTCCGTGTCGGTCTCAGAGTCATCTCCCAGGCTGATCACACAAGCGTACGGGCAAGGCTCCTGCTGAGGCTCCGCAACGTAATTGTAGTTTCCAATTTCCAAGTTGCTGGAGCAGCCTTCGGAACTCAGAGTACTGATGAAAGGGCAGTTGACAGAACTGAGAGTTGTGAAAGTCCGCTGGCCTGGCTCTGGGCTGTCACTGATCCTAATACCCAACCAGGGACACTCAGACCGCCTCTGCAAGGAGCCCTGTTCTGAGCCGTCTTTGGCCACAGCGGGTGACAACTGCACTTGGCAAGGCGAGTCTGTGCTGCAAATGTCACTCCAGAAGCCTTTGGCCAGGTGTTCTGCCACCTCCCGCTCCACACTGCTCCGACCCTCGGAGGCAAGGCTGCTGCTGTCTTCTTTGGGGCCCATGTTAGACTTCAGGTATAAATCCTGATTTTCCAATGGCTTCCCATCCTGGGCATCTGGACCCGACAGAGGCTTTTCTGATTTCACTGTTTTACTCTGCATTCCAGCAAAGCCCACGTCACCTGACTGCTGGTAGGTGTGTAAGACTGACAGCGAGTAGAGCCCGTGAGAGTCTGCAGAACCCTGAGGCAAAGGAGTCACTCCGACCTGCTCTGCAGGACACTGAGGGGTGGGGTCTTTGCACTTTGTGTCTTCACTCTCCATGGCTGGCTTCATTCCTTCACATTTTAAAATCACGTGTAAATCTGCACAGCCCTGCACTCCCCCTAAACACTCAAGTTCAGATGTCTCATTTGGTTGGACAGAGGCAGCATGGACATCTCTGATGCCGGATTCGAGAGTTCGGATCTTGTCAGTTCCAAACGCTTTCTGGAACTTTCTGTATTTGGGGCATAATGATGGCAATGCCAGGGATCCATCCTTGTCCATGCACATGGACTGGCACGTCTGACTGACACTGTCGTGGAGAGGGGGGGATGCTTTTACATTGCCCTGACACCTTTGGGAGTCACAATGAGGAGTCAGAACACTTTTCTTTTCCAAGAATTCATCTGCTTCATCGATTTCTAGGTCCTTCTGTTCGGAAAATGAAAATTTAAAATCTGCTGTCTGACAGTGTGAAGAGAAGCATTTTTTTCTTGCACATTCCTGCTGCTCTGAGGTGGAGTCCAAAAACTTAAACTTGAGAAACTGAAAGCAGGATTCCTCGATATTGTGTATACTTAGAAACTCCACACACCTGCACACTTCATCAACATTGTCTTTACTTAAAATGAGTTTGGCAGTGTAGGCGAACTGAATTAAAGGTTCAAATCCTTTAACTGTTACCTGTTAATAAAAATAAAAATAAAAATAAAGATGAGGTTCAACAGCTGTCTGCTCGAGACAACAGAAGAGCAACAAGGTGAGCGCAAACTGATGTGGGCTCGCTGAACAGCAGGCACTTTAGTTCTAGGACGAGATAACCATCTAGGACATCGGACAACCTTCACACAGGGTCGCATATCAGATCGCCTGCCTATCAGACACTTACAATTAATAAAAGTAGCGAGATTACATTTATGACGTAGCAAAAATAATTAAAAATATTAAAAATAATTTCATGGTTGGGGTCACCAGAGCATGAGGAACTGTGTGAGAGGATCGCAGCATTAGGAAGGTGGAGAGCCACTCACTGCTCTAGGAAATGCAAAACTAAGGGGGACCAGGCTAAGCAGAGTGCAACCCCTATTCAACAGGACTAAACCTCCAATTTTGTAATATCATATCAAGATGTGTTACTCCTTAAGACATTACCATGATTCCCCCATACAGAAACAATTCATCTGTGAAAATAAGGAGAGCAAATCCACGCAGCCCTGCTGAAAAAAAGACAATGACTTTGCCAGGTGTCTAAGGCTAGCCTCCCAGAGGCCAAAAAATGTGAACAGCAATAAACTACAGAGGGAATGTTTAAGAATTTAAGCATTGCTAGAGAGACAGCTCAGAGATCACAGGCCCTTGCAGCTCCTAGCGAGTGTGAGTTCGATTCCAGCCCACAGCACTACAGGGAAAGGCTCGCTACTGCTGTAACTCCAGCTCTGGGAGACGGGATGCCTGCGCTGAACCCTCACTCAGATCACACAGATACACATAGGCACATAAGCACATAGCTAAAAAAATAATAAAACAAAATAAAAATAATACAAATAAAAATAGTAAAATTAAAACAAATCTTTTTTTAAAAAATGGAAGTAGTGTCTTGTCAAGGTTCTAAAACTGTGTCCAGGCACTGAGCAGCAGAAGCTCTGAGCAGGTACCTGTGCATTTATACTGAGTCTGTATTTGCCAAGCGGGGCAGAAAGAGACTGGAAACGGGCAGAGAACATTGACCCTCACAGTGAAATATGTAAATTACTCTAGAACTTTTGAGTTACTACAAACTGACCAAAAATACTTAGACTTGCCTAAAACATGCTTACCTTACAGCATTTAGTTTGAAACAGCTAAAATAAAATACATACACCAAATTCTTTAAGAAGAACAAAACTGGGTCATTCTCAATGCTGGTAGGAATGTCCAATGGACACCCGATTTAAAAAGTCACTTGGTCATTTTCTATAAACCTAAATGTACAACCACCTTATGACCAGAAAATTCACTTCTGGTTTTTTATTCCTAATACATCAGAAATTGACAAAAAAAAAAAAAAAATCCTATATCAACTTTTATCTGTAGCAGATAAAAAACTGAAACTAATTTCACTTCCTTCAATGGGTAAAAGGTTCTAAAAAGAAAAATTAAGACATAACTATTATGGTACTCATCAGCAATACAGAATAAAGTGCTGACACACGAAATTGGATAATATCAAGGGAATGGTCCTAAGTGGGAAAGGGGCAGTCCGAGAGGTGCACATAACAGCACACGGTCCCAATTACACACCTGCTTGGAAATGAGCAACCTTCACAAAAGGAGGACAGATACGTGGTTGCCAGCATCTAGAGCCAGGAGGAGGAAAGGACTCCGGGGCCAAGTGTGGGAAGGAATTAGTGTAAGGAGCACACGAGCAGTCGGGTGCTCAGCTGCTCTAGATGCTAACTGGCCGTGTCTACAGGAGCCGCCACAGACCTCTACAGACCTACCTAATGCATGTAACAGTACAGCCATCTGATTACCAGGCGTGTACTGTGTCTACAGCAACATTCCTGTGGGGACATTATTAATTCTCCAAAATGTTAGCCGTAGAACACTGAGCGAAGGCTAAGAGGAAACTCTGCGTGACTCTTTGCAACTGCACCAGATTTATAAGAATCTTGATAAGAATTTCGGTAAGAATTTTCCAAAATATGCTAAAACTGTTAAATAATCTATGCAATGTTTGCAATCTGTCACTGTGATGAAACAGTTAAAATATTTGAAAACGTGTGACTTACACTTTGTCAGAATGAACGTGAAACATCCAAATATACCCATTATGTATAACCATGTGTATAAATATATACACCTTCTCCCAAAAATCCCTTAAACGAACTCCTGTAGAACCTCCTTAAAGAGCCAGAGATATGAACTGTAGAAAGCACGCCACACTGTGACTCGTATCCTTTTGAGAAAGCAATGGTAAGGCACCCTGGACTCAACACTACGGCCACGGCTGCACACAGGCAGCAACAGCAAAAGCTCCCCTGGGGGTTAGTTTGGAGACCATCCAATTAGGCCCCACGGGGAACATCTACATGATATGTCATATACAATATGTTCTACACACTTCCTCCTCCTCCTCCCTTACAACTCTGTGTCCAATGTCAAAATATGCTGATGGCAGTGACTGCCAAAGCACACACTCCAGTAAACAGTCAGGAAAAATAGTGTAGCCAGACCTCCCCCACCTGTGACTAGTCCCTTGAAGCTAGGACAATGGCAGCGACAATAATATTTAGAAGCTTGAGTTATACAGGCAGGATGGAAATGTGTGTGTAAAACAGGGCTCTATAGTAAGACAACAAACTACTTCTTATTTTTAATATTTATTTATTGGGGGGTGGGGGTTGGAAGAGTGTATGCCAGCATGCACGGAGAGGTCAGAGGACAACTTGCAGGATCTGCTTCTCTCCTTCCACCATGGGAGTCCAGGAAATTAAACCCGGGTCAACAGCTTGGTAGCAAGTGCCTTTACCTGCTAAGCCCTGTCACTGACCAAGACAACATATCACTTCTTACATCCTAAAGCACAGACAATGTTAAGAAAAAAGAAAAGAAGGAGAAATCCACTTATGGAGTGCCTGTTTTTTCGTGGGACATGCCTCAGGAGAGAGAGTGCATGCATCCTGAAGCAGTGTGCTGACCCCCAGTCACGCAGCCTGCACTCCCTGAGCCAGAGCCTGTGCAGAAGCCTACACTCTGTCAGGTGGACTAGGACGTAGGTATTATATCAAAACATTCCACCGTCCGACAAGTGTTAACATCCAAAGTGATGCTTTTACATGTGAGTCTTCCTACAACCAGTGCCGGAGGAGGGTTGCTCCTTGGTGTGCCGATCTCCTCGGGAGACAGGGTTTGTTTCGGCTTCTAACCAGGAGGTAGCTAGGTAACAACAGGTTACAATCGTCACCACTGTGGCCCCTCACCTCTTCAGGCAGTGTGATGGTGAGCTCTGCGTCCATCTGGCCTACCATTCTTGAGTGGAAGTAGCTGCTGCACGCAGCCAGCACCGAGCGGTGGGCTCGGAACCGCTGGCCCTCCACCAGGACAGTGACATCACACAATACATCCTTCTTCCGCTGGTCATTGAGGCTGAGCAAGACGTTGGTGCTGTGCACAGAGGACTCGTAGGCAAACACTGCACTCTCACTCACAGACATCCTGGGTGGCAAATGGGACCAGGGAGAGCAGTGGAAAGCATGCTTCTCACTGTCATTGACCTGCAAACACACATGGAAGAGGTCACTTAAATCCTGTGGGAACTGTATTTTAAACGACAAACTGTGAGTATAAATTAAAGTACAGACTTGTCTCTGACACAAAAAGTGGAAACCAAAGGCTCAAAGGAACAATCTAAATTCATTCAACAAACCTCAAGTAAAGCAGAGTCTACTTTTAAGGCAAGAATTTTCGAGGAAACAGTGCAAGAGCTTCCTGAGGCCAGGATGGCCTGGAGGGCTCAAGGGAAGGACAGTCCACACTGAGGACAGGTTTGATCCTGGCACTGGGCTGCCAGAACCTTCAGCCGGAAGCCCACCTGCTACTCAAGAGGTCATGGACATGGCCAGGGTGGGAAGGTCATGCATTTGGGTGGGGCACCCCCTCCCCATTCTCCATGTCCCATTCACTCACAGCTAGGAGAGATTCAAAAACGGCTGTGCCTTCCATCCAGAGACTCCAGCCAGCACAACGCGATGTTGGTTCACCAGCACCAGAAAGCGGCTCCCATGTGTCAAGACACATCTCAGAAGTCGACTTCTACGCACTGCACTCTGGGAGGCCAGAGTCAGGCAAAGACATGACATCACCAACAACAGGTCTCTCATGCACAGAAAGCCTTCGTTTCCTCAAAGTGTTACAACATAAGAGAAAGCCATCACCGCCTATTTGGACATAAAGTGGCTTCCAACCCACATACACACATGCGTGTTTATCTCTGGCATGACTTCTGATACACACCCTCTGAGACACACAAGAAACTGTAATTAGGAGTCTAAGAGCTGCCATTTTCCGGCAGCCCCCTCCCCTCGCCATGGTCTGTACTAAGCACGCCCAGTAGTGTGAATCCCACTGTGAAGCAGATCAAGTACAGAAGCCCTGTGCATCGTTCATTTCTCCTGACATCTGACTCACTGCAGGGCCCCCAGAGGGTCAGTGAAGGAGACACTGTCACGTGGTGAGGTATGATATAACAAAGGAAAGAAAAGAGAAATCAGAACTCTCAAGTTCTCTCAGAGCACAGGTGGGCTCCACCACCCAGTCCTGGTGTTTTAGCTGCAAACACATAAAATCAGTCCAAAACTTCTCTTTTACTTAGTGTTTGTGTTTACACAGGTAGAAACTTGCACTCCTTAGAAGTGCACATGAAAGCACTGTCTTTCAGTATGTGGTTAAACTCTGCATCAAGTTAAGGATGCAGCCTGCCTTTAGCAGATCCAGCAGACACACAACAGCATTGTTGACTACAACAGACATGAGGGTGAATGGAACTTGGGGTTGTACCTTCGCAGAAGGAGCAGACAGACTCTTTAAATGGTTCTTCATGTTATCAACAAAAGGAATAACTAGGAACTGGTAGCGATTATCTTTCTGATATCCTGTTATCCCGTCTAAGGATGGGCGCTCCTGGGTCAGGAGCGTCTTCCTTCAAGGCAGCTGTCCACATGGAGCTGCCAGTCAAGGCCGACTCCAGCTATTATCTGCCCCACGATGGCTTACACCTTCCTGCCTCCCAACTCAAAACCTTTAAAGGCGTGGCTCTTCCATTTATCACTGTCAGTCTGGTAAACACTGCGCAGCACAGAAGAGTAGAAAAGCCTAGAAACTGATGCTGCCATCAGTGTGCGGTCAGGAGCTCAGTCCTCTCCACCAGCGTTCTGTATATGCTCTTGTCTCACCCACAATGGCTTTCCAATTTGCCACGTTTCTCTTTTCCTCAGAAACACAAAACTGGGCGTGCCATAACCTAAAGGTTGTTTGGATCCCAAGTGACTCCAGCAGGAGCTGTGAGCGGCTGGCATCAGGAACTGAACACCATGAGGACCCACTAAGAAGGCCAGGCTCTCTCCTGGTGGACCAAGTGCTGGCCCCATTAGGGATCTCAGTGCTCCCATAAACCTCATTTTTCTCAAGCATACACATACGAAATCATACAATTCTGTGTTGAGTCCTGGTGCCCCTGCCTCTTACTCTTCTCTCCAGCGCTAACCCAAGCCCTCGTCAAGCCTTGTTTGTACAAATACTTTTTCTCCTACACAGCTCGCCCAAGCTTACACAGGTACCAGTGTAGTTACATAAAAAAATAAAAATAAAGAACTTCACATATCAGCACTTAATTCTTACCCCATACAAAGTACTCTGACATTTTCTTTTTTTAAAAAATAATCCTAGGAACTAGAAAGATGGCCGGGGGTTAGGTTTCTGGCTATTGAGGAGGGTGGGAATCTGGATCCCAGCACCCACTCTGGACAGCTCACAGCTGCCTGTAACTCTGGCTTCAGGTACACTGCCATCTTCTGGCCTGCCCTCTCCATCTGTCTGCTGCTTGAATGACTTCAGCCAGCTGACTCCTCAAGACCTTTAAGTTTGGCTGAGATGTCACAAGTTTGTCTAGACTGTGCTCTGCCACAGTCCACGTACACAGCACTCGCCCAGATAGAGGTATTTTTTCTGACTGAATGACTTGATATTTTAATACAATCTCAGATCATGTAATACAATCGAGATCCAAACATTCCAGGTAGCTATTAGTGAATGGAAATGCACTAATCAGGGCTCACAGAATGAGGTGCTTAGATGGCCTTCCCAGAACCACAAAAGGCCCTCAGGATCCCAGCTCAGACCTCCTGGATCTACAGCCCTAGACAAGAGGCTTAGGTTGGTAAGAGCCCCCAACTGTAAACACCACCACTACAGTGACTTGCAGCAACAAAGACACCTCAACATCTGTCCTCATTGCTGTGGGGTGTTCTGAACCATTTTCACCTAATACCTTGACTTCGTAATGATCATGCACAGTGCCTTTCAGCACCCACCAAGAACCTTCTAACACTTCTCAAACCTAAAAGCAAAGGACAGCACTCCAGGCCCCCACATCTGTAACTGCTGACTTATTAAAACCAAACCTAGACTCACTACACTGGACTAGCTCTGCATTCTCGGAAATACACCACCGCCCCACTCAAAGGAAGGGTGTGCTGAGGGAATTGCTGACTCACTCCCTGAAGCTGACAAAGGATGAACATGCACTTCAAAGCTTCCTGAACTTTAGTTTGGAAATATCTGTTCTCTACTCACGGTGTACAAGTTACAGTTTAATACAGCTATGGTTTGGTTGGTGTTTTCACTTTCAAAATGACACTGGAAAATAAGGCACAGGGCTCTGATTCATTACCATGTAATAACACTTCAGATAAGGAAAAAAAGCCAACGTAAGGTGACCTAAGCTGGCAGGCTGGGTGTGTGACAAAGCTGAAAGCGTGTGAAGAACTATTTGCCACACAAATCCCAAGACAGTGATGTGTGCTATGTCCGTATAAACAAGACCACCGTCCAAATCTTCTTCTGTCTTCACTGAACAACAACACAAGGTCTTTTTCCGATGGCTACCTAAACCATTTTACACATGAGGTGTGACGAGAATACAAATGAAACCAAGAACGCACAAGATGCTCAAAACAAGAGGGAGGATCCAGGGTGAACAAGGCAGCAGCTGTCAGCGGGTCACACAAGATACCCAACAGGAATTCCAGCAAGTACTGAAGTAAAAGCTGGTCACTGTTCACTTAGCCATACTATTTAGTTAATGAGGAAAAAGTATTGTTCAAAGAGTTCTGTCAATCGTGTGCACACAAACAAGCATGTGTCTAACAAACACTGACCAATGGACATCAGAGATACATAGGGCATTCATCATGGCTTTTCTGTGTAAGCAGCGCCTGTATCTGCAGCTGATTCAGCCTTCTGAGCATGACCTCCTCTTCTTCGAGAAGATTCTTCTTCTCCTTGATGCTTCTGCCTCCTGCTGTCCTCAGATGCTCTGACTTCATGTCCACCTAACTGGAATGCATGGCTTTTGATGGCGAACTCCTGACCCCAACACCTTCCTTGATCCTCGATAAACGTCTAACTCCCCAAGTCAGTTCCAAGCTGACCCAGATATGAGCGTTCTGAACTCTGGTAGTTGGCCTTACCTAACTCTTTCAAGTAGATGACAGACAGTCAACACACTATGGTACATACACACTTAGTCCTTTTGTTTTTCTTGAAAATGTTAAAAATTAAGATGAGGCTGCCCACAGAAAAGAATCCTTCACACTATGATTTTTTTTTAAATTATTATTCTTGAGTTTTCAAAAAACCTTAACATCAAACTTCATGGAAATTTAACCCAGCAGCATCTTCCTAAAACTGTAAGACTTAGTCAGTTCTCCTAGGCTTAGGGAAGCCTAAAGTAGGACATGACAAGAAATGTTGCTGAAAAAATATTTTTAAAGCCCAAATGAACAACAGCAGCAAAGCAGAGGCCAAGAGCACCATCCAAAGGGCCACGGTTGAAAGCTAGATCAGGAAGCCCCTGGAGAGCTGGGTTAAAATGGTCTACAGCTACAGAGGAGCAACGTGCTAAAGTTACAGTTTTTAGTCAGTATACAAAGCAACGGGCTTCCCGCAGCATTTTCAAATACTGTGTTCTCACTAGTCCTCCCCCACCGTACAGCACGCGCCACCCCTCCTGTCACACCTTATGCTTTAGTGGTACAGGAACTTTCTAAAAGTAGAGAAAGACTAAGAACCTGGCAGCACTGAGAGGCTTCTCTCTCTTCCCAATCACAAGTACATAGGTAAGTAATGCAGTGTTTGTTCAGTTTGTTTTCCTGGCTTTTGATTTGATTTGCTTTTTGGTTTTTTGAGACAAGGTTATATACAGCTCTGGCTGTCCTGAAACTCACTCTGTAGACCAGGCTGGCCTTGAACCGCCTGCCTCTGCCTCCCAGTTGCTGGGATCTAACATGAACGCCACCATTCCTGGACTGTCTTATATATTTTCAGGACTAAATGTCATATTTGAAACTTTAAAACAAAGTTAGGCTTAAAAGCGAGGAGTTAGAACTGTTAGGGAAGCCTGGATAAAGTCAGTATATACCCATGAATCCGTGATCCATGGGGCCTAAGGGTTCAGATGCCACAAGACTCCGAGTTGCCTCCTCCGGGTCCCTGGCTACAGGAAGCTAAGGACCTGCTGTCCCTCTCCATTAACATTAGCCTGTACAGTAACGTGGTAAATCTTCCTTTTGATATGCAAATTGTTGTGTCCTGTACTGTTTCCAGTTTCCTTCACTCATCTGAATGATTTTACTACACACTGATACTAAGAACATCTGATGTTTCTTTTTTGTTGTTGTTGGCAAATATTTCATTATACAAATATGCAACAATTTGTTCATCCACGTAGTTGGTTATAGAGACAGATGCGTGACCAGGCCGCAGCTTGGGATGCTAACAAAGCTTTATTAGGCACTGCCCGGACACACGCAAGTGCTGAGTGATATGGGAGGTGTATGCTGTTTAGCACTCATGCAATGGCTCCGCAGATGACTAAGGTACTTCACTCTGCTACCCGCATGGCGGCTGCAGTGGCCCTGCAGCACTGACCCATGGCGTGCTGTCCTCTAGTCTCGGCTATCATGGTGTGAGCACAGTCCACTGGGGTTTTTATGCGCCTTCCTCATGGCTAACAATACTGACTATCCTTTCCCGTGCTTGTTGGCCAATTCCTTATCTCCTTGTATGACATATATTTAATTCTTCCTAGACTTTGTTTTTATTATCTTTGAGTTGGAAGAGCTAGTAGAACTATGATTATAGTTGCAATAAAGTTACCCATTAATTTAGAGAAAATAGCTAACAAATGGAGATCTCCAGCTCATGAATACGGCCTGCTCTCCATGTTTAAGGACTTCTTTAATATTCCTCAATGTTCTGACGATGTCTGTGCATCTTTTATTGAATTTATTCCTATATTTTGTGGTTTCTGTAGTACTGTAAATACATTTGAGCTCTTGTGTTTTATTGTCTATGTTTACTATATAACTGCAGCATATCTCAGAGATATGAACCAGAACCTACAACCTTAACTCACTGATTCTGGCATCTTTCCTATTTTCTGTGCTCAGTCACATCTTCTAAAAACAGAAGGTTTTACTTCTTTCCTTCCTTACTCTCCATTTCTGACAGTAGGGGACCTGACTGGTCATGTGACAGTGGGGGTCCTGCCTCTCTCACCTCCAATGTGGCATAGCTTTAGGTTACAATGCAGGACTCAAATGATCCTGTCCTATCCTAATGAGGCCAAGCAAACAATAAAAACTACTTAGAATTGAGTGAGTCGGCCTTTTAACAGGAGAAACAAAATCAACCTGAGTATAAGGGGGAGGACAGAGAGACAGGAAGTCAACCAGTCTCAGAGTGATACATAAACATCCTACAGACAAAGAGGTGGTCACCAAAATGTTCAACACAAGATCTGAGAAAATACCACGTCTCCGAAGTTAGGATGCAGTGAGCCAGGCTGTTCCCTCTGCCTTTTTACACTCCAAACAACATCCTAAAGCAAACCTGAAAGGCATTCACAGAAACAGTGACAAAACCCAGTCAGATTCGGTTAAATGTAAACTGCTGGTAAACAGGCTGTGAGAAAACCTCTAATGATTTTTCAAGTAGGAAAGGCATCCAAAAGAGAAAAATCAATTTTAAACTAAAATCTTAGATTTTGACCAAATGAGGAGTTAAGAGAAGGTGGGAAAATACAGTGTGTGTGTGGGGGGGGGGGCATGACTACGCAGGACTCCTATCACCAAACCTTAACACAAAGTTCCCTCTAAATTCCTGACCCTGCCGTCCCTTTGAGATGGTTAACATGGCCAATCTGGCAAGCACTGCGGAGGCAAGCCTCCGGGCACACCTGTGAGGGCGGATCCTGCCCGTGGGCAGCACAGCCCGCTGCAGTGCTTCACCTCACTGATGCTGCGAACCTTAAATACCATCCCTGATAAATTTTAACACCACGCCCCCCCCTCGTGTTGTGGTAACCCCAGACCATAAAACTGTTTTGTAACTACTTCATAGCCAATGTTGCCGTTATGAATCGCAATGGAAATATCTGATGTGCGTATCTGATATGTGACCCTGTAGGGGTCAGGACCCACAGGATGAGACCTGCTGCCTGAACTGAGGAAGCACAGCAACAGCTTTGCCTGCTTGCTTTTGTGTCTTGCTAGAGAGTTCATTTCCCAGCTGCTCTGACCACTATCACTGTCTACACTGCAGTCATCCCTGAGAGATATCAGAACCCAGAGTCTTCAGCCATCCAACATGGAATGAAAGCCATAATCCCCCAGGCCTCTGCTACCAAATTGGGGCTGCTGAGATGTCCAGCCCCTTGGACTGTGCAGCTCTGGTTCTCCGATCCACCTCCTGCCATTTAGAGTGCAAAGTCACCAATGGACCACTCAAGCAATGTCCTGTAAGCCAATCTAATTAACTCTCTTTGATATATAGCAGTTCTCTTGGTGTTCCACAGAGAACCCTGGCTAATACACACTTAGACTTAGAATTCTCTACTTTTCTTTCCTGGGAAGGGCAGTTCACACTGTATCCACTTCCCTCTCTGTAATTCCATGTGAGTCCACCAAAGCCAAATTGTCACTTTCCTCAGTTTCCTCAGCAGGATTCGACACCGTTTCATCTCCTCCCTGCAATTGCTGGGCTCCCAGGATCCCAACCTACGCTGGGACTTCCAACCTACCTCTCCGGCAGGCTGTTGTCTGTTAATTATCAACCTGACAGATCTAGAATCATGTGGTGGGGTGTCAGCCTCTGGACACGCCTGTGAGGGAAGAGTCCCGACCCACCCGTGTGGTAAGACCCATCATTACTGAGAGCAGGGCCAGAGGAGCCATCGAGGAGCTGGCACCTGATGCACTCACTCATCTCTCCTTTGTCTAACTGTGGAAGTGATGTGACCAGCAGCAGGCTCCTTCCACCTCGAGGTCCCAGCCAGGATGGACTATATACACTTGACCTGTGGCCCAGGGTAAACTCTTTCTCCCCTAAGGTGCTTATCACAGCAATAGGAAAAGAAATAAGATAACCCTCCTCTGCCTGAAGGCCTCTAGATTTTAGAGAAGAGAGGCTGTCCTCACATCTCACCTCATCTTGGCCTCCCACAAACCACCTTCACAGGCTTATCTAAAGCCACAGAAAGAACATAAACTCAAGGTCACTAGATACTCCTGTTTGTGATCTAATCTTGACTTCAGTCTTAATCTTCAGACTCACATACCCAGATACACACTCAAATTATTATATGTATGCCAAACAGGCGTTTCCAATTGGCACGTGCAGTAATATCCGGTGTCATCGTCACCACACTCCTAGGACAGTCATCAAAATAGCGAGGTAATTGTTTCTTGTTCTTCCTTCTGTTTCTGTATTTAAATTATCACCTATAAACACACAACCTCATAAGTAAAAAGAATAGCTATAAGCATAAAAAGCACGCCTTAGTTACAATGTAGCTCACATTTATTTTATTTTATTTTAATTTATTTTAAATTAAGGGACAAGTGACATTTCCATCTTCACAATGGGGTTTCCTGCACTCACCAAAAAGGATTAGCTCAGCACTGTGGAAAGTCCACCAGTGATTTTAAAACACAGGATCCCACAGCTACGGCCTCACAGTGACTACCAAATACACATTAAGTTTTATTTTGAAATGGCTTGGCGCTAGGGAGGTGGCCCAGGGTAAAGTCTTGCTCTGCAAGCATGGGAATCAGAGTTTGGATCTCCAACACCCATATTGGCAGTTCACACTATGGGGAATACAGGGAAGTGTAGACAAAGGCACCTCTCTGGATTGTACTGACCAGCCAGCCAAGCCAATGGATGAGCTCCAGATTCAATGAGAGATGTGTATCAAAAAACAAAACAAAACAAAAAACAAAGAGCCATGGTGTGGGAGTGACAGAGGAGGACATCTAGCCACCACGCACACAAAGACAGCAGCCATTAAAGCCAATCAGAGGCTCCACATATTTCCCTCAACACTGACAGAAGTGAACCCTGGCTTGGGGGACTCCTGACACAAGTAAGTGATAGGAACAACATCTATCAGACTTTTAAGGAAAGTTTTACACACTGATAAAGAGGCATCCATGGCAGGAGTGGGGTATCTCTCCTTCCAGAAAACTTAGTCATTGAGATAAATGAGCGAGAGCCAGCTATCTTGCAACCCCGGGAGGACGGGTGCGGTGGGATCTGCCGCTTTCATCCACAGCTAAGCTTCTGGAGAATGTCTCGGACTTGCCAACACAAGCAGTATCCTCTAGCGAGCCACTGACTTCCCCAAATGTCTGATTCCCTAGCATGTTTTACTACAACTGGCCATGCTGTAACAGAAGTCTGCTGACAGTGTCAACTGGCCTGATCTCCCAATGCTCCCGGAGATTGGATCACCAAACAAAGAATATACATGGAGGGACCCGTGGTGCTGGCCGCATATGTAGCAGAGGAGGGCCTTGTTAGCCATCAGGGGGAGGAGAGGCCCTTGGGCCTGAGGATGTTAGATGCCCCAGTATAGGGGAATGCCAAGGAGGGAAGAGGAGAGTGGGTGGATGGATGGAAGGAATGAATGGGTGGGTGGGTGGGTGGGTGAATACCCTCATAGAGGCAGGGGGAGGGGGAGGGGGGATAGCAGGGTTCCAAAGGGGAGACCTGGAAAGGGGGAAACATTTGAAATGTAAATAAAGTATCAAAACAAAAAACAAAAAAAAATAATAATTCAAGTCATACAAAGTATACACTCTAATGACAAAATAATGCAGTTCACAATTAAAACAAGAATATTTTTGAAAAATACTCAGTTAAAAAACAAATAATATACTCTCAACTCTTGTGTTAAAAAATGAAATTAGAAAGTATTTTGAAGTAAAGGAGAATTAAAATATGCCAAAAAAGAAAAAAGAAAGAAAAAAAAAAAAAAAACCAGAAGTCTGCTGGCCTGTTAAGCTGGAACTTCTGTAAAGTTCCACCAATATCTAGAGACGTTCGTAAGTATTTGTTTCCTGCATTACACGTGTAAATCGAGCATTTAACAAGCTTCGATGTCACACATGTTCAGATAAACTTAACAGCCCTACTATACACACACTCATATGTGTTTCTGTGCCTGAGTCTGGGAAGCACAGCAGCGTGCACTGGGAGGCAAGAACAAAGCACCACCAAACCCAAACACACCTTACCCCACCCTGAACCCCAGGAACAGCTGGGAGAGAGTCATGGGAGAGAGTGGAGGGACACAGTCCTCCCGAAGCCCTTCCGCCAAGAACTCCTTATGTCAGCTTACTCTAGTGACTACTACAAGGTGCCCCAGATACTTGAGGTCTGAACCTAAAACTAGACCAGGAATGAAGGCAAGCCCTCAGAACAAAACACACCTTACAGAAACTCAAAAGAAGTAGAGCTTGGGCCATACGTGTGGCTCTTTAATGGAGTATCGAAAGCTGATAGTGGCCCCAGGCTCAGCGACTGCAAGCTCCTTTGATTTCTCTCAGTGGCAGCAACAACTGAAGGCATGTCAGAGGAAGATGCCCACTCAACTGGCACTGCGCTTTTCCTGACTCTAACATGCCAGAGGTGGAGGCAGGAGAGTTGTGGAGTTCAAGGCCAGCAAAACCCTGTCCAGTAACAAAGTCCTTTACTAAAATGAATATATACAATATACATATTAAAAGAGCCATAAATTAGTTTGCTGATTCTTTCCATTTAAAAGGTGGCTCCTACACAGGAGAAAGCTGTGTGCTGTGCCAAGAAGACACGTCAGGAAGGTACAGTAAATAATCATCAGTTCCTTGGAAATGACTCCTGAGCCAATGCAGTAATCACTTTTCACTTCAAAACTAGTGGTTAAATATAAAATATAGACATAAAATTACTGTTCTGGCCAGAAACCACTTACTCTGGAATTACAGCCTAATAAATATATTAAAACATTAATAAATGTTTATAGCTTCATATTTTGTAATCAACTCTGAACTGATTGAGCCAACATGTAAAGGACGCTGGCATCCTTCTGGGAGAGAGAGAACATTAAGCATAGGAACCCGCCAGTAAGCAGAGAGGGGGTGGGGCGGTCTCCCTTCTTCTTCCAGTGGATGCCAAAGACTTCACTTCCTCAGTCAAAAGCACCTTCCGCCAATAAAACAGACAGTTGGGGAAGAGGGAACAGGCTAGAAACCTCACTCTAACTGTTTAATCCTCAGCTTAGAAACATGGCCCACTGCTAATGCCCAAGCTACAGAAGAACAACAGCAGAAATAGGTTCTGCCCTAAGGAACTTCTGCACGGAATCCAGGCTAAAGAGGAATGAGAGAGCAGAAAGCGATTGTCCAGTGTCACTGACCCCATCTAAAAATTGCCAAAGACTTTTCAAATATAAAATAACTTTATTGGATAGTATGATAGGCTGAATAAGAGTGGTTCCCATAGGCACACAGATTTGAATGTTGGTTATTAGGGAAGGGCACTGCTTGACAGGCGTTAGGAGGTGTGACAGGCGTTAGGAGGTGTCACTGAGGTGGGCTTCGGCGTTTCAAAAGCCAAAGCTAGTCCCAGCATCGCTGTCTTCCTGCTGCCTATGGATACAAATGAAGAACTCTCAACTATTTCTCCAGCACTATGTGTGCCCCCAAGTTCCTGCCATGATGAAAATGGAATAAACCTGTGAAACTGAAAGTAAGCCTCAGATAAGTGCTTTCCTTTATAAGAGCAGCTGTGGCCATGGGGTCTCCTCACAGAAACACAACACTAAGACAGACAAAAATCAGTGGTAATTATTTTATTACAAAAGTATTCTTTTGAACAAAGGATATCCTAGGGCTTTGAGAAAATGCATTTAAACTTCCTTTTAACAGAATATAATTTGCATCCAACTTCAGTGCGTTGTGAACATTTCTAAACTCTCCCAATGCTGAGAAGGGAGCCTGAGGCTGGCCAGCTTCAAGGCAGTCCAGGTGCCCTAACAGCAGTTGGTTACCCACCCAGGCAGGACTCTGGCAGTCCCTGCTTCTTCATTCCCCAGGTTTGCCTTGGGACAGTTTTTAATAAACTCTGAGGTCCCAAGTGGAAGTAAGAGAGGTCCGCTCTGAATGTGATGGTAAGAAAGAAAATGTTAGGTATACAAGGTGGGGAACAGCTCCACAGCCCAAATTACATTTGCTCAATCCACTCTACATCCATCACAGGTAAAAAGTAAGTCTCGAGATCAGTTTCTTCTCTATCTCAAGAGAAGACTTAGAAGAATGAGTTAATTCCAGCCACTTCCTCAATAATCACGGAGTATGAAAACAGAAACTCAGAACCTCTAAGTAACACCATCTCCACTAAACTACTAAAAACAGCCAAGTTTCAAAGCCCAGAGGACCACAAGTAGCCCCCGCTAGACTGCTGTGCCATCAGTAGTAAGCAAACACTGCCAGGGCACACCGAGCGTGTCGGGGTGGGGGTGGAGGGAAGCAGACAAATCTTTGCCAGCAGGAAAAGCCACACAAGGTTGAACAGAGAGAATCCAAGTGTTTGATGTGCATTAAGAACCATCACAGGTACAACTGCAGCCAAACACAGCCCTGTCTTTGGGTCCCTATCATAGATAACTTCTCTACAGGTTTGTCATCTAAAGGAAACACAGGGCTCATAGGCTGTGGCTGGAGGGTAAATGTATGCATGCTCCCCATAAACTGGATGGAGTCCAGAAAGTAGAACTCAGAGCGGCCAGATTCAGTGGCTGCTAAATTTGATGGTGAGAGCATCCTCAACTAGGATTCAAGCAGGGTCCAGACAGAAAATTCAAAGTACCTTTTACTTCAAAAACCAATTATATTTTACTAGCAATGGCGGAATGAGTGCTCCATAGCTCTGCCAAGGCTGAGAACCCGTAAGCGTCAACATGAAACCTTGCCTACCAACTTAGTTAGCATCAGCGTCCACCTGAGCTGTATTTCTAGTCACAACACCTGCCCTATGGCAAGCCTCCAGCTCACCTGTGATGGTGGCTGCTCGCTCAGCTCCCAGAAGGACCTAAGGAAGCGAAGTAAGAAAGCATCCAACCTACCTCCCTCTGGACACCAGAAAATAGCACCTAACAATTTATGTCCTGACCACTTGATTCACAGTAACACACTTCATCCTCACAGCAATCTGTGATAGAGACCATGATCACCACCACCACCACCCCCCCCCATTTTTTAGAAAGATCAAGACACAAGTTACGAGCTGACCCCAAGGCCTAAAGATGATGACTTTGATGGAACATGATCTTTAGCAATTCAGTTCTATATCTCCTACCCAGAGTATATGGCTTCTCTATCAACTGTACAGGGACCCCAACTTTAGATGTCAATGTCATGTACTACTAAGCCAGGAACCTGGGGTTGGCAGTGACATAGAGCAGTGTTTTACCTGCAGTTTTGAAATGTTTCTCTCTGCAAAAGGTATGACTTTAGCAAATAGCGCTCACACTCCCCGTGCGTCAGACATCACTTGAGTCTGTTACTTGGCATATTTTTTTTTAATCAAAAGATTAAAAAAGTTTTGTTTGTTTGTTTTTTATCCATCCCACCACCTAAAATAATCCCTTCATTTCGCAGGCTCAGGAGATTCAAGGTTCAGGGTTCAAACGGCTGTCGCACGAATAGAAAGTTAGAAAAGTGAAGGGAAGAGACTGTTAAAACCCTCAGCCATGGACAGCAAGCTGCGCTGTGAAGAGTCTTCTGACACTTGCTCATCTCAAGTTTTGTAGCTGTTCTTGTGAGAGCCACCTCCACAGAACAGAGGTACGAAGGTACAGGCTCTGAGGTGGAACCGAATGGTAAATAGCAGCCGTGCCTCCTTGAGACGGTTCAGTGAGTAAGGGTGCCTGCCTGCTGCCAGGCCTAAGACCACAGTTTAGTGCCCCAGATCCACTCGTGGTAGAGGGAGAGAAGCCATTCCCATGGGTTGTCCTCAAACCTACACACACACACACACACACACACACAACACTCACAATCACAGAGAGAGAGAGGGAGAGAGAGAGAGAATTAAAACAAAAATGTAAAAAATTAAAATTAGTAACTACACCTAAGAGGCTGACAGTGTAAGGAATTCCACTTCCCAAGGACTATCCAAATGCAGTTTCAGTAATAATCACAAGGATATAAAAAAGGGAAGCCCACAGGCTTCCAAAGGGTAAGAGAACTTTACCTTAAATTTTAAAGATTTTCTTATAAATATTACATTCCAATGTGTAAATCATCAAACCACTACACACATCCAACCAACCGCCCCCGGGGTTGCCTACAAATCCAATAAGATGTTATCAAAATGTAACTGTATTTTTTTTTATTCCAATCACTAACTTTAAGAATGTAGTAAGACATTTACATCTTCTAGTCTTTACAATATAAAAACTACATATGAAGTGAAAATTAAATACTAAGAATATTTCGAAATAACTACAGCTCTCAGGAAGAGATCAGAAATTGAACACACACACACCACACACACACACCACACACACAACCACACCCCACACACACACCACACACCCCACACATCACACCACACACACCACACACACACAACCACACCCCACACACACACCCCACACACACCACACACACACACACACACCCCACACACAAAGAAATCTGTTGCAGACTTGAAATAACGGTGATAGCAGTGGAAAGTAAATTTTATATTCCTCAACAGAAAAAAGGATAAAGTGCGCATAACCGCATTATCTACTATGCAAATATTGATGTCACTCTGCTTCTTTAACTTCTTGCCATGGGTATTTTCATGTGAGATCAATCATCCTGCGCACTACCTGAAATCCTCCTAACATCTGTAAGACACATGACTGATAACCCCTAAGTCTAACGCAGCGCACCAACCCCTTCCCCGCTATGTTTTAAAGGAACGACCATCGCTAATAAAGAATTAGACATCGTTCTTGGGACCCATGCAACGGTTGAGCTGGTCTCTGCACAAATAGATGTGCAAAACAATCAATCAATCAATCAATCAATAAATAAATAAATGTGAAAAAAATCACCATTCTTTTCATCAAAGGGAAGAAGCCAGCTCTCCTCCCCTTTATACACGTTTACTTTTCCAAATTTTACACGAAGTCCTGGTGTGGGTGTGTGTTTGGTTTTTTTCTGTTGTTGTTGTTGTTGTTTTTTTTTTTTTACTCCCCAAGCAAAAAGAAATCACACAAGATCCATAAAATCAAGAGAGTGATACAGACACATACATAAACCCCTTTTCTTGGACTTGACCCAATAAGATCTGCTGACTCTATCTATCCTTTACCACCTCTCTGACCCCAGAAACTAGTTATGCAGGAAATCCTAAAAGCCCTAAAAGGAAATCCCCTTTGTGGCCTCATAAAAAAAATAATAATAAACTTTTATAAAGAATAACTTAAGCATGTATCCACCACTCTGCATCAGTACTACAGGCAGAACGAGGACAGCGAGGGAATGAAATGTTACAATACTGTTTAGTTACAATACTGCCTTACGTCTATCTGAAATCTCTCAGATACAGCTTCCTCCAGCACAAATTCATTCTCCCGCAGTAGGCCACGAGGCTGCTGCTTAAACACCACCTCGGTGCTACTTGGCCACGTACTAAGCATGCTCTCCCACGTCATCCACTGATTACCTGTATCAAAACACACAGCCCGCAGCTGGGCCCCCTCCGGCCTCCTGAAGCAACCCCTCGGTGTGTGCAGCTCAGCCTTTTATAGTGGAGGCATGTGATGTGCGTATCTGCACCAGCTGTTCCTAATTACCTCTCAGACTGGGGTGGATGACTCAGCAACACAAACTCTTTTAAAGAGTCACCCTACCTTGTTATCCAACCAACGTAGCGAACAAAGGGAAGCCACTTGACAGATCCGACGGTTAAACAAGAGGCGATCACTCCTCCAAAGCTACCCAACTCCAAGATGACTCACTAGGAGCCCCCCCCCCCCCCGACTCCCTTACGACGTCCAAAGCCAGAAGTGGCAAGCTCCTTCAAGCCCAGCCCAGAGCTTGCACCACTGCCACAAGAGCAGGAAGAATAGGCCAACCCATACCTCTTCCCATTTCTCTGAATGTTTGTAGAGCTCAAAGGCTCGGCCACGAACAAATCTACGGTGGTCATCCTTTAATCTTTCTGAACTGCCTTCCCTGCAAACCCAGTGAGCTGAAAGGAGTGCTCAAATACCTAAACAAAGACCCAGCGGGGGCATTCTCCAAGGCGAGCAGTCACAACTCTATAATTCTCCAAAAAAGAACAGCATCCTGCAAAAACAGTCTTTGTTCTTCCAAGCCTGTCGCAGGAGCTGGATTTTCCCACACACGTTCTTTCAGAATTACTACTACGTCTGCCTTGATTCAGTGCACGCTGAACGTAGAGAGCTCACTACATAAAAGCCATCGGCGCAATTCCACTAAATGACACCAAAGTACGGGAGAAGACCGAGAACGCGTTGGCCCTGGCCCTACTGGACACGAACACAAAAGCTGGTGTCGTTAACATCGAGACCCACTCTGCCAATGCCGCGCGAGTCTAAATTACAAACATGCGCCAAGCTGCAACAAAGGGAAGCGCGGACCGCCGGGTGGTCCCGGAACCCCCGCCAGCTCGGCCTTGCCCCCGCAGCAGGCGGAGCGGGACGCGGCCCGCGGAGCTCGGTGCAGGGCGGCGCCGGCACGGCCGGCCGGGAGAGTCCGCGCAGCGCGTAAACAGCGCGCAGCCCGCCGCCCCTTCTAGGCCCGCGCGGCCGCCCGCCACGAGCCCCGGTGACCCCCGGGAAGGACAGCAGCCCGCACCGCCCGAGCCACTCACCGGAGCAGAGGCGCGGTGCGGCCCGACTGCAGGCGGCAAGCGGCGGTCAGGTGACTCACTCCCTCCGCGCGGACGGCCGCCCGTCTCCTCCCCCGAGCTCCGCTCCACTCCACCACCTCCGCCTGCGCCTCCTGGCACTAAAGCCCCGCCTCAGGCCCCGCCCCAGGCCCCTCCCGGTAGCTGAAGCCCCGCCGAGCTCCAGGCCACGCCCGTGCCGGGAGCCACGCCCCATCCCAGGCCACGCCCTCCTCTGGTAATAGTCTCTCTATTCCGCCTCAAGAGAGTTCGGTGTAGCGTTTCAGAGCTGATTGCCGAGCGCCGGTCCTCGTCGCCCTACCTCTGCCTTTGGCGGCAAGGTTACACGTCACAGGAGACCACCTCCTCCTCACCTGCTGAAGGCAGGAAAAAAAAAGGCTGACCCCTCCACGCCCCCTACAACAGGTTAGATAAGGGTCTTATACCCCACGCCCACCAGAAACTTAGGAAGCTCGGTTCAGCCAAGCCCCTGGGCTGCTTTCCTGCAGGGGAGCGAGAACCAGGTGTTTGAACTTGCAGGAAAGGGTGTGTCAGCATCTGTCTGAAGCTCGACAGGACTTTTAGGAGCAAATTCTGAGAGGAGGAGGCCGCTGCCTCTCTAAATGATCACTAACTTCCGGTCAAGTTGTTTGTGTCTGATAAGGCCCTTCCTCGAAAACCACAAGGCGTGTAACCTGGAGTACGTTTTGCTCGTTATAACCCATTAATATGCATGCTTCCCTGAACAAATCCCTTTGCTGTTTGTGCTCAACCGACCACTACTTTGAGAGTTATTCCTGTGCCCTTCATACTTGCCTGAATAAGCTGCACTCTTATCTGCTAGCCGTGACAGGGTGGGGGGACTGCATTCACCAACGAGCAAACACGTTGCACTGGCCTTCACATCCGGAATATGTACTGTCTCGCAGCCTACTTCTGTCCCTCTAGGCTGTACCGCCAGGAAACATGGACGCATTGATGTCTGGTGATGTCAGCCGTCTTCCCTCAAGCCCTGGCCACGCCTTCATCCTCAGCTGCTTATTTGGGTGTTTATCCAATTGTTCCTTTGTAGTTTTTCTTAAGTTCACAGTTGTTCAAGGCAGTGTCTTTCTGCATGCCCTCGTGACAAGGTTTATCAGTCTGGAGAAAGAGTGCACTGGGCTGGCCAACTTGATTAGAAATGAGGAAGGAGTTGGGCATGTAGCCCCTGAAGCCTGTGGCCCTGGGAGGACTTGTGGAAAGAAATAATGTTGCTCGCTTTGAGTTCGAGTGGAAAGATGCAGAAAAAAGGGTAGCCCCAAAATGTATGGTCTCCTTAATCACATACAACAGCCCGGGGGCTCCAGGAGAGGGGTTGCTACCAAGTAGTAGTATCATTGCAATGACTGCTTAAGCTGTTGTGACTTAAGTACATTCAATTACCTCCAAAACGGGTGAGAATAAGGCCTAAGGGTCGTGGGATGGCCATGAAAGTGGTGACCTGATGACTTCCTGAGGCACGAACAGCAGCAGAGCTAAAACCAGAGCTTGGCTGAGAGAAATGTGGTCCAACAGGCTGTGAGGGGATCCAGATATGGAGGCTGGTGATATGTTCATAATCCTGAAATCATTATGTAGGTATTCATTGAGAAATGAGGGGAGACACTTAGGGATAGACTGTGAGAGCTGATGAGAGCTCTGATAGACATTTCAGGGGTTCTGAGGTGTCATTCACTCTCCATCCATTCTGAGCCAAAGTATAATCTGCCTTCTTTCCACACCTCTCTCAAGTATATTATTTCGATAAATTGCCTTATGCCGCATGTATTAGCTCACAGAGAACCTCCCTCTAAGCATGTTTATCTTGACTTGTCCTCTACAGACATTTATCTTAGCTTGGGCTGCCCGCCCCAACGCTATGACAAGATGGGACAGCACACAGCAAAGCAGACTGCCTTAGTTGGGGTTTCTATTGCTCCAATAAAACACCATGACCAAGAAGCAAGTTGGGGAGGAAAGGGTTTATTCAGCTTACACTTCCACATTGCTGTTCATCACGAAAGGAAGTCAGGACTGGAACTCAAGCAGCTCAGGAAGCAGGAGCTGATACAGAGGCCATGGAGGGATGTTCCTTACTGGCTTGCTTGCTTCTCCTGGCTTGCTCAGCCTGCTTTCTTATAGAACCCAAGACTACCAGCCCTCAGATGGCACCACCCACAAGGGGCCCTCCCCCCTTGATCACTAATTGAGAAAATGCCTTACAGCTGGATCTCATGGAGGCATTTTCTCAAGGGAGGCTCCTTTCTCTGTGATAACTCCAGCTTGTGTCAAGTTGACACACAAAACAGTCAGTACACAGACCAGAAAGTAAAAGCGTTGTAAAACCCATGAGAACAGCTAGAAGAAAGTGAGCCATTCCCAATAGATATTACTACTGCTTATCCCATGCTATTCAAAGGTCTACAGTGGGAAAGAGAAGCCAGAAGTTCAGCCATGGGAGTCTCAATCATAGGGAGAAGGCTCAACTGGAAACTCTGCTGACTACTCCAAATCCCCTAGTCAGGTTCTACTTCATGTGGTAAGAGCCATATTTGATCTAAAATGCTGCTTATCCTTTTACTTGGGAGCCTTACTTGAGGGGACACTCTGCCTGGGACCCTCCATGGGGAATTCCAGCGATCTGCCTTAAAGATCCTTCCCAGTCTATTTCTGCTGGATGTGTTGAGAGCCCAAATTTATGATCTACCCCTTTCTATTTATTATTTTACTTTGGTTTCTGTATACTGAACAAATTCACTCATCAAAAACTAAAATTGTGGCTATTGTAGATGATTCTCTGGACCACACAGAACACCTCTGCAGTCTTTCTCTGACGGGTATGCACATTCTCCACTCCTCTAGACCAAGATTTTGACATTTTCTCACGTGACCACAATGGCCTCTGTGCTGATCAGTCAGATAGAACTTCCCTACCAAGGCATCCCAAGATTGGAGACTGTCAGGACTGTGAGGAGCAACTCAGATATAAGAAAGAGCATTGACAGGACATTCAAATGCAGACTTCCGGGCCTGCTGGCCTGAGATTCTAATTCCACGGGACTGAGTGTGGCTCAAAGATTGGCATTTTTAACACTGATGCAGGTGGCCTTTGGGTCATATTTGAGAAACTTTAGAACTTGCAGTTGGCCGCCTCGCAGGGAAGAAGACTGTGATCAATAATAAAATAAAAGCAAGCCAATGGGAAGGATAGAGCACTGTGCCTGGAGCTAGACTCCATCCCTAGGCGGATGAGAAATCTTTCAGGTGTGTGTTATTTCAATTAATTCTAAAGTTGAGAGGATAGAAAGGGGATGTGTGCAGTCTGGATGAAGAAAGGACGATAATTTTCAGTATTCCTTGCTTTGAACCAAAGCCACTTAAGAGGGGAGAGAGAGATTGAGAGAGAGAGAGAGAGAGAGAGAGAGAGAGAGAGAGAGAGAGAGAGAGAGAATATGCGTCTTTCTCTTATGGCCTGACTATCAGTGTAGTCACAAATGGCTATATGGACTTCCTGAATTAGCGTAGCATCTTAGCTGCTAAGCCAAGAAAATGTAGGCATTTACCTCAGTTGCAGATTCACTGTGCCCCGGTTTTTCTTCCTTCCCCCACCCCCACTGAACATGTTTACAAATTGAAGTGCGCAGTTTTCTATGCTCTTCTGAGAGTGTTTCAGCTATCAGCTTTTAAGGATCTCCTTGGGATCTTTTGCATTACTCGTTTCTTCAAATATTAATAAAGAAATATTGGTCTAATTTGTCTTTTCTCATGAGATTTTTAAAGGGAAAAATCTTTGAGAGGCTGGGGAGGCTGCTGGGAAGATGGCTCAGACATTGAAGTCTTTGCCTTGAAGGTGTGAAGACTTGATTTCAAATCCAGTACACACCTGTAATCCCAGCACTGGAAAACCGAAACGAGGATCCTTGCAGCTCTATAGCTAGCCAGCCTAGCCAAATCAATAAGCCTCAGGTTCAGTGAGAAACCCTGTCTCAAAAACAAAATAAGGTTGAGAATTATAAGACCCCGGGTTTGACCCAGGCCCTCATATACACATACACAAGTGTACATGTGCATAGACACATGAATACATTCACACATATACATCCCTGTGATGGTTTGTATATGCTTGGCCCAGGGAGTGGCACTATTAGGAGGTGTGGCCTTGTTGGAGTGGGTGTGTCACTGTGGGCGTGGGCTTAAGATCCTCCCTCATCCTAGCAGTATTTTCATAGCAGCCTCCAAATGAAGAAGTAGAACTCTCAGCTCTGCCTGTACCATGCCTGCCTGGATGCTGCCATGATGATAATGGACTGAACCTCTGAACCTGTAAGCCAGCCCCCATTAAATGTTGTCCTTATAAGAGTTGCCTTGATCATAGTGTCTGTTTACAGAAGTAAAACCCTAAGACAATCGCCTACACACACACACACACACACACACACACACACACACACACACACACAGAGAGAGAGAGAGAGAGAGAGAGACAGAGAGAGAGAGAGAGAGAGAGAGAGAGAGAGAGAGAGAGACTGTAAGAAGAAAATTTGATTATTATTAACTAATGTTGACAATCAATTGAGAAAATCACCCTGGTGCACAACATAAAGATTCTATGCTACTGTCTCACAACGACTTACACTTGGTGCTTCTTTGTCCCATAGCTGTCCCCAGTCCCCAGGAAGATGTACCCATGAAGCAGGAACATCTGCTGATCACTTATGCTCCTTGACTAAGCCAAGTGATGGCAGTGCTTTCCGTGCGCACCCTCCTGTCAACACAGCACCATTCTCCCCCAGCAGTGTGCATGTGCCTTGTCATGTTTATTCCAAAAACAATACTCTGTTTTTAAACAGTTCTTACCTTGATTCTCTTTAAAGACATTATAGTGTCTTTATCACAAAAACAAGGTTGTGCCATTAAGGCTGAAACACATTTTAAATAACTCCAAGCCACTGCCAAGAAGAGATTTCTCGAAGAAACCTAGAACTATTCACCATCATTCCCTCTTCCAGGGACAGAATGCCTCTCAGGGCTCTCAAGATAAAAAATCCAAATCCTTCCAGGAAGCAGCATGTGGTGACTGACTGTGAGGAACGACATGGCACTGTATCTGGACAAAACGTAGCATGTGTCAAATGATAGTTGGGTCCTCCCTTTTCTTATTCCTTACGTCAGGGAAGAGCTATAGAGCCACAGTTACTACTCACACTCAGCTCTGTGTCTTATTTCCTAGGACACCTCACAGTCCCTCTAACACTGACCCAGGACATCCTCTGTCATGCCTCCACTGCCTGAGCTTCTATAAGTAGCCATCACTAATTCCAGCAGCAAAAACTCTAGGTGGGGGCAAATCTAGGCTTTGAATCTCAAGTAGGGGATGCTGAGATAAAACAGACTCCTACCTCCAGAAACACCACTATTTAACGCTTCTCTCAGAAGTGATGAAGAACTGAAGCCATGACCCCCACTCTTCTTGAAACTACGTGTGTGTTCACGAGTGCACACATGTGTGTGTGCATGTCTGCATGGTGGGGTATAAAATGCATACTTTATTTGAAGATAATGAAGAACTCCCTAGGGAGCAGTATTTACTGGATAACAGAAAAGAGAAAGATGGTAGCTTCTAGTGAAGAGAGAAGGCAGAAATCTGGAATGGTAGCACACTCCTGTGATCACAGAGCACACATAGTCATGAATTTGAATTCAGTCTGGGCTATATCATAATATGGATGCTCAATTTTCCCCCAAAAGCATAGATAGCAGACAAAGGGAAAGGGGGTACCAGAGCAGAAAACAACTCCATGAGATAGGAACTGAAGGTGTGAACAAGGTGACAGCAGATTTAATGACACCCAAAGTGGCTCAAAGACAGGAAACATCTGCCCTTCCAAAATCTAGCAGAAGGCTATAGTGGGATGAAGATGGTGGCAGAATTTGTCATTCTCTCAGTTGTCTCAAACCTGGTCCTGCCCTGAGGAAACATGGCTGGATCTAATCTTTTAAAGGAGTGACCACTATTCCTTCTTCTGAAATGGCCTCCCTGAGAACGTCATGCAGAAAACCAAGCCACCTCACTTTTAAAAGGTCAGCATGGGACACGCCTCTCCATTCTAACCCAGCAAAGTCTCCAGCATCAAATCCTGGTCATTTGCATGAGCCCCTGCTGTGGAGAACTTCCCCTGGACAATAACAGACCAAGGTTGTCTTTATCAGAGCAGCTGTGATTACCCAGAAGAGATCCTCATCATGAGGCCTACTGATGTTCTCTCAAAGAAGAAAGTAGAAGGGTTCGTTAGTTCCTCCTTGGAGATTTCAATGACTCGTTCTTGCACCTTTCTGCCAGCCGTCTCTAATTCTGCCCTAGAAAAACCAAAAAAGAGAGAGAGAGAGAGAGAGAGAGAGAGATGCTAAAGTAAAGCATAGAATGTTCAGTGAAGGCTAGGACTCCATCTGTGCATCTATAGAGAAGCAGTCATGTCTTTCAGTTGTACAGCTCTTCTGGGGTTTCCCACCCTGTAGTAAGTAACCCCTCACTCATGATTCTATAAGTAATCCCCAAATGTATTGATTCATCAAGAATAGATAGGTAGATAGGATTTTTACACTGATCTATCATTAGTACCCTATTTGGAATGAAACTGGAAATACTTGACAGAATGTGGTCCAGGTAAAAGAGTACTTGTACTTTGAAATGGAATGATGACAGTGAGTGAGAACTGCTGAAATCCTAGAGAAGAAAAGAGTCATAAGCACAGACCCCATCACAACAGTCTGTTTCCTGGACTGGGATGAGAAATACCTTCAGGTAAGAAATACCTTCAGTAAAGAAACGATTACCCTCTGAGATTTAAAATCTATAAATAAAATCTGTGATGACAGAAGAGAGATGTCTTTGTCACAGAGACACAGAGAACTGAATTAATCGGAGGTGGCTAGTTTGTACCGCTGGCCACTCCAGCTTTTGTTCCTCCGACCTCCGTCCTGCCCTGTGTTCCCAAGGGCACACATTAGGATGCATGGGCTCCCCGATCAGTTGTCTGTGTATAATAAATAACGTGACATTACCAGCTGAGTTGCTTCCCCACCATGCCGTGGGTTGTCTATGTCTATATTCCTTTCTTAAAATCCTCAGTCCCTTCCAGACCACCTTCACCTAAAGTTATAGCCAAAGCAATGTAGCTTTAGGAGTGCTTATACAGAATGTCCTGTTTTGCATATCTCCCACATTAGGACGCACACCCCTCCTCAGGGTGTTCCATCCTCGTCCCTGGGCGTGGTCTCATCTGGTTCTTGCCAGTTGCCTGCCTGAATGAAGGTCAAGAAGTGGGATATCATTTGAGATGTAAACGAATGGAAAGAATAATAAAAAAGAAAGAAAGAAAGAAAGAAAGAAAGAAAGAAAGAAAGAAAGAAAGAAAGAAAAAGAAATGTTAACACATCTACACAAGAAACGTGGCTGTGGGAAAGAGAAGTTAATGTCTGAAGACAAGAAAAAAAAGCCAAAGATACATGCGGCGATCCCGCCTAAGGTTGAAGATGTGCGGCCATAGACATAATATTTGATCCAGGGCACTCCTACCTGGGATGACAGGAGTACAGACTGTTTGTAACATCTAGACCTTAGTCATTGTGGTGGTTTAAATAAGAATGGCCCCCATAGGCTCATATACTTGAATGCTTAAGAAGTGGCATTAGGAGTTGTGACCTTGTTGGTGTAGATTTGGAGAAAGTGTGCCACTAGGTGTGGGATTTGAGGTTTCAAATACTCAATATAACCCCAGGATCTCTATCTATCTACTACCTATCTTCTTTCTTTCTTCCTTCCTTTCTTTCTTTCTATCTACCTATCAACCTCTCTCTCTCTCTCTCTCTCTCTCTCTCTCTCTGTGTGTGTGTGTGTGTTTGAGTGTGCATGTCTGTCTGTCTGTCTCTGTAGAACTCTCACCTCCTTCTCCAATACCATATCTGCCTGCACACTGCCATGCCTCCAGCCATGTCTCCTTCTATGGCAATAATGGACTAAACCTCTAAAACTGTACACCAGACCCAGTTAAATGTTTTTCTTTATAAGAGTTGCCATGGTCACGGTGTCTCTTCATAGCAGTAGAAACCCAAAATCATTCCTTCCGCTCATGTTCCTCTTTGATTCTTTCTCCTGACATCTGGCTTTGTATGTAATGTACTTTTACCTACAGAGGCTGATACAACAGTGGGTAGACAGTGCTATTGATACAATGTAGTGCTATTGATACAATGTTGCTGTTGGCAACAGTCTCCTTGTAAATTACCCATCTTCCAGTGCAGCTTTGTATGTATGTGCCTTTGAAAGCTGAATCACCACTGATGTTTGTAAGTGAGGGTTCGGAGTCAACAAGTTCAGAGTCACGGTGAGATGGACGAGCAAACCTTGGTGAGACCTGGTCAGGGGAGTCCCTACTCCCCTGCATTCATCTCTGATGGTTTCATGACTTACCTTTATTCTCCAGTCACAGTACCTTTCTCTAACTTCCTTTCTGTTAGACACGGCTGGGTGCCTGTTTAATATCAGTTTCTCTTGCACTCTCTCTAACAGAGTTCTGGCTAAGCACACCATATACCCACTTAACACCTTCCCAGATTGCTTCATCACACGCTGAGTTCTGTTCTTGTTTGTTTGTTTGTTTTTGTTTGTTTGTTTTTTAACTCTTACTTTCCTGAAACCAAAAGACCAAACCAGCTGGCACGCAATTTTACCACTGACTTTCGCTCCCCCCAAATGACAGAAGGAGGACTCCTTTCAGTCAAAAGATTAGAAAATCGTAGAGTCTTAGGCCAGCAGGACAGGACATGTAGACGCAGCAGCTCAGGTCCTCAGAGGCTGCCTTGAGCAGATGCCTCATCGTGGTTTCAGAGTTTACTCTTCTTATTCAAGAAAGAAATCCCCATTCTTCTTAGCACTGCATGTGAGTTTCTGTTACAACAGGCTAGTGGGTTGACCCGGAGGTCCTATAATCTTTTTCGGGATGAATAGGGAGCACAAGGACTATTAGGAAAATAATGGATCAGATGGAATTTTTAGCACAGCAAGATTTGGTTTTGAGTTCTGCCCCCATCTGATGATGACAGAACCAGGAGGGATATTCAGGTTAGTAGGTGATAAGGATAACCCTGTGACTAGGGTTAGTGCCTTTGTCACACATTCCTGGGAGACTTCCTCACTCTTTCCACTGCGTGAAGACAGAGAAGGAAGAGCACCCTTTCCTTACAATTTCCTCCTCTATGACTGGGAGAAACAAATGTTTATGTAGTGTCACTGCACTTTGTGGCTGCATCGTGTCTTGCAATGTAAATGCTTGAGGCACTCAGCCTGAGATTGTGATCTGGAAGCTGGCCAGTGAGCAGTGGCAAGCAGCAGTGTAGTAATAATGACAGAAAGAGAAGGCCAAATAAATGGATCTGACGATGAAGCTGTGGAGACTGTTATTGTTGTCTTCCAGAGTGCTACTTCCTCTTGAGTATAAGTAGATCATGAAAAAGAATGCAGAGATGTCAGTAAAAATACTCTGACTAAGTTTCAGGAAGTGACTCGTTTGAGACATGGGACAGCTGCCAGAGAGGGGAAAGGGGAAGTTAAATCCTTCAAAACAAACTCATAGATTTTTAGCTCTGTGTAAACTCTGGGAGAGCATGAGAAATCATATGGCATTGTCCTGACACTTGAAACTCTCATCCCTTTTTGATGAATTAGAGAACAGAATAACTAACGAAGACCGGCATCCTAACTGACAGGTTATGCCAACTGTTCTGTGGATAACATTTTTAAAATGAGATGCATGTTAAATCCTTGTAGATAAGACGAGCCCACAGAAGGACGAGACATTAAATTCCATTTAGTTATAGGAAATATCTTTATATACCAAAATTCTGAAACTTTTACGTAAGTCAAAGGAACATCTTTAATTCTAAAAGCATCAAGTTAAATTCATTAGAATTTCAGAAAATGGCCTATTGGCTAAATAAAGCCTTTAGGGACATATTATGGGCCAGTGTTGGGCATGACACTAGATGGTGAATAGAAGAAAGGTGACAGAAAAAAAAGTCATAGTTGTTGCTGAGTTAACATAACTTTTAGAAGAAATGTCACTCACTCGTAAAATTCTTATTAAATGTCTATTTTTAAGTATGCTGCTGAGAATAAGAATCTATAATTCATTGTCTGTAGTAAGGGCCCAGAGAGATGTTGTCAGGAAAGTGCAAACAGCCGGAAGGAGCTTTATCCTAGTCAACCCCGTGAATACATCTCTTCCCCACTTACTAATTTACAAAACATTTTCATAGCTTTTGTTTCCTTCGCTACACCACCTTCTAAAGCAGATTTAAAAGGAATCATCCCAAATGGAGAGGTGGACTTGTCAAACAAAAGATTCACAGCGGGTGCTGTGTCATTCTTCAAACTCATTAGCCAGAAGCCATTTCCAGCACAGGGGACCCTGTCTGAGAATCCTGTAAATAAATACAGATAACCGAACTCCAGGCCACCAGTTTCAATATTGTCCTGTTGACACTCATGGCTAAAAGCTCTGCTGTGTGTGCCCTGTGATGCGAGATCACTTTGAAAGCTGGACCAATTCCTTAACAAAGCGTATTCTAATCCATCCTACTGTGATGACCAACAATGACAAACTCCTAACCTCTGTGGAGTCCAGCTTGGAGTTATCTCAAGCAATCCAGGGATGTCATGGAAGAGGAAACAGGAGGGTGTGAAGTTGGACCTCCTATTACTAACTCAGCAAGTTCAGAGAGCTTAAGTGTTCAGTAGCCTTGGGCACTTAGTACTCCAATGACAGGAAGGCACGGAGCACACAGATCACTGCAGGCTGCGTTTAGAGTGACTTTTGTCCCCACAGGGAGCCGTCTCAAGATAATCATGACAAGCATGGACTTTAGAGCCCAGTGCTTTGAGTGCTGGCTCTATTTCCTGCCACTTGGGCTTGCTTTTCTTGGTCACCAATAAGAATTAGCCTGGTTCTTATTACAAAAGAGTTGCCACAAATACTGAACAAGACAGAACACAGACCATTTAGAACAGTACAAAGTGTTAGCTTTATAATAATGGAAAACAGGATTTTTTTTTTTGACAAATTAAAAGCAAAGGTATCATCAGAGACCAGACCCCACAAGACCCCAGTTTTCTGACTCTGAGATAGAGTCAGAGCATGAAGAAGATGTCTGTGCAGAGAACTGAGTAGTAGGGTAGTGATCACTAATGGAAAACTCCCTGGGAGGTCTTAGCTTGCAACTCATTGAATGATAGCTTTCAGGATAGAGAGGAAAACTCGTGACTTCAGCAGCACCTACTGTGTTCTTTTGAAAGACTGATCATCTATGGCGTTTGCTTGCCCTCCCTCCCCTTTCCTGCATATGCCAAATTAGAAATGCCTGAGATGTTATTTCTCCCTGGGAAGCTCTTAGGCCAGAACATAAACATCATGCTTCCCTTGGCCACAGTTAGGAACTACTCCCAATATGACATAGTCTCCAAGTTCCCATTGCAAGCCTGTCTCCTTGCGGGACTCCTGCCTGAGACTGCCCTTTGGTTTGTGTACTAGCTACTTTTCTTATAGCTGTAGCCAACCTGACCAGAAACATCTTAAGAGAGGAAGGTTTATTTGGGGCATACAGTTTGAGGAGATAACCCATATGACACAGAAGGCATGATGGTCCAGGTTCTGTTCAAGGTGGCCAGTGCTTGCAACTGGGATTCATTGTTGTGTGGTATGGATCAAGAGGCAGACCAAGGCCCCTGTGACCTTGGACTTCCAAGCCTCTACAACTTTGAGCTAAACTGATTTCATTTCTTTACAAATGTACCCAGTCTGTTATTCTGCTACAGAAACATAAGTCGACTAAAAAATAGGTCTTGATCAGACCCTTATCTGTCATAGCCTTGATGTCCAAGCCTCCAGAAATTTTGTTATTTATAAGCCACATTGTTTATGTTTATGGTACTTTTTAAAAGGCAGCCTGAGCAGATTAAGACTCTGAAATGCCTCACTTTATAACGTGAAGGTATACTCTTGAACCGGAAGACATGAATTCAAATGTTACCTCGCCATTTATTAACACCAGCGTGTGTGAGGTTGCTTCCTACCTGTGAACGTTTCAATTTAAGTAACTTCCATTTGTTTTTAGTTGTCAAGAACTGCCTTACATTTTGAGCTGCCTAAATAAGCAGTTGCTGAATACTTGGTACAGATGTAGGTGGTCTCCGTGCATTATTTTACAATCATCAAAACAGTGTGTGTGTCTAGCGCTGCTTCATGATGAGAAATCTGAGTGGCCAAGACATGAAATGATTTGTCCAAGATCACTTGGAATGACTGTCCACATGTGGGGAAGGATGTATTGAATATGAAATGCTTAAGAAAAAATCATAAAAGGTAAAAACTTCATTATGTATAACAATGGTATGAAGGAGTTTTTACATGGTCATCAACACTTGAGAGAGTGCAAAGACATATGAGGCCAACTTCATGGAGCATCTTCCTGGTTGGTATTCGTTCACAATTCCAAAGATGGGAAAGTAAAAGAGGATGCTGGACAAAGCCAAAAGGAGCTTGTGGAGTTGAGAGCAGCATCCACAGAGAACAGAAGCCATCATCATTTCTCTACAGCTATGACCAGGAAAAACTCTTTGCACTTGCAATCCATAGTCGCCAGGGTAAACTGAACAAGAACACATGGGACTGTTAATTCAGGTTCTTCAAAAGGCAAACACCAAGATGAAATTGCCCGTTCAAGGGTGGTCAGAAGGAATGTCTATATGAAATTAAGTAGAAAGACTTTGTGGAGCCAGACAGTAGTGGTGCACGCCTTTAATCCCAGCACTTGGGAGGCAGAGGCAGGCGGATTTCTGAGTTCAAGGCCAGCCTGGTCTACAGAGTGAGTTCCAGGACAGCCAGGGCTACACAGAGAAACCCTGTCTCAAAAAAACAAAAAACAAACAAAAACAAACAAACAAACAAACAAAAACCAAAAGACTTTGTGACAAGTCTAACCTCAGTCCAGGAGATGAGAATGGGGCAGTCTAATGAAGCTTCACCGGCAGAAAATCCAGGAGCCTAAGTCAGAACCAATAGAACATCCATGGCTCTGTGAACTGGATTGCTAGAGAGCCACCTACATTCCATCACTGGTCAGGAGCAGCCCATGCCGGCCGTGGCCCCAAGCAATGTTACCCATCCATTCCTAAGATTAGTAGTTGTACTGCTGATCTACATTCAGTGGGGGATGGGGAGCAGGGTGCATCCTCATACCCCCTTGTGACACCCCAAAATGTCTCTATTGAGACATACTCTTTATTCTCAATGTTTTGCAGAAAAAAAATATCCACTAGTCCCCTTTTTTTTTTCTTTTGAGACAGGGTCTCATACATCGCAGGCCTGCCTCAAATCACTATGCAGCAAATATGATGCTGTACACTGGATTCTCCTCCTGCCTCTGCCTCCCATCAACTGCTAGGATAACAGATGTGTGCCGCCAGGATTTATGCAGGACTGAGAATCAAACCCAGAGCTTCGTACACACACAATCCAAACACTCTAAAGACCTGGGCTACTACCCCACCCCGTTGGCTAGCTTTTCTTGAGGCCTTCTTTGTACCAATAGCCATGCTGAGCACTTGGTGTAGTTTTTCCTCTTATAGTCCTCATGTGTCCAGAGAGGAAGATATTACTGTTACCAGTCCAGAGAGGGAAAAAGAAGTCAAGGTTTAGAGAAATTGAAGCATGTCCCTAGTAACACAAACCTAGAGAGGGCCTATACCAGGGTTAAAATTAGGCATCTGACTCCTGAAGCAGATTTCTCTATTGAACCCCTAATAATACTAATTTCACATTAAATAATGTCATTATGAGAATCAAATGAAACCACCCCCCGGGGAAAATCCCATGATGCATCGCTCAGGTAGTAAGAGCTCAAGGAATATTATGTTTACTTAGCAGTTGAGCCAAGACTCAGTTCCAACTCTGACTAATGTGAATGTCTGTGTCTTGGCCTGGATCTGGAACACTCATCCAGATAAATTCTTCATTTCAATCAGATAGTGTTGGGAGTAGCTGCAAAAGGCATTTAAAAAGCAAAGGGAGATGTGGAATTATGTTTCGCCTTGAAAGAAATAGTATCAGTCACACAGATAGAATTCAATGATAGGGGGTTCTAGAAATGCCAGGTATGTTTCTTGTCATTCCCCAGGGAAGAAAGTCACACAGGTGCGGCTTGTTTCCCGCCTGTTCACAACTAGAATTATGCAAGATTTACGAGACACATGTGCCAGTGAGGAAGGGATGAGGCGAATCACACTCTAGCCAATTTTAAAAGTGAAGGAGGCGCTGTAGAAATAGCTAGACCTTTACTTCTGCCCAAGATGGCACGACAGGAATAAGACTTCCTGCTCTACCACAAACAAACAGGCAAACAGTTTAAAAAGGAATGCAAAATTATAATGGAGTCTCTTACATCTTGGAGTCTAGGGACACGGGACAGTGTTCCCTGAAAGAAATCCACAAAGGTATACTTCTTGTGAGCATTGGCTGTCTATTGCACAGAGAGACTTCCCAGGCAGAACCAAGGGGTTGAGCTGAAGTAGTTAGAGCTAACGGTTGAGGAAAGACCAAGATAGCATGAAGTCACATGACACAAATGGGAGGGGGCGGGAGAGAGACAGGGAGGGAAGGAAGAGGCAGAAGGGAGAGAGTCTACTTACTCCTGGAAGCTGCAGAGTTCTGCAGCCCAGCTCTTTGGTGTTGGTCTGCACATGTATTCGGAGAAAATGCTGGCAGATGCACAAATTTAACAAAAAAGCAGAGGAAACAAATCCTATGAGTCCCACAAAGCTGGAAAGTTGAAGCATCTCCTTGCCAGAGAGGAAAGCCTCCTGATAGTGCAGACTGTAGAGCAGTCAGAAGGATGTTGATTCAGAATTTGGACAGTCAGCTCTGAGAGATTGCCCTGGTCCTACTCAATGAGGCTCAAGGCTCGAAAGGATTAAAGGACCTTCTTAACTATCTCAGTGAGATTCAAAAATATCCATAGAGTGTCAAACCTGTCTGGCACACGCGAACTGCTTAAAATATTGGAGGAAATTAACAGCATACTAGACACTAGGGAAGAAAGGATTAATTTGGAGATGCAGCAATAGAAATGATCCAGACTGAAATTGATCTTAAAGGCTGGAACAATGAAGGGACTGCCACTCTCTTGTGAGGCAAAAGAGAGCAGCGCACCACACAGGCTATTGGAGTTGACAAGGAGATGAGAAGGAAAACTATTTAAAGAAATAATGGCTAAAAAGTTTGCCTAATGTGAGAAAAACTACGAAAATATTTCTTCAAGAAACTCAAAGACCAAACACAGGAAAAGAGAAATTTGCCTGTCTGCTTTGCTACCTTCTAACCCTTAAGGCATTAGAGCCAAAACCGTCCCCCCACCTCCACTACAGATCAAAAATTCATCTCCTGACTGGAACCCTGCCCAACCTTCCAAGAAATGATACAATGTTTCGGGATATATCCCACATGAAATGTACATAAAGAAGAGACACTTGATACACACGAATAATTAAGCCACAGTTAAACTTTTTCATTATTTTAAACTTGAAGGAAAATTTGAAGATGATAATAAAAGCTTAACACCACTTAAAAGAGAAATAATAAAGAAATGAAGTCTCAGGGTCCTTTCCCAGGCGACTTTCACAGTTTGCACTCTGCTCTTTGATAGCAGGAAGTTTCAGGTTCCCCTTCCACAGCGTGTTGTGAGTAGTCTGAGGAAGAATGGCCCACCTAGGTTCATATATGCTGAGATAATGTTGCATCATTAGGGAGTGGCACTACTTAACTGGTGTGGCCTTGTTGGAGGAGGTGTGGCCTTGTTGGAAGAAATCTGTCACTGGGGGTGGGCTTTGGGCTCAAGCCAAGCCCAGTCTCTCTCTCCTTGGTCCCTCTCTCCTCTCCCTCTCCCTCCCCTCCCTCTCCCTCTCCCTCCCCTCCCTCTCCCTCTCCCTCCCTCTTCCTCCTCCTCCTCTTCCTCCTCCTCCTCCTCCTCCTCCTCCTCCTCCTCCTCCTCCTCCTCCTCCTCCGGCCCCTCCCTCTCCCTTTTCTCTTCCCTGCTGCCTCTGTGTCTCAGATGTACTACTCTCCAGCCACACATCTGAGTCCATACCGCCATGATGACAATGGACTAAACCTCTGAACTATTAGAGCCCCAGTTAGATATTTTCCTTTATAAGAGTTGTCTTGGTCATGATGGTTTTTTTCACAACAAGAAAAGACTAAGACACTCCTCCAGGTTACTCCACAGCCACTGCAGCATGCATATGTTAATGTATGGGCTTCTACTCCTGAAGGTGAAGGTGTGAGACAGAGGGAGGCAGAAGCTATAGAGCTGTGTATGAAAATCTATGGTCAAAAGTTACAGTGTAACATCCCACGTCTTATGCAACTCTGCCTAATCAAAGTGGGAGGGTATTATGGTAAGGCATAAACAGGATGACTTGGGTCATTGGGTTCAGCTTGGAGGTTGGTTAACCATCAACCTAAATTGAAATCAAATGCACAAGAAGTACCACAGTTGATAATAATCTGCTTAAGACACTATTATTCAATCCAACAATATTTTTTTAAAATGTTTATGTTTCTAAAACATATATACATTCCCTTATCATGTCACAATGGGGATATGTTCTAAGAAGTGAGGTGATTTTGTCATTGTGTGAGCACAATAAATAGTATTTACTCAAACCTAGGTGGTGAAGGGTTATTACTTGGTGTGTCCTCTTGATATCATCAAGAGATACAAGGTACACAGACAGGCAGGGAATGTGGTTTTACAGGAAGCATTTCTTTTTCTCTAAGAAGAATTAGCAACAACTGAAATAGCAAAAATATAAATAAGAGTACTACGATACACATAAAATCCAGTGACACAATAATGTGTTACCATTATCAAGTATTATACACTGTACATGATTGCATACTCGGTATACTCTATACTATTGTACATACTAGGCTTTTTACACTGCTAATAGCACTAACCAATAAGTGATGCATTGTATAAAGACACAAGAATGTCTATATTATCATTAGGTAATAAGAATTTTTCATTTCTATTATCACATTTTGGCCTATCATTGACCAAAATGTTATATGCAAAATGCTATATGTACACCATATTTGTTTACTTTTACTTTTTCAAAAGGTAGTATTACAGCATTAGTTCCTTCCACTTAGTAAGATTCATCCATTTGTGAGTCTTACAGTACTTAATTAAAAGTAATTAATATTCCATTGTGTAGTTACTTTATATCACTTTCCTCTCGATGGGCATTTGATTTCTTTCCAGGTTTTAGCTGTTACTGAATTATGCTATAAGCTCTCTTAAACATGTATAAGAACTGTTTTACTTGTTTTTATATTCTTAAGAGTAGAATTTATAGGTCACCTGATATGCTGGTTAGTTTTAACTGTCAAATTGACACAACTGAGAATCACAAGGGATGAGATTCTTAATGAGGAATTACCTTGATTAGGTTGGCCTATGGGCTTGTCTGTGGAGGATTGTTAATTAATGTAGGAAAACCCAGCCCACTGTGAGTGGCAACATTCCCTAGCCAGGGAATGTCTAAGCACAGAGCAAGCAGCAAGGATGCATTTACCATCTCTTTGTTCTTAACTATGAATGTGATATGACTTGTGGATTGACTTTCTGCCTTGATTTTCCCAAAATGGTGGACTATAATTTGGCATTGTAAGACAAAGAAACCCCTTTTCCATTGTGTTGCTTCTTGTCAGAGTGCCTGTCAGAGCAATAGCTACAAAACTAGAACACCCAGTACATGCACATTCCTCATTAAAAAAAAAAAAAAAAAAAAGCTAATCTGCTTTCCCAAGTGATTGTACCTATGTATATCCCCACTGGGGATGTGAAAGAAATGGCTGAATGTTAAGGCTTTCTCTTTCTTTCTTTTTAGTTAAAAACTACTCTAATCTTACTATCCTTAAGCGTATAAAATAAGTATTATTCTTTCCTGGAAAACAAAACCTAAAGCAAAAGAAAAGTCATATCTGAGGAAAACTGACAAAAATTCCAAGATATACAGATACTGTGATAGCTCCCCAAAAGGCTCCAACATCCCTCAAATAAACGTAAGTGTTCACTTTAAGTGTTTAAACAGAGGAAGTGTCTGGGAAACTGGGATGAGCTGATCACCATGCTGGCGAGTTTTATGTCAAGGTGACACAAGCTAGACATTAAATAGATAATTTAGACTCATCTGGGAAGAGGGAATCTCAATGGAGTAAATGTCTACAGTGCAGGTGTTCTTTTTTTTTTTTTTCTGTCATATATTACATCCTGACCTCAGTTTTGCCTCCCTCCACTCTCAGTCCCCCCCCCCCCCAACCTCCTCTCTACCCAAGATTTACTTTTCCTCTGTTTCCCTTCAGAAAAAAAGCTGGCCTCCCAGAAATATCCACCGAACATGACATAACAAATCACAGTAAGACTAGACGCAAATCCTCACATCAAGACTGGACAAAGGGACCCAGTAGGAGGAAAAGGGTCCTAAAAACAAACCAAAGAGAGAGAACTGTTCTCCATCTCTTAGGAGTCCCACAAGAATACCAACCCTCACAGCCCCTATGAGCTCTACTTAGTTGATTCTGGGGGCTGTGTTCTTGTGGTGTCCTTGACATCCCCCGCCCTGGCTCCTACAATCTTTCCTCCCCATCTTCCATGGGATCCCTGAGCTCCACCTCATGTTTTGCTAAGTGTCTCTGCATCTGCTCCTATCAGTTACTGGATGAAGCTTCTCTGATTATGATATGCTAGGCTCCTGTCTACAAGTATAACAGAATATCATTAGGAACCATTTCATTGACTCCCTCCCCCTCCCCAATTGTGTTTTGTTCTATCATAGCTTTCTAGGCTATGTAGCCTCTGGGTCCTGCCCCAGGCAGTGTCAGGGATGAGCTCCTTCTCATGACATAGGCTTCAAGTTGGACCAGTCATTGGTTGCAACTTTACCTATAAGCATCTTCTTGATGAAGGACTGATATGGGTAGGTCCAGATCAATGGGGATGCTGTCGTCCACGGTGGTCAGGTGGTCCTGGATGGTATAAGAAAACACCCTAATCAAGCCAATAAGCAGAACTCTTCCACTGCCTCTGCTTCAGTTCCTGCCATGATTTCCATGATGGTAGACCATAAGCTTTAAGATGAAAGAAATCCTTTCATCCCCAACGAGCTTTTGGTTGAGGTATTTTATCACAGCAATAGAAACATAGGTAATCCGCTGATCTGGTGATTGCTGAGCCATTCATCCGATGACTTAATGTCTGCATTAGATGGCTACCATTACAACAAATATGTAAAATTGTTTTAGATTTGGTTCATTGCTTATATTATGTTAATTGGGTTCCAAAATTACACAAGAATTCACACGTCTACATGTTAAGATGCTGGGGGTCCCTGCTCCTAGTTGGCTCTAATTGGTGAAGTTGCTGTGGCCAATGGCTGGGCAGGGAGACAGAGGCGGGACTTGAGGTTCCCAGGCAAGGAACACAGGAAAGAGAGTGAACCACCATGTCAGGGCAACAGGAGAATCAGGCTTGAGAGCTGCAGGAGAGAAAGCATTCAATCATGTAAGAGCCAGGGAAGAGTGGTGCCAGGGGGCCTCCCTGATTGGGTCTAAGGTAGCAAAGATGGAATCTAGATTTTAGTAAGTAATAATTCAGGAGTATTGGAGGGGAGACATTAGCAATGTGGAAATTTGGGGGTGGCCCAACCATTCAGCTGACTAAAGCTTATTAAATATAATGCTGTGTGTGTGTGTGTGTGTGTGTGTGTGTGTGTGTGTGTGTGTGTGTGTCTTTCATTTGAGAATCCAGAGCATTGGGAAGGGTAGCAAAGACAGCCCGAGCCACCACTGGGGAGTTTAGAGAGGGTTACTCAACTACACCAACATAAGATGGTCAACTTGTTTTGACTAAGATTTGTTCAGCCTCATATCTTTAGAAGCCCTGGTGCTCTTTTAATGATGGATCTCAACATAGTACAATCATGGAAGAGAAAATAACCCTTCTCAGATCAGGAATCAAAAGGCAAAGAGAGAGCAGAATCCCATCATCCCTTTGCGGGCCATGACCTCCCTTCCTGAAGCTTCTATAGTCTCCTAATGTCCCCCTGGGAACTAAACCTTTGAGGGACATGCAAGGTCACACCATAGCAGTCCCTCGGTCCTTCTCTTTGTTCCTAACTTGAGTCTGAGCTTTCTATATAAGACCTCCAAGAAAAAAGGAGAAAGGCTGGGAAGTGTAGGGCAGAGGAATGTTGAGTCATTTCTAATTTTATGAATGCTTTTAGTAAAAAAAAAAAAAAAAAAAAAAAAAAAAAAGCCACAAGTCTCTACTGAAGTACTCTTTGTAGTAGGTTTTTAAAACTCTAAGGTAAGCAAGATAAATTTGAATGCTAATTGTTAAAGGAAAACTCTCCTCTGAAAAAACTGTTATGTGCATGTAAGTAAAATTGGGTGGCTTTTTTTGAGGTGATGTGGACAACTATGAATCTGCTCTCCAGAATGAAAGCACGATCATTTAATTAAGTCTTTACATGGTACTTAGGACGGCCATTGTACTTTAGAGAAAATTTACACTACAGTCATATTCTTATGTACTATATTTTTGGAGTAAATTAAAGTTCTTTCTATTCTGTATTTTTATTCTCTTTGTTGGAATCAAAGCATTAAATTCCTTATTTTGAAATGATTAAAGAAATTTTTTATGACATTTTCAGGGCTATGAATACTTCACATTGGGTCAGCAACTCTAATCCATGATTATATCATTGCAGAACACTGTCTTTAAGTGATGATGTTTCTGCAAATACACTATTTGTCCATCTCCTGTTACTAATGACACAACACCACAGATTATGTAAGTTAGACACAAAAGTTTATCTGGAGTCAGGATTCTGGCCAAGGGTCAAGGGCTCACATGTAGTGATGACTATCCGGCTGGCAAAGTTCAGAGGTGACTTGGGAGGATCACACAGTGAGAGACAGGGAACTCAAAAAAGACACAACCCTCATGGCATTTATAGCAGACCAGTTTCAAGCTAGCCCATCAGTCACATACAATGCCCTAATCTCAGGTTAAAGGTTACAGTTGGCCCCACTTTTAACTCTTATAATGGGAATTAAGATTTCAACCAGTGTGTCAAAGCTTTATTTAGGTCATAGCACAGTTATAGTGAAACAATGTATTTCTATTGAATATGTTGAATTTATATTGACTATATCATACTTATATTGAAATAATATATTTCAAGATGTAAAGTCCACAGTTTCCCTTCACGCACATATATTTAGTGTGTGTAGTGCAAGGGCTTAGGGAAGAGAAGGAATGAGTTTTGTCTGCTAGCAACAGGAAGTTGCTCTCTGTTTCTCTATTTTTAATATGTGCATGAATCTCCAGAGTTTGTTAAAATACACAATGTGACTGTGGGCTCTGTCTAGAGTGGTTCCTGAGAATGTGCTGTGAGGCTGCAGAGGCCGCCTGTGAACAGTGAGGTCTTAGAAACCAGTATGGCGTAGGGCACCTTCCCACTGTCCCTCCATGGCTTTACCCTGTTGTCTATTCCTACAGCAGAGAGTATCTGCCTATCCATTGTCTTGTCACTTTAACTGGTGATAGAATATTGTCTGTGTCCTTACTGCATCTGGGAGGGCATGGAGCTTTTCTGTCATCTTTGCCTCTGTGTTTCCAGGGTTTGTAACTTGATGAGCTATTGCCAGTAAGGATTTATTGGTTAAATAATATATATATGCACAAAGTCATAGTATGTGTGTGCTTTGTAGGTTAACAGACACATTCCATTTACACTTTGGGCATCCTTGGTTAGGAGTATGAGACCATACATGCCACTCAGCAGCTGAATTACACTTGCAAGGAATATGAAGTCCCCTGCTCTTGTGTCCTAATGTATCATCACATGGACGTAAGAATGACTGTGCTCAGAGTACTGGGTGAAGCCTGCGCGAAGCCTGCCTCTGACAGAGTTATGTACATAGGAGGCCAGGAAACCCAAAAGCTGTGATTTATTTTAGCATAAATAGATGTATTGTTTATAAAGTCTAGAAGCTTCCTGAGGTATGAGCCATATCTGGTGCTGTGTGTGGAACAGATCAAGCCTACAGGCAGATGGATGGTTTCCAAGCTTCTCAGAGACACCGGGGATCTGTGTAACCCTACCCAGATTCTGAGGGGAAGGTAGGCAGAACAATAGTCAGGGCTCTGGCCCAGCTAGCTCCACCACTGTGCAAAGTAACTCTCCCTGTCTTTGATCTCGTGTTGACATTTCCAATCAGTTTCTCCAATAACAATGAATTTAAGAGCTATTGGGGGTGCTCATTGCTCAATACCATTCAGCAATATCATCCTATCAATTCCTCAGAGGTGAGGTAGTAAACATACCAGTGTTGCTTATGGTCCCCGAAGCCACCAGGGAGGTCTCAATATGCATGAATATCATCTATCATCCATACCTTATAGATCCGTGTATATTATCAGCTGTTTCTGGAGGACAGGAACCATGGGTGCTGGTCTGAGATGGGCTAAGGAGTGAGAACGCAGAAGCCTTTAGCAGCTTCTGTCTTTAGAAACAGTAGCACCAAAGCAAGGAGAGAGCATCTGAAGAAGGAGCTCAAAGAAAGAACTTTCTAGAGGATCCAGCAGGTAAGGGTTGGCTCTGAACCTGTGGAGCTCTTTCGGCAATGACTCGCCACCCTGTAGGTGTTGCTTATTTTTTGGGTCAGTGATGCTCCATCCTGATTCCACTAGAATCACCAGAGAGCTCGCAGCCAATAGCAAGCAAGGCCTGAACAGTCAACACCGGACCTTTGAAAGCAAATGCCAGGTATCCTGTGGTGGTGTTAGGGCTCCTTCCAGCAGTTCCAAAGGCCACTTGGCCTTGAATCCTACTTGAGAATTTTAAATAGTTTCAAATAAAAATGTCTAAAATGAACATTGATTAGCTTTACTAAAAGCCCATTTTACTAAAACTATATTTTACACAAAATTTTTTAGTAAACTCTTAAATAGATGTTTATGGGTTTGTTTCTCTTTGCATGTGATGTGTTAAATGTCATGGTCAAAGAATATTTAGTGAACAAATTTCTGCCTCTATATAAATTCAAAACAATTTAGGGGGATTTTTGATAAATAATAGTGTTTTATTTTTAAAATGCATAGCTGTCTTTTGTTGGAGAAGTTATTATAAGCTCTGTATAAAATATATAAGATATGTCAGCTGTAATCGTTTCCAGAGAATTTTTCAAAGGGATGTTGATATTTCCTTTGGAAGCAGTAGATCACTATAGTAGAACGCCATATGTTACAGTATTTAAAGCAGTCGGGGCAAGGGGCGGTTTTTAAAGACAAACATGAAGAATATTGCATTCGATATTTTGAAGCAGTGATTCCTGGCTGTGGTGGTTAACATCTAGGGTAGAATGAGGCGGAGACTGAATGCACAGTTTGGGGACAGATGTCCATTAGTATATGACTGTCCTGGCCTCTAGACAAAGCTGGCAGTCCTTCCAGTCTTTTGTGATGTCACCATCAGGCAAATAGTCACAAGAAATGTTCCTTCAAAAACCTGCTGTTTTTTTACTTTTTTGAAAGGTGGGTGAAAGTGACTCCATGTTCATTCAGACATCTTTGCTGGCTCTCTCTCTCACATTATAAAAGTAAAACATACTTGGTACAAATCCCAGCATGTCATCCACACACCTGCTAGCCAGAGGATGAAGAGAAGAACAACTTCCAAACTCTTCTCCCAGTGCTAAGCTCTGACTGGCCTCTGTGGCAGTACAGAAATGGACAGTGTATGAAGCCTGCATCCATATGACTTCATTACTGGTTCTGATACCCACCCCTAGCATATATGATGAATACCTGAACTCTCTGAGTCTGTTACCTCAGGTAGAAATGAAGACAGTACCAGCTGCTTTTCATCCCCTTTTGAGGAATCTGTGTGATAATTATAACCAGCCCAGCGAAGCATCCAGCATTCGCTGTGACTTTATCATTTACCTTGACCCACCTACTGACCTATGAGTCAGCACTCAGTTGGGATATAACAAAGTCACTCAGAGAATTATAATGGGGAGTTTCTGTTGTATAAATAATTTTGCTGGTACGAGTCTGGTATGTGCTGCGGTGGAGATGGTCGCACGTTCCAAAACCACACCAAGCCAAACAGTTCCACGTGGGGGTTTTATTGGGGGGGGGACAAGGTAGCAGCGAGGAGAGAGAAGGGAAGAAGGGGGAGAAAGAAGAACAAAGAGGGGGAAAGAGATCCTCCAATATATATGGAAAGTGACGTGGCATGACGTAGCCACAGGTAAAGGTGGGCGGTGGGTCAAGGTGAATTCTGGGAATATGGTGGCCGTTGCCTTAGCAACAGGTGGGCGGGTCACACTGTCGCCTGGATGATATCACCTGCGTGCGACATCATCGGTTTGGCGCTCCTGATGCCAACA